>JAENPR010000066.1:1200000-1710406 GCA_018135685.1 Themeda triandra | reverse complement strand
CGTTAAGTATCAATTTTATACCGTCAACGCAACAAGAGAAAGGACTAATATAAGTTCACCTATTAGATATAGGGGTTACACCGACAATTCCACGAGTTTTGGTGATTGCCTATTTCTCGCGGGGGTTATCGAAAAGAGAACCAAAGGAGGCCCACATGTCATGATTACATAGAGATAAAGACCGAACGGGTGAAATTGTATAATCTAGAAGACTCCGGAAGGCGACCCCGAAAGCGGGGGCCCACCCGGGCAAGCCGGCGGTCGGCCGCCCAAGGGGGGAGTTGGCCGACTCCCCACCCTGCCCAATCACGTCGAGTCTCGCGGATCCCGCCTCCACCGCCTTTGAGGATGAATAATTATCGTCCATTTAGGTCGGTTTGATCCGAGGGCCGTGGTTCATCCTAGGGGCTATATATTCGAGCCCCCCGGCCCCCCGGGTGAAACCCTAATTCATTCTCTCTTCATTCATCGAGAGGATTCGAGGAGAAGCCCGAGCCACCATCTCAATTAGAGCTCCATAGTTTAGTAGCATAGCTACATAGGAATAGATCTAGAGGGAATCAAGCCTAGCTTGGAGTCCGAATCTGTCGGAGTTCTTGGTAATTCCCTCTACATTCTTGTAATATTCATCATTGTTCATGATACTATGAGTAGTACTTTATTCTATTCTATTATATCGACTTGACTTTGCTCTATTTGATTATGTTCTCAATTATATTGTTCTTAGTTTACTTTGATTATATGTTTAGCATAGTTGGACTAGAATTATGTTTATGCATAGGATCGTATAGCGCTTGCTCATTAGATCGATGGGTGAGTGGTAAATATTGTGTAGGCGTGGTGCCTAGACCGTATTTATCTGCGATTGCACCCTATATTCCGGATCGTGAGGTAGATCGCGGAGTGACGACCTGTTGAGTCCTTTGTAGCCCTTCTCCCGAGTATAGGTCTAGCGAACAAACCTATTACATTGAAGTCATTGCTATGTCTCTTGTCTTCTCTCGGTAATATCACTATGCATAGATGTAACCTTTTCCGCCATGATTGCTAGATGTTCTTGCACTAATCATTGTATGCTTTGACTTTGTAGTTAGAATAACATAGGATTATACCCTAGATCGTCCTAGTCCATGCTAGTGTTATAAGCTTAGAGTGCTAAGTTGAGATGGCTTATTACTATTATTTTATGTGGCTAAATGCTCTCATTTATCTTATGTCATTTATCATTCATTTCTATATTTTATGTGACACTTACCCCGTATGAGATGATCGATACGACAAGGTTGAGCTCTCCATTATTGCATGTGCATTGCTCATCACTCATTATCCAAGGCATTCCCTTCCCAAAGTGGTAAAATTATAAATAACGATACCGGGATTACTCCCGGTTAAAATGCTACATCGGTATTATCTCGTGCGCTGCGGATCCCATATTTATTTCTAGTAGCGCTTGCATTATTTAGTACCAAAGATTTTTGGCGCCATGTTGGGGATGACAACCTAACACCGAGTGGCGTTAGAAATGTCAACAAGCATTTTTGGCGCTTCTTGGGAAGGTTGAAAGCCAATGGATAATGAGCAGCATTGCACTACATAATGAGATTGAGCACTGTCACCATTCTCTACTCATACAACCTTACCCTTGTCTTTCGTTTATTTTATATCTTATGCAGGGTAATGTATGAAAAAGACTACTCTTCCTGATAACTATATTGACGATCCAAAAGCTTTATTCAGGAAGGCCAGAAGCAAGTTGAAGAAGACCAATCAATCATCATCATCAACTCAACTTGGAAGTTTGTCGGAAGCAGAAAGTCGACCTTTCATTCGAGACTTGACACCAGCGTTTGAAGCCATGGCAAACAAGTCACTCCGCGAGTTCTCGGCTCCCACTACGGACAACATTCGTCTTGGACCAACCGCGGACATCGAAGGAGCTTTTGAGCTCAAGCCTGCGCCGATCAACATGGTGCAAGCAAGCCGGTTAACGTGGGAAGGCCCATGAAGATGCTAGTGCTTATCTCCAACACTTCCGGAGATTTGTAGCACATTCACTATCAAGGATGTCCCCGAGAGATGCTATACTACTTCGCCTCTTCCCATTCCCACTCTTGGGGAGAGCGAAGCAGTGGTTCTATGCCAATAAGGAGAAGAATACTACGTGGGCATTATGTTCCACTAATTTCTTGGCGAAATTCTTCCCCATGGGCAAGACAAATGCTCTTCGCGGGAAGATATCAAGCTTTCGGAACATCATGATGAGACTGTCCCGTAAGCTTGGGAGCGCTTTCAAGATTACATCCTCGAGTGTCCTCATCATGGCATGGAGAATTGGCTGCTTATGCGAGACATTCTACCATGGGCTCGGAACAAAGACACGTGAGACGATGGATGCCGCCGGAGGTGCATTCTTATCACTCACTATTCCTCAAGCCACAGCTCTTGTGGAGAAGATGGCATCCAACCAAGGTTGGAGTGAAGAAAGAACGCACCCGCAAGAGAGGTGGAGGAATGCACCCGTGAAGGAGGTAGACATGTTGTCTCGCCAAAATGGATCTGCTAATGAAGAGGCTCGATGAGAGAGCCACGAGAGAAGAAAGAAGTCATGCATATACATGATGATAGCATGACATGTGAAGAGTGTGGAGAGACCGGGCACACAAAGCTAATCGCCCGTAGCCGAAGGAGGATGTGAACTACCTCAACAACAACAACAATAATAATTACTATCGTCCTCGGAGAATCAAGGTTGGAATCAACAGCAGAGGCCTAACTACTCGTGCAATTATTCAGCAACTATCAAGGTAACAACTCCTCCTACAATAATTACAACCAAATTGTCTTTGAGAGAGTTAGTGCTTTGAACCAAGGCAAGATGATGGACAATCCGTCCAAGAAGCCGACATCAAATGACAAGGTCCTAGAGACACTCGGCAAAGAAGTAATGGATGGCTTTTTCAATGCCATCAAGAGTCGGCCGGCTTCAACAAGATACTTGAGTCGCAGGTACAACAGCTTGTTAACCTTGCTCCCTCCACTCGGTCAAGGTAAACCGCGAGGACAACCCGAAGAGCTCGAGACCGCAAATCTTGTTGATATATTCAATGTAGAAGATAGCCGGAGTGATCCATCGAAGGGGTCATGGATAGACTCAACTCGCCAATCAAGAAGGGCGATCCAGGGAGACCAAGTCATTCCGATCTCCATTGGAAGTACTAACTTTAATGAGGCAATCGTGACTTCGGTGCAAGCATCAACATCATGCCAAGAGTAATATACGAGAAGCTATTCGATGCCCTCTAGCATACACAACCATGTGCTTGCGGCTTGCGTAGATCGGTCACTCCGTGTCCCTTTGGGAGTACTAGAAGATATATGTGTACGAGTAGGCAACTCGTATGTTCCAAACCTTCGTGGTAGTGGATACAGCGGATGTAAGGTCCCCTATCATTTTGGGACGACCATTCTTGAACACCGCCGGAGCCATCATGTATGCCAACACCGCCAAGATCATCTTCAATATCAAGGGCAAGAGAGAAACCTTCTTCTTCAAGAACAGTGCTTTGCAGCCTTCCCAAAGACACCCTCATCAACAATAGTGAGAAGAAGAAGAAGACAGCTAAGAAGAGCAAGAACAAAGATAAGAAGACCAAGAAGACGAAGACAGTAAGGATGGTCACTGCAGTCCACAAGGAGCATGACCACTTACTCAAATCCCCACGTCTGATCAAGAAGGATGACCCGGTGTCCCAACCATTCAATGCTCCATCAACATAAGCTCTTTCAATAAAGGCCATGCTCCGTGACACCGGATCGGGCGTCAACATTATGGCCAAGGTAACCTATGAGTATCTATATGGCACTATGCCTTTGGAGCCCACCTATGCACGGCTACAAAATGGCGAGATCGTACATTCCGCTTCGTCGAAGGAGAAGTGAAGGATGTCCTCATCCGAGATAGATGACCATTATGTCCCTACTACTTCCTAGTCATCGATATGGGAGATGACTATGATCCTCCAATCATCCTAGGAAGACCATTCCTGAACACCACCGAGCTATCATCTATATTGGGACAAAGAGATCCATTTCCACTTTCCCACCGAGAAGGTACGCCGCTACTTCAACAATAATTATATAATCACCGAGGAGCCCAAGAAGAACAGCAAGGAGAAGGCAGCGTACCCGTCGCGTAACAAGAAGAACATCACTACGAGATGGATGGGCCGACTACGAGGGAGAAGTGTCAAGATATGAAGACCGGTACCCCGAAGAGAAGAACATTGTAGAAGAAGAGGTGCTACCAACAGAAGAGAAACAAGTGGTCCAAGAAGCTTCCTCCTCAAGGTCATCCTCTCCAACAAAGAAGGTGTGGAAGGTAAAAGCAAAATCGAATCAATTCCTACACAAGAGGCGACATCATCGAGGCGCCGCCAATGCACCCTTGAAAAATGAGCGAACATGACAAATCCCGTTCGGAGGACTTAAAACCACCGAACGCCGCGCCAAGAGGTAACTTGGTATTTATCAGCAATTCACTTTTCAAAGATCGTAATTTTACCTTAGCATATTTGTTTTCCTATTTGCATCTTAGTTGCATCTTTACTTTTTTTTCTCTCGCATTAGAAAAGAAAATAAAGATGTTGTGCATTTGTATCCGTAAAAAAACTTTAAGCCCCATGTGGATAATCATTCACCGTGGTGGCACAAAAATAATTTCTCAAAGATATTTATCTTTCCCCGTCTCGCATTCCTTAAATAATAAAAGGATAAAAATATTTCTTGTGATCCCGTTAGAATGAGTTTTAAGTTAGGGAAGTTCTAGACAACCAAGGCTTAGAGGTTTTATCACTAACGCTTAAGCGGTTCCACAAGCTTTGTTGTCTATTTGAGCTTCACAACATCAAGGATCATGAAGAGCCAACAGTGAAAGGACATCCAGTCCCCGTCGGAGTGCTTTCGCCGCGACACTCGAACGCCGTCTCCAACAAAGCAACCATCTACGACACTCCCGAGGACTAAAACGTCTTCATTGCCTCGTCGCAACATCGCGAGACTATGTCAACATCCAGCCTTGGGGGAGAGCATCCCCGTGTACCAAGCTAAGTGTTTTCAACTTATCTATTTATACTTTGTTAGAGTGTGCTTTGTTAAAACTACTAAAAAAAGATGCATAACCATAGAAACCCGTAAAGATTTCTTTATTTATTTTGGAGAGCTCTTGTAACTGCCTTTAAAGTGATCCCTAGAATAAACTCTATATGGAGATGATGAATAGTTGCTCTTGCGTAATTCCTTTCAAGTACCTAGTTTTCAACCTTGCACTCTCCCGAGTTTTGGACACAATTGTTTAGACTTGAGATTTGCTCCTAACCCGAAACTTGTGGGTAGCGAATACTTGATCTAAGTCTAGGTGGTTGACGGGTATGATATGGGAAGGTTTTGAGTCTGTGTCCATCTTGTTCCTAGAGATACTAGAGTTCGGAGAATTTATCTTTGAAAATATTAAATTTCTGCATGATGAGTTCCTTTATGATAAGAGTTTAAATTCCTACCACGGCCATATATTCATGCTTACTAGATTAGGAAAACCCATCTCGTTTATATAGATCACACCGTAGCTTGAGTGTAGTCTTTATAGGCGTGAGTGTGGTTATCTTTGTGGACCCATAAGGAATTAGTCATGCGCTTAAAGTCAATACTATGTGCTCTCCATCCATTGATCTATGCTACTTCTGTCTTCAGAAGCATGCACCCATTTTATAACTACTACATTCATTTTTGTGCTACTTCTGTCCCTAGAAGTACCACCCACATATAGATCCATATCCACCACATATTGTGCTGTCTCTACCCTAGAGAGACGCACCTATGCTGCTCCTACCCTGGGAGTACGCATCCATCCATCCATCCATCCATATATACATACACCATTCATTTCCCATCATCCAGAAAAGGTTTCATTCCTATCCTGGGAGTGAACATCTAGAAATAATCATCGCCGTTCTATTTGCCTACATAAAAGTTCCAGTCATTATCATTTCAAGTTATACACTCCCCCGTTGCTAAAGTTCGTTTTCGTAGGATTGGTTATTCAAAAAAAAAAAAAAAAAAGAAAAGAAGAAAGAAAGAAAAAGAAAGAGTAGCCAAATCCTTCCTTTCAAAAGTTTCAAGGTTTCCGAATAAAGGGAGTCATGTTATCCTCGAAGGAGCAAGTGTAGAAGTAGATGTTCACCAAGTGATCACCCCTCATAATCATTTCCTTATCGTCATCCTATCATCATCTTATTATCCATTCTACTTCCTCATTCACATGCGCATATGACTTTATTTTTATTTTAGTTCCTATTGGATCCATGTCTTAACTATGCAATATATGCAAGTGAGTTTGAGTGTCTCCCCACCTATGAGCTCCACATAAGCCTATTAGAAAGTAGGGTGAGAGAGAGAAGGCACTTTTCACTATGCCTTAGTTCCACAAATACCACATATTCGAGAGAAGAGAGAAGGCATACACTACTCATGCCTTAGAAAGGATCCGAGAAATACCACAAATGAGAGACCCGAAAGGTTCATACAAGGAACTCGAGTTTTATTTCAAAACTTTGCAAAAACTCGGGATAATAGTTGATCAAAGAGCGAGAAACATGGCGCTTGACTTGACCGTTCTATCTTTCAACTACTCAAGACCCAAGTGACGGTTACAAGCCCCATGGTGAAAGGTAATATGAGTGAGTTTTGAGTCAGAATAGTTCACTCTAATCCGGAGGAGAGTTCTTGTTTGAACGCATGTGTACTTGTGAGGAATGAAAGCATTGTAGCAACTCCTAATCCATCACTGAGTCTATCTTTGCTCAGGGACGAGCAAAAGGTAAGCTTGGTGGAGTTTGTTGACGATCGTTAAGTATCAATTTTATACCGTCAACGCAGCAAGAGAAAGGACTAATATGAGTTCACCTATTAGATATAGGGGTTACACCGATTGTAATTCCACGAGTTTTGGTGATTGTCTATTTCGCGGGGGTTATCGAAAGAGAACCAAAGGAGGCCCACATGTCATGATTACATAGAGATAAAGACCGAACGGGTGAAATTGTATAATCTAGAAGACTCCGGAAAGGCGACCCCGAAAGCGGGGCCCACTGGGCGGGCGGCGCCGGGCCGCCCAAGGGGAGTCGGCCGACTCCCCACCCCACCAATCACGTCGAGTCTCGCGGATCCCGCCTCCACCGCCTTTGAGGATGAATAATTATCGTCCATTTAGGTCGGTTTGATCCGAGGGTCATGGTTCATCCTAGGGGGCTATATATTCGAGCCCCGGCCCCCGGGTGAAACCCTAATTCATTCTCTCTTCATTCATCGAGAGGATTCGGAAGCCGAGCCACCATCTCAATTAGAGCTCCATAGTTTAGTAGCATAGCTACATAGGAATAGATCTAGAGGGAATCAAGCCTAGCTTGGAGTCCGAATCGTCGGAGTTCTTGGTAATTCCCTCTACATTCTTGTAATATTCATCATTGTTCGTGATACTATGAGTAGTACTTTATTCTATTCTATTATATCGAGACTTGACTTTGCTCTATTTGATTATGTTCTCAATTATATTGTTCTTAGTTTACTTTGATTATATGTTTAGCATAGTTGGACTAGAATTATGTTTATGCATAGGATCGTATAGCGCTTGCTCATTAGATCGATGGGTGAGTGGTAAATATTGTGTAGGCGTGGTGCCTAGACCGTATTTATCTGCGATTGCACCCTATATTCGGATCGTGAGGTAGATCGCGGGAGTGACATCCTGTTGAGTCCTTTGTAGCCCTTCTCCCGAGTATAGGTCTAGCGAACAAACCTATTACATTGAAGTCATTGCTATGTCTCTTGTCTTCTCTGGTAATATCACTATGCATAGATGTAACCTTTTCCCGCCATGATTGCTAGATATTCTTACACTAATCATTGTATGCTTTGACTTTGTAGTTAGAATAACATAGGATTATACCCTAGATCGTCCTAGTCCATGCTAGTGTTATAAGCTTAGAGTGCTAAGTTGAGATGGCTTATTACTATTATTTTATGTGGCTAAATGCTCTCATTTATCTTATGTCATTTGTCATTCATTTCTATATTTTATGTGACACTTACCCTGTATGAGATGATCGATACGGACAAGGTTGAGCTCTCCATTATTGCATGTGCATTGCTCATCACTCATTATCCAAAGGCATTCCCTTCCCGGTAAAATTATAAATAACGATACCAGGATTACTCCTGGTTAAAATGCTACATCGGTATTATCTCGTGCGCTTGCGGATCCCATATTTATTTCTAGTAGCGGTTGCATTATTTAGTACCAGCATTTTTGGCGCCATGTTGGGGATGACAACCTAACACTGAGTGGCGTTAGAAATGTCAACAGACACCCGGGCAACAATATGGGTGTGTTCATGCAGCCACTGTGGGATGAATTGGAGCATACTTGGGAAAAGGGGGTAAGGACGTACGACCGAGCTACAAAGAAGAACTTCACAATGCATGTGTGGTATCTCTATTCAATGCATGACTTCCTGGCGTACGGCACATTCTCTGGGTGGTGTGTTCATGGGAAGTTCCCTTGCCCGGTATGCAAGGATTCGTGTTGTTCACCCGGCTGAAAAAGGGTGGCAAGTACTCTTCGTTTGACAAACATCGCCAATTCCCGCGAGAGAACCATGCATTGAGACTTGACACCCAACACTTCACGAAAGGCCTTGAAGTCACCAACCCTATTCCTCGATTATGAGCAAGGAATGTGTCCTCGCCGAGTTACGTGCTCTCAAAATGGACAAAGACAAAAAAGGCTTCATTGGATATGGTCGGCAACACATGTGGACCCATATTTCGGGCTTGACTAGGCTCCCCTACTACAAGCACCTCCTTCTTCCACACAACATCGATGTGATGCACACGAAAAGAACATCGCCGAGGCACTTTGGGGAACACTCATGGACATAAAACGAAGTCAAAGGACAATGTTAAGGCTAGGCGGACTTCGAGGCGCTGCGGCGACGACCCAAGCTAGTGATGAAGCCCCCGCTCCGGGCAAGACTTGGAGAAGGGGCCCGGCGGATTACATCCTGAAAAGGCCCGACAGGAAGGAAGTGATGCAGTGGATGGAGACGATATTGTTCCCTGATGGGTATGCGGCGAATCTGAGCAGGGGAGTGAACCCTAAGACCGGAAAAAAATTAGGGATGAAGAGTCATGACTTCCACATATGGATTGAGAGACTCCTTCCTGCGATGACACGTGGATACCTCCCCGAGCCGGTGTGGCGCGTTCTGGCGGAGTTGAGCTATTTCTTCCGCCAGCTTTGTGCCAGGGAGTTATCTCTTGAAGTGATTCGTGACATGGAGGACAAAGCACCTCTGCTGATCTGCAAGTTGGAGATGATCTTTCCACCCGGCTTCTTCTTGCCGATGCAGCATCTGATCCTGCACCTACCACGTGAGGCACGGCTGGGGGGTCCTGTACAGGCCCGTTGGTGCTATCCAATCGAGAGGTGTCTAAAGATTCTTCGGAAAAATTGTAGAAATAAAGCCGAGAATTGAGGCTTCCGTGGCGGAGCGCAAGAGTGGAGGAGGTGTCGAACTTCACAAAGGCGTACTATACCGAGAACCTTCACTACATGCATCCACTCCTCGTTACAACGAGGACGAGAACTTATCGACCCCGAGCCTTTTCGCAGGGCAACTCGGAAGCGGCAAGCGTTGTAACCCAAAGACGTTGCAATATTCTCGAGTGGCGTGCCATCATGCTCTACTTGTTCCCGAGCCTTGATGAAGTGGTTCCTTATCGAGTGTAAGTTCTCAAAGCACTTGTTACATACGTTGTCAATATCCTCCACCTATCGGTCCGACCGCTTCATGTCTTGTTTTTCGGGAGTTCATTCGCAAATTGCGGAGAAGGAATACGCCTCCTACCTCGTTACAAGAGGAAGAAGCTTTCCTTAAAACCGCCGGCCCGATTTTATTGGGTGGATGCATACAAAGGTAACATCCAACTTACCTCGTTCCATCTTTGAGTTGCTCCTAGGAGCGATTAATGTAACTATCTAAGTGGCCTCACCTTGCGGCACGCACGGATGGGGAAATGCCCGCCGAATTGAAACAGCCGCTAGTGGCTTCGCACTAGGTCACCGAATTCACGGTATTTGATGTTAATGGGTATCGCTTTCGCACAAGAAGCTACGAGGAGAAAAGGCCCGGCCCGAAGACCACGTGCACGGAGTCCAAACGACCGGCAACGATAAGCTCGAGTACTATGGCATAGTCGAAGAAATATACCGGCTCGACTTCCCAGGGCCCCAAAGCTCAAGCTTGGCTTTGTTCAAATGCCACCGGTTCGATCCTCATGTGACGAGAAGAGCCGATGACATCGGAATAGTCGAAATTCGACGATTCCGTCTATAAAGGAGATGATGTCTATATTGTGGCTCAAATGGCAAAAACACAAGTTTATTATCTCCCATGGGCGTGCCAAAAGACAAGAGGCTTGCGGGTTGGTATATTGCGCAATTGGTATCGCCACGCGGCAAAACGCCCGCCCCAAACGATGATGACTACGACTTCGACCCAAAGGCGGAGGCAGCGGAGAGTTCTATCAACCTGAGGGGCTAGATGGGCGTTTGGAGATAGACATTCTTTCGCTGATGGCCATGGACGAAGACAACGACATCGATGAGGACGACGACGAGGGAGAAGTGGTGCAAGATGCTAAAGACCTAATGATGCTTGAGCGATGGAGGGCTCTTCGCGAACAAGGTGTTGAGGACGATGGAGGTGGTGAGGAGACAACAGGGAGAGACGAGGACGGTTTTGACAATATTGATAGTGATGACGACAGCAGTGATGCTGACAATGGTGAAGACAATGGTGAAGACAATGGTGATGACAATGCTGATAGTGACGAAGAGTACTTCGGTTTCTAGTTCATGTAATACAATATTATTCTTATTATTATTACTTTGCATTTATGTTTCGTTAATTTTGCATCTCTTCACAATTACTTATCGATTATTTGAGCTAATTGGTTTAATGTTTGTCATTGCGGGTGTAGGACAAAATGCCGGGCGGAGGCGGAACCGGTCGAAGAGACCGATGAGAAACGTCAAGTCGGCATACGGGTCGAGGAGACCGGAGGCCGTGCGAGGGGAGGTCGACGAGCGGGGAGGTCGACGAGCACGTGACGGTGGGCCGGACACGGGCGGGGGTAGACCTCCCGCTACCGACGCCCGTTTGACGAGGAGGTTGGCGACCAGGGACTCCGGGCGGGGAGGACAGAGGCGGGGAGGACGGGGGCGGGAGGACGGGGGCGGGGAGGGCGGCGAGCCGAGGAAGCCCTACAAGCGCGGGATCACGCGCCTCCCGCGCGACAAGCCCACGTTAGCCTTCCGTCCGGTGCTTCGACCCGAGGGAGATAGGTAAGTAACCATTCATGTTTTCGGTTTCTTTTTCATATTCCATGTTGAAAATTGAACTTCGGACTAACATTTCTTCTTGTTGGCTTGTGCAAATGGGCCGGAAGCGTGTGGATAAAGGCTTGCAAAGTCGTCATCCTAATAGCATGCGGGGCCTCATCATTAAGAAGAACTTCCCGGCCTTATCTCGGGTAGACGGTGTGCAAAAGGTGCCCCGGCCTTGGCCGGACTACTCCAAGGTGGTTACGGAGCTTGATGGAGGAGTCACCGTCACCCCGGCCGAGAAGATCAAGAGAGAGTTCGGGTGAGTCTTCATCCCTCCGCTTTGCCAATACTACGCATTCAACAAATGTCCTTCAAATAATGAACCGATACGTGATATCGATTATTGCGGGAATGGTTCACGTGCGAGCCGGGCACGAGGCGGAGGCGTCGGTCCACGGGACAAGGTCTGCGCCTCCGTCTGAAGAACATGTTCTACGAGGCGCACATCCAAGTGCATGATCGACTACTATGCCGAAGTCCGCCATGAGAAGCTTGACAAGAAGGACGCCAGACAGATGATGCGCCGCGCCCAAAATCGACATGCCCTATGAGCACTACCTGCTCGTAAGTAGGAAACAATAATTCTGATTCCATTTTGATTCATCTTGTTACTTACCTAAATGCACGTTGTAATGCGCTTCCTCGATTGGTGCAAATCGCACGTGGACCGCCGGGAGGCGATTGTGGCCGGGTGGAGAATGCCGGCGCGTACGAGGAGCGCAGAAGAAAAATCCGGATATGCCAAGTCGAAGGCGGGGCCGTCACACCACCAGGGGAGCCGCAGCCTCGGAGGGTTCATGGACGCATGGGTACCATTCGCATTAATTTGTTTGTTTATTCATTTACCGAGTCATTCATTCTCATTACGTGTAATCGTCCTTGTGTTTTCCTCGCAGCGGTCGCATGATGGCCGGTCATCAACGAGTTCACGGGCTTCCGGGCGGCTCACCGGGCGGGCGACGATCCGGAGAACGTCTACGACCCGCGCGGGGACCGAGGCGATCACCAACTCGAACATCGCCGAAAACCCGGTCCGGTACACCCGGGCGGTTCGCGCGCGCCATGGTGACACCTACGACCCTTCGACCGCGCCCCTGGATACGGACACGCTCATGAGGACGGGAGGAGGGAAGCAGCACGGCCGCTACCTCATTGCCCACAGCGTCATCGACCCGGCCAGTGTCCCCTCCCTTCGTGAGGTTCGTAAGGCCACCCATGCAGGTTCCTCCTCCGCCGTCCCCATACAACCTCGACGGGCAAGCTCCACACAGATGATGGCGTCGGTTCAGGTAACTATTCGTCGTTCATTGATTTCACATATGTTGCCGAAGCCTTATATGCATTGTCTAAGCATCGCTTGTGGATTGTTGCGAGCCCGAGTTTGGAAGAGATACGAGAGGCAACGTGAGGCCGACAAGGTGGCCGCGAGAGGAGAGAGAGGCGGCCATGCGGCGGCCCATCGCCAGCGGGCGGCGGGAGCAGCGGGAGGCCCATCGGCAAGTGATTGCAACTTTGCGCGGCGGTCCCGCCCCAAGAAGAATGGTCCGAGTTCACCAAGTCGTTTTCCAGCTACTTGCGAGCATGGAGATCCCGAACTACTGACCACCGCCGGCGCAAGTGAGCATCCCTCAACCGCCGCCGGTTGTTCTCCCCGCACTCCTCCACCGTACCCCGTACGGACCCCGGTGAGTTTCTAGCGGCCTCTCCATTGATTTCTCTTGTGCGGCCATCCCTTAGGTACTAATGAGATCGCTTCTGTGCGGTACTGCGGTCGGCGGGTTCGAACCCGACTCCGGCGGATGGACATTCTCCACACCACCCAAGTCCGAGTCCGGGCGTTTCACCACGGCTCGATGCGTGGGGGTATGGCGCGACACAGTGGGACCGAGCGGGTGGGCTACGTGGCCGACAGGAGCTCCTCACACCACCACGGCTCGGGTGGAGACGGGTTGTGCGAGGCGAGTGAGTGAGTGGCTCCGTGACTTCATGTTAGGTTGGCGGTTGGTGCATGGATGCCACTTTGCTATTTTGTGTGGATTCGTTTGAGGACTAGATGGATGATCGACGTGGTTATGGATTATGTGTGGATTTATGAGACATATATGTGGATTTCGTGATATAAATGTGGATTTGTGCGATATCTATGTGTATTTCGTTGTATATTCATATATGTGCTTTGGAGAGTGCGATACGTGAGGCAATGCAGCAAAAACCACAAAAAAAAGCGGGTTACCCAGCTTTGCCGATTGCCGGGCGGTCGGCAAAGCCGGGTTTCATCTTTACAAATTTTCCCAGCTTTGCCGATCGCCCGGGCAAGCAGCGTCGGCAAAGCCCTTTGCCGATCGCCTTCTTTATGCCGGATATGGCCTGTCAAAATGGCAAAAAAAAAAATTCTTTGCCGACCGCCACTAGTCCAACTCGGGTAAGCCGGCAAAGGAAACGCTGACGTCAGGGCTGACGGTCGGGCGTTTCCTTTGCCGCGGATCGGCAAAGCCCTTTGCCGCCTGCCGACACGTGGCAGTCGGCAAAGAAGGCCTTTGCCGCCCCAGCCTTTGCCGCTTCTTTTGCCGATCAAGCACGTGGAAAGCGGCGGCAAAGAGTTTTGCCGACTGCTTTAGGCATTTAGCCGACTGCCTTCGGCAGTCGGCAAAGACACCGTTTCCAGTAGTGCGTAGAGATCACCGACGTTGACATAGGCTTGATCGGAAGATTCATTGTTGTTCTCGTAACGCCCGGACTTGATCGCCGTGATGCTGAGCTCATAGTCCGCGGACTCCGGGCAGATCTCGACCAGTGCATCTGTGGCAGTAATCGATAGGAGCCCGCCGACACACCGCGCCAGCGCGTCCTGGATGGCCGCGTGGTCCTCCACGAAGGAGAACGTGCCGCTTGTGACCTCCGAGATGTTGTGCATGGCCGCCGCCGCGTCGTGTACGGACTCGGAGTCCAGGTGGAACGTGTGCACCGGCGTGTGCCGGTGTCCGGAGGCGAACTTGTGCCGGAGGAACTGCGGCACAGGGACGTCGTTGCAATCGCCTGTGTTGCCCAGTCGTCCACCGGAGACAAGGATGACGCTGGCGACGTCGTTCCGGTGCCGCCTGCCGCCGAGCACCTTGGATGCCTCGTCGAGGCCGCCACGTACGTCGGCCGAGCCGGCCGCGACGAGGGACTCCACGGCGCTCTTCGCCGCGGCCTTCCCTTCCTCAGTCATGCACGTCAGCGCGACGACCCGCCGGGCGCCGTCCGAAAAGGCGACGATGCTGAGTCGGTCGCGGGGGCCGAGGCGATCGACGACGAACCCCATGGCGCGCTTCACCTCTGCCAGTTTGGTGCCCTCCATGCTCTCGCTGACGTCGAGCACCGCGACAAGATCCAGCGGCGCCGCGGTCACCAGCGCGGGCGCCTTGAGGTGCACCATCACGGCGAACCCGTCGTGATCCACGCCGTTGGGAACCGCCGGGTACTCGCAGCGCGTGTCTAGGACAAGCACCCCGCTCCGCCGTGCGTGCGCTGGTGGCGGAGCCTCATCGTCGTTGTAGACGGAGCTCATCGTGCCCGTCATGGCGATAGCCTCTCCTTGTCCTCGATTCATCTATATATGGACATGGAAGTAGTAGGGAGTTATTTTTTTGTTGACACAGTTGGATTGGAGATGCTCTAAATCACCTCGCCGGGAAGGAGATAATATATCTATATTTATGGAAAAAATAAAAATATTTCTAGAAACAAATCTTCACTAAATATACGAAAACTAAACTCCGCCGGCGCGGCGTGCATCCACTAAAACGACCGAACGCGAAAAAAGAACGGTTTCGTTTTGATTTTTGTGAAAAGAAAACATAGACTACTATTTTATATATCCTATAAGATTGTTTGGAAAGGGTAGGATTCGTGGCAATAAGATTATTATCCATTTTTGTTTGAGATGGTCTCACACAAATATATTATTTTCATCAAGCTATTTATCTATGGGCTACTTTTTTTTAGTGTTGACTCTAACCTAGTAGTCGCTTTTTGACCATTCGAGCAACCTCATCTAACGGCCTAAGCATCATCTGTGCCAAGGAATCTCCGGCTATAGCCGGCTCCCGCTATTCACTATACCACAACCAATCTATAACGTCCGATATCGGTCCCTAAAACTAAATAAAAACATCAAACTATCGGACGCTATAACGTTGTCACAAACCATCGGTCGCTATATTTATATGTATCCACGGAACATCGGTCGCTATAAAACTAAGTCAGACCATCGGTCCCTAAATATGTGTCTCATTGTCCAGCAATTTGTCGCTATAGCCCAATTCCATTTTGGCGCGCTGAGCCCAGCCCATCCGCGCGCACTAAAATTGACGGGCCCCACTAGGCAGTGTAACCCAAACCCTAAACGATTGAGGATAGAGAAACGGAGGCCCATCTCAGTCATCGCTGCCCACACCCTTTCACGCCGCCACACCGCACGCCTCCTCCCTCTCGCTCGTCACGTACAGGAGCTCGCTGCGCGGGGGGGTTGCGCTTGCGGCGGCCACCGTACCCGCGCCGCGCCGGCCGACCCGACCTCGTCGTCGCGGACGCACCTCCGGTGCTGCGCCCACCGTCCTCGCCGTCGCGGACGAATCCCCGCTCCGTGCCCGCCGTCCTCACCATCCGGCCGCAGTCATCGCCGTGGTTCCAGCCGCCGCGGCCATCTTCCCCACCCATGTCGTCGCAGCAGCCATCCCCACTCCCGCTACCCACGAGATCCAACTGGGGCGCCCCAAGAACAGGTACTGGTTCTCTACCCTTGAATCCCATCCGCTGCATCCTTTACCCTCGTATCCCATCTTGGCATTTGGTCCTTCCCATGGTTTCCTGGATGCGTGCGCACAGCAGTCGGGATGGAGGCGTATACATGTACTTGTGTGCACACATGCACACAATGTATATATATGTACAGATCTTGAGCTAGTATATATGTACCGTGTCATGTACCAATTTTATCGAAGTCTAGATCGAGCTACACCGAAAGTCTTGATTAAGAAAATAGCATGGAATTAACAGATCTGTATCCTAAGATTTTTCTAGAAAAAGTGTTGGAGTTCAATTCCTAATGAAATTTGTCCTAGTCTGATGATCATTTTGTTTCAAGTTCTATTCAATTTGCTAAATCTAGCTTATTCATTTTTACTTTAAAATAAAATATGCTTATTGCTGTGCTATCTGATTTTTGTGTTCTCGGTGAATGAAGAAAGGGAGTAGTTTTCCTATACTTGCATTGCTTTGCCTTTTATTATTCGTGAAGTCACACAGAACCTGCAGACTGCTTGCATTATTCAGCCTAGCTACTGTTGCAGACCCTTTCAAGTTGAAGAGAGATTGAACGACTCAACAACCACATGTGTACATATATACTTGGATCAGTTTTACTAGGACTAGAGAAACACACTTGACTACTAGCTTAAGATTTGTTGCCATGTACTTGGATTAGTTTTGCTTGATGTTCAGATTCTGAACTCAGTGATCTCAGGTGCTGCAAAGTAGCAGCAAGTAATGTCTGAAACACTAATAAACCTGAAACTTACTTGTTGCCATATACTATATATGTTGTGTGCCAATATTCTCTGAACTTATTGGTATATACCAGCCAAGTCTGATGTCATCATATTGTTATTGCAGCTACTCCACGTGTAGTTGGATACCTTGGGAAGGCATCTGAACATTCTCTTGGCAGGAGCTCAACTTGTTTGTATTGGTAGGTGCCTGTTTCCCTAGCTGTGTTGCACTTTTTTTCATGCTGAGGAAGTATGTGACTATTTCTGTCCTTATGATATGTCGTTTATTTCATATTGAAATCTGCTTGCTGTCTTGCGTGAAGGTTGAACATGGATAAATCATGGATTGATGATAATGCTAGGTAAAAACCAGTAACTTGACAAATATTGAAAGTTCTATATACATGTCAAAGGGTATTTAACCTAAATCTTTCACATAGGCACACCAAGACATATTTGCAAGGAGTGAATAGTTTCTTAGCTTTTGCCTTTAGTAATTCTGCAGTGGGCAGCAAGATATTACGCCCGTGTAGGAAGTGTGTAAACTCATTTTGAAAAGAGGCAGGTGAAGTTCGTGAGCACATAATATGTGATGGATTTCTAGAAGGGTATAGAACATGGAACTTACATGGAGAAGCTAGCTCTTCTATGAATCATGAGAATTATGGTGCTACTGCTGAGATCATAGAGGATTCTAGTGAGCACATAAGAGGTAGCTTTTGTATTATACAACTGGAAAAATAATAATACAGCTTAAATGTGCCTACTTACTGAAAATTCAGTTTATATCTGAAATATACAATGTTACTATGCATGTTTGCTGGGCACAACTTTTTATTTGTAGTACCTAGAACTAATTTACTTTGCATTTATGATATTCACATTTCAGATTCAAGCGTGGGGAGAAGATCTTGACTTTTGCAAACAAATTTTGAAGGTGAGAAGAAAATTTATCGTCTCATCTCTTCCATACATGCAGCAGCAGCAGCTGGCTGGCTTTTAGTTCAAGCGAGCAGCAGCATGTGTTTGTCTTAAAAAAGGTTACCTTGATGGTTAGTGAATCTCATTCCATGTTAAACTTAGGTCACACAGCAAGTAGAAATCATATTGTCTTCTTATTTTCTGTTAAAATATCAAATTTGTTAACACAACATGTTCTCCATATATGATTAGTTTGTGGAATCAATAGCTAATGAAAAAGTTCGTCATGAATTACTAGTGCAATTTCTTGTTCAAACTCTCATGATTACCTATGGATTATTACTAGTAGATGCAATTTCTTGTCCAAACTCTCAAATTTTGTGGAAGGACAAAAAGAACAGAATCTAGTTTCAAGCAGATAAACTGTGTAGTCATCTTTATCTATATTTTTACCTGTACAATTCCTATAATTAACTTCATCATGTGTGCACTGTGTTTTTAATATTCAGGTGGGAGGGAGGCCTTGGAGGTGTGCATGATGTTGGGTAGTCACCGGGAAGCCAACATATGACATTTTGCTTTTCATAACATGAAGATGACGCATTCTGTAGTGAATCAAGTTAGATTGTGCAACCAAACATGTGACTTGTGCCTTCTATTTAACCTAGCTATGTTGTATGTGACAGATGATATAATTGTCATGGATTAGAAGCTTAGATGAGTGAACTTGATGTATTGTTAAATGTTGGCTTAATGAAACTTGAGATACTATCGAATGATGTGGTTGATGAGTGCTATGGGCAGCAATGGATGTATGTGGTTGATGAATAATGTGACATGCTATATATATTTATTAGGATTGAAATCTGGTTAGTGCCAAATTATTATTATATATAATTGTGCCAGTTCATAGCGACTGATTATTGGTCGCTTGAAAGTTTTATACCCTCAAATCATTGGTCGCTAAAACAACTGACTGAGGATCGGTCGCTATAGTACTGGCGTCGAGCTATCGGTCGCTATAAATCGGATCGGTCGCTATATACTTATAGCGACGCCACTTACGCCGACTAATACATCGGTCGCTATAACGCTATAGCGTCCGATGATCGGTCGCTATAGCGGCTTATAGCGACCCTTTTGCAGACTCTACAGATTGGCTGTGGTATAGTGATTCTACCTCCGGCTACAGTCTTCGCTACCTCTGGCTACAGCTGTTTGATAAGGATTTAGCTAAGTTTTTTCAAGTACAAATTAACTCTTAGTTGTTACTTTCTTCATTTCACAATCTCAACCAATCCACGGCCTCACCTCACTATGTCCATCTTCCTCTTCCTAAGAGCATCTCCAAGGGTTTGCCAAAACTCACTTGGCAAATCTTATGATTTGGCAAGTTGCTAAAACATATACCAAGTGAAAATTTGTAGTCTCTCCAATAGTTTGCCATTTAGACTTGGTAAAAATTAAAAGATAGACCCATTTTTAAACCTCACTCAACTGTTTTTTTGAGTCGATTTGACAGAAAGAGACGCAACTGCCGCTTTTGGACCAGTATATACCACTACTGGGTGCCTGTGCATCATGGCATGCAGCTAGCTCTAGCTGGTGCCTTGCTTGCACGTAGTAGTAGTGTAGTACTACTCACACAGCTGGCCACTTGCACACACACCCACGATGGAGAGCCATACGTACGCCAGGTCCTGACGAGTTGCACAACAGTCAAATCACAGCACAACAGGTTCACATGCCGGCCACTCCAACTGATGAGTTGCACAGCAAGGATCTGACGATTGCACAGCAACAGAACATGGAGAGGAGGTGGCGCAGGAAACGCCCTGCCATCTGTGCACGGGAGAGGAGGTGGGACCAGCAATTCACAAGATGGCAAGTTGCCTGCTGCGTGCAAATTTGCGCGTGAATAGCCCCTGGATGGCAAGTTGCCAAATTTTGCCAAGTGGTTTACCAAACTGTTGTGACATCAATTTGTCATGTTTTGCCAAAAAACCAAGGATAGCAAGTGGTTTTAGCAAACTCTTGGAGATGCTCTAAGGCTCCCCACCGCCGCATCTGTCGTTTCCACCCACGTGAATGATAGCGTAGCTCCATCATGCTATCACCATAACGCCCCACCCTATTATGCATATAGTTTTTTTTTATTTTAAAGGATGCAAAAATGAAGCATGGATAAATCAATGTTTTTCTGACATTCTTTTAGTAGTACATGGAATTTTAGTCTAGGGAAAATATTCTCTTCTAAACTAATTTAATTGATCGATCATAGGATATGAATTTTTCGGTTACATTCAACATGGTATTACGCATAATGTTTTAAGAGTGAAAATCCAATCTCCCTAGGCTTTTGAACTTAAAAAACTATTAATGTAACCACACATGGTTTAACTATATTGCACAGTACTCCCTCCATTTTAGAAAGAATCAATTTCTAGAGTTGTCTTAAGTCAAACTTTTTAAACTTTGACCTAATTTCAAGAAAAAAACATTAAGGTTTAGGGTATGAAATTAATATCATTAGATATATTAGAAAATATTTTAATAAGGTACTCATTTTATGTCATAGATGGATTCTAGGAATTGATTCTTGATGAGACGAAGAGAGTACTAGATACTAATGTAGGCACCCAAAAGACCTGAAGAAATACATCAACTAAAGTTCCCAAAAAAATACATTAACTAAATTGCATAATACTAGATACAGACTAACGAGGCCAACCAAATAGACCTTAAGCAATACATTGGCCCTGTTTGGATCCAAGTGCTAGTGCTAGTTTGTGCTAGTTTGAGCCAAACTAGCACAAAAGCATCCAAACACAAGTGCTAGTGCTAGTTTTTTGGAACTAGCACACCCAAAAAAACTAGCTCTCTAAAGAGGTGTTTATTTGTGCTAGTTTTGACTGGGCCCACCTCCTCCATACTTTTAAGTGACTAGAAAATATTATAACTCACAAACCAAAATACCAAATTAAATTCTGATTACACCATTAAATTTATTTTAATAAATCTTTCAAAACAAGATCTCACATGAATATGTTTAGATAAAATGACAAGTGGGCCCACAGTGATTAGAGAGAGACAAATGATTATAAAAGTGTATTTATTGTCAAACTAGCCCATAGATCCAAACACCTCTTTAGCTATAGCTAGTTTGAGCTAGTTTCAAACTAACTATATCATCTAGCCTCTAGCAGTGCTAGTTTGATCCAAACAGGGCCATTAACCTGCTTAGAACTGTTTATTTGTAGATTCTACTAATTTGTAGATTCTAATTTTAGAATTCTTATTAAAATTCAAATTTTTAGTATTCAGGTTAAAAGGAAAATTGAAATCAACAATCTGCCCATTGAACAAGGACGAAAACAAACATACGACATTTAGGCTCCGTTCAGTTATCTTGGATTGATTCCTGGTTGCTGATCCTTTCGTTCACAAATCCGTACTACGTAGGAGTGGTTCGAGGCCCCTGATTGGATGTCTATTCCATTAGCACGCAAGGCTTAATAATTAATAGTAAAGATTACAGCATTATGAATTATGAATAAAATTTCAGACTTCACATGAAACAAAATTTCAGACTTCACCTGATTGCGCCCTGTTCGGTTCAATTGAGTTTATCAGTCGAATCTACCAACCATTCAATATTCTCTCATAACAAATCTGTTAGAATCAGCCAGCCAAATACGATCTAGCTAACAGATGAAAAAGGTGGTTTTTTTTCCAGAGCCAATTAAACAAGCCAATTTCTGCGTCCAATCCAAATAGTTTATAGAATTATAAATGTTTATTAAATATTTAAAAAATAAAAACTGAACCCTAACATAAGCAAACCTAATCATTTCACCAGATTGTTGCTACTAGCTGTTGTTCGAATCTCATCTACCTCTTCGTACGCTGTCATGTGTCAAGCCATAACATATGCTGTTCTTCATCTATACCATCAGATTAGCGCTTTAGCGGCACAAGGCGGTATTTCCTCCTCAACATGCTGAGACGAGGGACGGCGGCCGCCAACCTTGCATTCAGACGCCAACGACGAGGAACGTCCGTGCTCCCGTTCCCTGGGAGCTCATGCCGGCGAGGAAGCTCGCCCGGCCCTTCTGCTTATACTCTCGCTCGTCGGACACGCGCTGCCTCAGTGTCACCTGACTTGGCCCAGCTCCCATGAAAACCCACTTTTGGGCCTTGGGTCTAACTCTTCCAAAAGACTAGTCTAATAGAAGAGGGTTGCATTTAGCCTTTTAAGTTAGGTTCCACCATCTTAACTAAGCAATGTGGGACTATTCCCTTGGGGTTGTGACACTCAGCTCGTGCAGCTCGGCCACCAACGCCTTGCATATCGGGTCGCCGGACAGCGCCGCCTCGACCGTCTCAGCGACTCCCGGCGCGCGTCGAGGATGCGCGCGGCCTCGGCGTAGTCACCGCGCTCGGCTGCCGCCCGCGCCAGAGCGATGTCCGCCAGTGCCTCCACGCGGACTCGCTCCTGCTCGACCTCCATGGACGGTGCCACGTCCTTTGCCTCGATGGACCGCAGGACCACGGCGTCGTCGCCGGCCACGTCCACCGACTGCCCCGTCGCCGTGTCGAGGTACGTGCACCTGACTTTGAACAGCCACGTGGCCACCTCGTCGATGGTGTAGGCCCTTGGCACGTCCACGGAGAGCAGGAACCGCCTCTCCTCGTCCGCGTAGAGCTCGCCGACATCCACCGTTGCGGCGCGGCCTTCCGCATAGATCCGGCTCTCGTAGCTGCCGGACTTGACCGCCCGGACACACACCCCGGGGTGAACGCACTCGAGCGTGATCCGCGCCTTCTGCACGGCAACCGAGAGGAGCCCGCCGATGCACTGCGCGAACGCGTCCTGGATGACGGCGTGGTTCTCAATGAAGGAGAAGGTGCCGCCCGTGGCCTCCGAGATGTAGTGCATGGCCGCCGAGCCGTGATCGGTGCCGAACCCAAAAGTGTGCACTGGTGCACACCGATCTCCGGCGGCACTGGCGGAGCCACCCTAGCGGCGGGGTGGGGCGGCCGCCCCAGCTACCGGCGAGCTCAGCTTAGACCCCCGGAC
This sequence comes from Themeda triandra, assembly GCA_018135685.1. Taxonomy (NCBI): domain Eukaryota; kingdom Viridiplantae; phylum Streptophyta; class Magnoliopsida; order Poales; family Poaceae; genus Themeda; species Themeda triandra. The sequence goes on along the minus strand of JAENPR010000066.1, from coordinate 1,687,374 downwards.
CCCTTCATCCCTAACATCTGCGGCTAGGAGCGAGAGTACGATCAGCGAGCTATGTGCTGCGGCGGCAGCAGCGTTGGAGCACGGAGGAAGAAGGCAGGACGATGGGCCTTTTATTCACTTTATTCAGCCCAGTAGAGGTTAGAAGCCCATGAAAGCTCAGCATCCCACAAATCTTCCTTCCCCTTGGCCCAAGCAGTTCGATCGATCCCAAGAGCTTCCATAATCCATGCTCTTATGTTTGTTATGTTTGTTTGCGTTTTATAGGTGATAACCATATTATATGGTACTAATAATCGTAGGACTCTGAGTAAATGCACACATATTCTTGATTAAATCATACTAATACACCTACTAGTGTTTGAAACCAGTGGGTTTAGATAATATAAGTATGGTTTTCTATACTTTTGGTTTAGCTTATATATAAAGTTCGCCCCAGCTAAGAAAAATTCCTGGGTCCGTCATTGTTCGGCGGAGCGCTGGAAAGACGGTGGCACGAGTCCGGTGCTGGTGAATCTATTATAGGATCCGAGGAAGCCGCCATGATGATGCATGCTTCCGTTGTCTTGACCGTCGGAGAGAAGGATGACACTGGCGACGGCGTTCCTGTGCCGGCGGCCGTCAAGCACCATGGCAGCCACATCGAGGCCGTCGCGGATGTTGGTAGAGCCGTATGCAGCGAGAGACTGCATGGCTCGCTTGGCGGTGGCCTTCCCGTCCTCACACATGCGCGTCAGCCGGATGACGCGGTGCGCGTTCGTGGAGAAGGCGACGACGCTGAGGCGGTCGCCGGAGCCGAGGTTATCGATGAGGAACCCCATGGCGCGCTTCACAAGCTGCAGCTTGTGTCCCGCCATGCTACCGCTGACGTCGAGCACCGTGACGAGATCCAGCGGCGCGCGCGCCGATGGCGCCGACGACTCCTCCGGAGCCACCGCGGGCGCCTTGGAGTGCTGCGTGCACGACCACCCCGAAGCCATCGCGCGCCGCGGCCTTGGCGAGCGCCGAGTACTCGCAGTGCGTCTTCAGCACCAGCAGCCCGCTGGCGCTGCGGCCTCCGCCGCCGAGCGGGGCGTGCGCCGGCGGCGGTTCCACCGGCTCGTTGTCGCTGTAGATTGGTTTGATGGCGGCGGATGGCGCCTCTGGCGACGACGGCGCGTCGCGCCAGACCGGGCAGACTCGCCGGCTGGGCACGCAGTGGAGGTGGAACGTGTGGGAGCACTCGGCGGTGAAGATGGCCTGGCCGTGGCCCATGACGCCGTAGCAGACGGCGCACTGGTTGACCTTGGTCATGCCCATTCCTATCCTCGCGGCCGCCATTCCCGTCGTCGTGCCCGCCATGGACAAGAGGTAGTATAGGCGTTCTTGATGGTTCTCCTACCGTCCTACGATGTATCTGAAAGCCTTTGATTTCATCGTATAAATATGTGGATTACTTGCTGAGAATGAGCCAATCTGTTAGGGTAGTTGCCGTAAACAGGCGGATAGCAATCTTTCAGCTTGCGCGTAAAGCTCGGGATCGGAATTCGGAAGAACCTCCGAGGCCGTTGTGCAGTGCAGGGCGTCGACGTCAGGGGATCCAAGAACTGGGCCAGATATCAATGCGTATTCTTTGGTGTATTCTGGGCCAGGGCCGGGCTGGTATCACGAGTCACAACGCAGGACAAGAAGGTATAAAACCGTGTCCGGAGTCTGGGGACGCCCAATGGCTGAACATTTGTTTATCCGTAACACGTTCCTGGAGGCAGCTTCAGAGAACAAATAAATCCAACCTGAACTAAATCTTAATATGCATCGCGCGCACATCCTTTTCTTTAGTACCATACCGTGGAGCTAGGTAGATGTACAGTGATTCATAAGACGTGCAGTCTAACAGGTGGTGTGCCCAATGAAGACACATATACAAACACACGTATAACTCGTGTTGTTCAAACCGTGCACGGTAGGTGCATGTTGCAAACTACAAAACCGAATCAGGATCAAAATTGTCTGTCGCCGTTTAGGCGTGTAGGCACATGACACATGTGCTTAGCAAACACCCTTTTTTGTCACATATCTTAAAACCACAATACCATGGATTTATAAATTGGAATGGAAAGGGTTATCCCGTCAAACAACTACAAAGGTCTCAAAAGTCAAAGTATTTTACAATCTCATCTCTTTAATCTAATATTCCCTTCATTCCAAATTGTATGTGTCATTCCAACATGACTTTTTAGAGTTTTCTTTTTTAAAAAATCAGTTATTGGGAAAACTGACTTTGTTCTTTTTTTTTTTTCAAAAATAAAGGAACTCCCAGCAGTTTTTCAAAAATAAAGGAACTCCCAGCAGGGCCGAACTATTCCTTGATCGGTCCTTTCGTAGCTGTACTCCCGTGTTAGTTCATTGATGAAGATTGCTTTATAAAAATATTATCTTTTTTTTCCAGAAACATATAAAGATCGTCTCTTCCTTCCTTCGAGATAGATTTATTGGTGTACTCCCATCTCCATGGAAACGGATCAAGGAGAAGGTGAGCACGAGTCCATGACGGGCACGATGATGACAAGCTCCATCTACGACGACGACGAGCCGGTGACGTGGCAGCCGGCGAACGCGGCGGGGAACGGGGTGCTCGAGTTCAGCGCGCACTGCGAGTACTCGGCGCTTCCCAACGACGTGGCGCGCGACGGATTCGCGGTGATGGTACACGTCAGGGCGTCGGCGCTGTCGGCCGCGGAGGCCAGGCGCGCCCCGCTGGATCTCGTCGTCGTCCTCGACGTCAGCGACAGCATGTCGGGGTCGGGGACCGCCAATCTGGTGCAGGTGAAGCGCGCCGTCGGGTTCGTCGTCGACCGCCTCGGCCCCCGTGACCGCCTCAGCGTCGTCGCCGCCTTCCCGGGCGACGCCCGCCGGGTCACGCAGTTGACGCGCATGACCGAGGACGGGAAGGCCGCGGCCAAGCGCGCCGTGGAGGCCCTCGAAGCGTCCGGCGGCTCCTCGACCAACGTCCGCGCCGGCCTCGACGTGGTGGCGAAGGTGCTCGAAGGCAGCCGGCACAGGAACGACGTCGCTGGCGTGATCTTCCTCTCGGACGGCCGCGACTACACGACGAGCGACTCGTGCGTCGTCGTGCCAGAGTTTCTCGGCAACCGCGGCGGCTGGCGGAGCACGCCGGTGCACACATTCGGGTTGGGCCCCGACGTCGACGCAGCGGCCATACACAAGATTGCGGAGGCTACGGGCGGCACGTTCTCGTTCGTCGAGGACCACGCCGCCGTGCAGGACGCGTTGGCACAGTGCATCGGTGGACTCCGATCGGTTACTGCGCAGGGTATCTGGTTCGACGTCGAGACCTTTTCCCCCGGCGTGCGCATGACGGCTGTCAAGTCCGGCCGCTACAATAGCAGCCTCAAAGAGGAGGCATACGGCGACTCTGAAGCCACGGTCAACGTCGGTGAGCTCTACGCCGACGAGGAGAGTTTCCTGTTCTTCATGGATGTCCCAGGAATTGACGACGACGGCGACCTCGTAACCCTTGTCAGGACTCGCTGCAGTTACTTCGACGTGGCGACCAGGCAGTCTGTGGAATTGGACTTTACAGAAGCGTGCGCTAAGATCCTGCGTCGCGACGACAAGCCGACGGGCGTGACGCGGTGCGTGGAGGTGGAGCGGGAGCTCCTCCGCGTGGCGGCGGCCGACGACATGGCTCTGGCGCGGGAGGCGGCCGAGCGCGGCGCCTACGCCGAGGCCGCAAGGATCCTCGACGCGCGCCGGGAGTCGCTGAGCCGGTCGGCGCCGGCGCTGTCCGGCGACACGACGTGCAAGGCGGTGGCGGCCGAGCTGCACGAGCTGAGCCAGCGCGTGTCGGACGAGCACGAGTACAGGAGGCTGGGCCGCGCGTGCCTTCTCGCCGCTATGAGCTCGCACGCGCAGCAGCGCGCCTCCTCGGTTCGGCTCTCTCGCCCATTGGCGGCAGCGGCTCAGTTTGGGTGCGCGGGCTCGTCGGTTGTTCGCGACACCGGCAATGCGGAAGATGGAGAAGTTGTCGGACATGTTGCGAAGGCAGCAGGAGGCGCGGCGTTCGCCATTGCCGGAGAATGGAAGCAGATCTGTTCGTCCTCGTTCGCCACAGGAGGCAAGGTTGGCATCGGCGGTCCCTCGTCTCAGCGTGTTGAACAGATACAGCCGTCTTCTACTCAGGCGCTAAGCAAAATGCCGATGTGAAGAGCTAGATGAGAAGGACAGGACGAGCAGCCATTCAGTGAAATGCTTAAATAAGTTTCGTTAGGTTGGTGAGATATTTAGGATTCCGGCCTGTTTGAATCCCTTTATTTTAAAGGAATTGGAATTACTTAAAAGCAACTTCAAGAAAGTTGGTAAAAATAAATTACTAAATTTATGATTTAGCCAACCTCTAAAATAGAAAATTCTATAAAAAATAAAAAACTCCAACAACATTTCTACTATAGCAATGCTAAATGGCTAGCGGTATATGCAAGCTATATTTACCATGCGAGATTATAAGAATAGCTAGCTTGCTATTTTACCAAGCAAGATAGCATAGCTGTTAGAGTTTACTTTTTGTTCTAAAAATCTAAATATACTATACAAAATAAGGATAACATGTCTCTTGGAGATGCACTAAGAAAATTAGGCTATTTGGCTTTGAATTTGAGATTTCACAACTTTTCAATAAAACTATCTTAAATTCATAGGGTGGGAGGTAAAAAATGAATTTTGTGCATTCTTCTTTCAAACTTAAGTAAAATTGTAGGCTTTATTTAATGGATTCTATGAATTCTTTTTCCATCACTAGTTTATTTATTACTTAAGCAATCAATGAATGGACTATCTTTGACGATAAACCCTGCACCCTCAATAGCTAGATAGAGAAGAGATTGGATTGGTTTGCGTCAAAGCCAAACCTAGCCTTGTAGGCTCCTTACAACTCTGGTTAGAGAATATAGCTTAATATTACCCCCTGTTTTTCTTTTGGCTTTGCAAGCCTTCTTCTGCACCTCCGTGCACTTGTAATTTTTTTAAACCCTACTTAAAATAATAAAGCAAAAAATTAGGGGGGAGGGGGGCGAGGTTACCCTATTGAGTCTTAAAAATAGAGTCTGTTTGGATCTCATACACTAATAACTAGTTGGCTAAAATTTAGTCTTTTAGAATCCAAATAGGTCAACTAATGGATGGATTAACATCTAGTTTGGTCTATTTGGATCTAATGGACTAACAACTAGTTGGCTAAAGTTTAGTCCTTGAGAATCCAAACAGATGGACTAGATGGACAAGTGGTTGTCCTAATAACTAGCCAAAGCCTTAACTAATTATTAGTGCACTAGTCCATAGAATCTAACTAGTTAGACTCCCAATTCATCCAAACAGGCTCACCTCAACTAGTTTTAGTTCACTAGTCCGTACAACCCCCTATTTGAGCCTAACAATTAGTTCTACTCTATAGTAATACTTATTAATCCTAGATCTAAACAAAACTAAACTAATCACTAGTCATCTAACTAATAGTCGGCTAATCACTAGTCCTAGTTTAACCAAAAGACTTGCTTGCGGCTTGTTGGTTCAATTTTTTTTTTTTTTTTTTTTTGGAAAGGGTCGGCAGGCGAGCCCCTACCTATATTTTTGGTATTTTATATATATGGAGAAAAAGATATAAAGTGTACAAAGGTTACAAGGCAACCATTGCCCAAAAGGAAAAAAGGAAGCAATACATCAAAGGTAATTCTCACACCACCTATTAAGTGCTTCAGCTGTTCTTTTCTTGGCCTTGATACAAACCAGGCCAAGTTCTTCTCTAAAAGCTCTTCTCCATTGATCCAGGTTGAAAGTGTTGCTGTTAAAGATGATTCCATTTCTGGTTTTCCAAATAATCCAGCAGGCCGTGATAACTATTTCTCTAAGATGCTGCTGTTGAAATTGAAAGTGTTCCTGGCTGCACACACCATGTCTAAAGGGGCAAGGTTGAGATCCCAATTAATGTTGATGGAGTTCCAACAGGCATTGCTAGTCTGACAAGAGAAGAAGAGATGAAAACAGGATTCTTTAGTCATGTTGCAAAGGACACAATCGCAGCTGGGTAGGTGTTTGTTCTTCCTTTTCAGCATCTCTCTTGTGTTCAGTCTGTCTGACCAGAAGAAGCCAGAAGAAAAATTTGTGCTTGCCCAAATTGCCAGCAGACTAGAGCCACTTGAAGAGGGGAGATGCTTGATGATTCCCCATAATGAATTTATAGACTTTGGTGGATGAGTAGATTGATGTCCTCCATCTGTATACCCAGGAGTCTTCAGTATCATTGTCCATGTGGACGCTATCAATCAGAGAGGAGAGGTTGTTCAGCTGGGTAGTGGCCTGAGGGGACAGAGGGCAGAAGAAAACAGTAGCAATGTCTTCATCCACGAAAAAATCGATAGAGCATTTTGGTTTTCTGCAAAGCTATAAAGTTCAGGGAAGCTGTCCTGCTTGTTGGTTCGTTCAAGTCATGGATTTCTTGCTCGATCCAGAAAAATAGCCCCAAATACAAAATCGACGGTTTGGCTCACAACAACCTGCCTGATAGATTCTTTTTTTCTTTTTTTTCGAAAACGTGCGCTGCACGTACCGCATTAAGAAGAAGTTAGAATTGTTTTTACATTCCGACTTTCCTAGAGGCGAGGTGCCAAGAGGATTAGACGGACAAAACACACACAAAAAGCGCCGGCTCTAACGGCGGAGTTTCGGAGGTCGTACTGGCTACTAAACCGATTGAGCGACAGAGATGCCGAATGCCACGACCCGCCTCTTATGGCTTCGGCCCGGAGCCCGACGTCGGTGCGTAGCTCGCCGCACCACGCCGAGGAAACATAACCGCCATAGCCTCCTTCCTGGCGGACAGGCTTGCGGCAGCGTAGGCTTTGGCGAACTCGTCGTCGACGGAGGAGCTCCGTCTGGCACATCATTGGAGGGCCGCTTAGTCCACTTGCTCAGCATGATCCGCTTTGCCTGCCGCTCCGGGTTCGGGTCGCGATATGCCGATTTTGCCGCCAAACGGGTACTCCGCCGCGGCAGCCAATCGTCATCTCACGCTCTCGGCACATGCGGGCGCGGCGTGTTGGGGATGAGAGGCTCCTCCAGCGGGATGCACAGGGCATCGAAAAAGGCGACCAGTGCCGACTTCGACCCGGGTGCAGGTGGCTGCCCCCCGGCACTGCCCACCGCGGCATCCAGTGCCACCTCCGACCCGGGAGCCTCCAGCTCAGGCGGCTGCCCCGCGGCCATCGCTTCGTCCAGTGCCGCCTCCGACCCGGGCGCCTCCAGCTCGGGCGGCTGCCCCACGACGTCGCCCATCGGGGCCACCGAAGGCGCCTGAACCGCAGTGGTGGCCGGGAAGGCCACTGTTGCGTCGTCGTCGCCCGCCTCCAGCACCTCAGCGGCGAGGAAGGCCGGCAGTGGGGAGCCCACTACCGCGACATCTTCGCCAACCTCCCCAGACGCCACGTCACCCGCGAAGCAGAGCCTGGCCGCGCGTAGCGGGGACAGAGGCTCCGACCGCGCCGGCTAGGTCTGCGGAGAGACGGCCAACAAGGAAGTCGGGCGCGCGACGGGGTGGGCGGCGAGCTCGTCAAGCATCGGGTCGACCCGAGCGCAGCTAAACTGCCCCTCGCACAGCTCAACCACCGGCGGGACGGAGTCACCAGTGTCGGCGTTGTCGGTGGAGGCATCGGCCTCGACGATGTCGACCTCCCTTGGCCCCTTGCTCCGACGCCGCCGGCGCCGCCGGTGCCGGCGACGGGCAGCCCTCACTACCTTCCGCGTGGCCCCGACTGAGCCTGCCGCAGGTGGTCTGTGTAGCACGCCGCCGTCCGTGACGGTCGAAGGAATCAGACAACGGATCTGCCCGATGATGATAGGTGCCGCTTGCAGGTCCGGAGCAAGAGGAGTGACGTGGGCGCCACCGCCGCACGAGACAGCACGGTCATGGTTCTTCCTTTGCCAAGGATGGTGGTCTTGTGCGCGTCCCGCAGAACAGTTCCTCGCCCGGTGCCGCGTGCTGAGGCAGAGGAGACAGCGAGACGAGGAGGTGCACTGGGCGGCGACGTGATCTCCCGCGAGGCAGTTGAAGCAGTGCCCGACGAGCGAAGCCGGCACTGGCCGCCGAGGACGAAGGTGGCATGGGGCGCGACGACGCCCACGCCGACGACTTTCAACAAGAGTGAACCCGTCGGCGTCGGTTGCCGCAGCCGCGCGGGGAACATGGTGCCAAGGGAGATGGGCGCGCTGGGGCATCGGAGGTGCCCAAGGTCGCGGAACGAGGCGTAGGTGCACGGGGACCCTTGCCTCGGGCAGTGGACCAAGACGGCGCGGCGCAGGTACCCCCGCGACGAAGGCGCCCTCCGTGGCCGCAGCGGTCACCTTGGCGTTCAGCGCCCCTGCGCCGCCGGTCCTGCTCCTGCGCCGCCGGCGTTGGCGACGGCGCAAAGGCACCTGCTCCCCAGAAACTCCCCCCACCGGGGGAGCAGCGGTGCCAGCGACAAGGAGCTCGTACTCCTCCTCCTCCTCGTCAGAGGTCTCACACCAGCGCCTATGCTTAGGCCTGCCAGTGGAGTAGGGGAAGAGATCGATGTCATCATCGGATGCGTCCTCGACGGTGACGAGCTCCTCCATCCACCGGCCGTCAGCGGAGGCCGTGGAGGCCACAGAGACCTCGCCCAACAGGCCAGCAGCCGGTGACGGGGAAGCTGGGCTGGGGGAAGGCGGCGACAAGCTCGGGGTGGAGGGGCGCACTACGATGACGTCGGGACCCAGCATGCTCAAGGTGGGCGACGATTTCGGGGTGGCGGCCCTCGATTCAACCGCGAAGGCGTCCTCCTCGGGCGCCGGGGCAGGCGCAGCTTGAGGACGGGGTGGCGACGATAGCGGCGTGAGGGCAGGGGCCGCAGCTGCAGGCTCCAACGCGGGCGGCGCGAGGACGCGGTCCTCCATCGAACGGGCGGTAGCAGCGGCCGTGGCAGCTGTCCCCAGAGGAGGCCGCAGCGGGGCCGACCTCGTCGGCGTTGAAGGGTGCCGCAGTGGGGCAGCGGCGACAGGGCCGGTGGTGCCGTCGATGACGGGCCACATCCGGTCCCCCACATCCGGCCCCCCTGGCCATGACCCGCACCGACGGCGACACGGGCAGAGGCGAGGAGGTGGCGCAGAAGGCTGACGCGGATGGCCATGGAGGGGCAGGGTCGCCGGATCCGGCACGGAGGACCACGGATCTGCAGCCCCCGGCGACGACGGCGGCCCCAGCCGCGAGCAGCAGAGGCGGCGTCCTTGACGGCCCCAGCAACAGGCCAGCATCCGGCGATGAAATGTCTTCGTCGTCATCATCGTCTTCGTCTTCGTCCTCCGGAACCCCTTCAACGACAACCACCTCTGCGTCCTCCGCGGCAGCCCCAGGATGTGGCGACGGGGGCAGTGGTGGCGACGTCGGCGGAGGGGGCCTCTGCCCGGCAGGGCCCGGCGTCACCGACGGGGACGAACGGGCGTCCATGGGCGCAGAGGCCACCAGGGGGAGCTTTAGCGTCGACGGAGAGGAGGTGTCGTCGGCGTGGTTGACTGCGACGGCGGCACACGGGGCGGCGGACGCTGGCGCCGGCGGGGAGCAGCCACCTCCCTCGACAACGACCTCGGACCAGGCCTCCTCGCTGCGGTCGTGACGCTTGGAGACGGGCTCCACAGCCACGGGAGCAGGGAGAGGCGGAGCAAGCTCGACATCCGGGGCTGCCGGCGCCGGAGTGGCGTCCTGCAGGCTGGGATGGAGAGGGGCCGGACTGAGGAGAGAGGCCTCATCCCGCCCACCGGTGAGTAGATCAGGGTTAGGGGAGTCCGGATCCGAGCCTGGATGGGAGAGATGATGGCTGTGCTAGGAGATCGGTGGGGGATGAGGAGCGACGGCGTCGTCACCAACGGGAGGGACGAGCGGGTCGGGGGGCTCACGGGGGTCCATCCCCGGTTCCAACCTCCTGCCTGATAGATTCATCCATAACTAATGCACCCTGTTTATTTTTTTCATGCACCAAACAACTTGAATCAAACAATGTAATCTGTGCCTGCTCGGGCAAAATCGAATGTGTTGACACTTGACAGGCAATTTGCAGGCAGCATATTTTACTAGACAGTGATGGGGTGTTGAGACCCCGCAGAGACTAACTGCTCTAGGGTAGTGTACTCTGGATTTTACAAATAATATACGAGAAACAACGTTAAGGGATCTCGTATCTACCTCATGTCACATTTGTAGAGGTTACTTAAGGTGAAAATCAAACTAACTTACATCTTAATTACTTCATACCGACACATATAGATTGAGGTGGATACCAACGATGCAAACGAGCCCAAAAAGGGAGGGACGACATTGCTTTATGTCAATACATATATATGCTTCAGAACCTAATGTGCTGTGACTCTCAGCGTCTGGCCGTGGAGCGAGAGTGTGAAGCAATCTTGTTGGCGACCTTCTCTTGCATGTTGTCGATGTGCTGCAGGAGTGCATATCTCCATTTCTCCTTGCAAAACAAGACGCACCATGATAGCCAGAACCCAAAGATAAATCCAGCAACCACAAAACAGTAGAACCACAGTGTCTCTCTACCATCACCGTCACTGGTTTCCTTCTGCGTTGGCACAGATGCATTGTTTGCACACTCTTTTAAAGGAAAACCACATAGCCCTGGGTTGTTGCTGTATATTGATGGATCTTCTAGTGTCTGTAGCTGGCTGCCTTTTGGTATCCTTCCTGATAAACCGTTGTTGGAAAGGTTCAGAATGCTTAGAGCTTTCAAATCTGCTAAGCTAAGAGGAATTTCACCATTCAGATGATTCCATGACAGGTCAAGGGATTCCAGCAATGCCAGGTTACCAATATATCTGGGAATATTTCCCAAGAAATTATTTCGTGACAGGTTTAATGACCTGAGTCCATAGAGGGTTGTAATGCCTTGAGAAATCGCTTCTGAAAGGAAATTGGACGACAGGTCAATACCTGTAACGAATGGGATGCTGTATTCATACTCCTGATTCTTCCAGACCAGCTGAATCTGCTCCAAGTATGAATAGTCATATATGATCATTACCCCAGTACTTTGTTCTTGTGTCATGCCGGTAAAGTTCGCAAAATCAACAGGCATGGGACCGGTGAGCTTGTTGTTTGATAGATCCAGTAGCTGGAGCTTGCCAAGTTGTACAATTTGACCGGGTATTGTTCCAGCAAACATGTTTGATGACAGCCTAAGAAATCTGAGCTGTGGCGAGCTCTCAGCTATCCAAGAGGGTATTCCACCCGTGAAGCTATTGTTGGCAAGATCCAGTGTGATAAGATTGTCACATTTCTTGACGATTGAAGGAAAATCGCCTTCGAAATGTTTGTTGGCTAGATGAAGAGACTGAAGAGCGATGCTTGATGATCCTGACCACGGCGGAAGTACGCCATGAAGCGAATTGCTGGATAAATCCATAAACCGTAATGGCATGCCCCACCAACAATCTGGGAGATCTCCGTATAAGCCATTGTTTGACAGGTCTAGGATTTCTAGACGTTTAGCATTGCAAAGAAGTGTTGGTATGATGCCGGTAATGTGGTTAGAGGAAAGGGCAAGGACCCCAATTTCTGGAAATGAGATGTTCAATGAGGAAGTGGAGTCCTCATGGGTGAAAAGGTCATACGGATGAACTTGGACGCCACAGTTTGACAGGTCAAGCGAGACAAGTTTAGAAAGGTTGGACAGCGTGAGCGGCAAGGGACCTGGAAAGTGATTGTCACCCAGATTTAGTGAGATGATATCGGCTAGTTTTCCCAGCTCCAGAGGAACTGTGCCAGTGAGTAGGTTGTTTCCTAGGTCGAGATACGTCAAACCAGTTATGTTTCCAAGCGTAGGAGGTATCTCACCAGTGATGTTGTTTCCATGTAGGCCGAGAGAATAGAGTCCCACAAACTTGCCCAGCTCAATTGGAAGCGACCCACCAAGCTGATTCTGGCTGAGGTAGATGTTGCAAAACTGTTGCTGTTGCCCTTGAAATCCTGTAGCGCTCCCCCTGCACAGATGCTCCGTGCAGACATCCTGGTGAAGTCGTTGCTCTGGACATCGATCTGGAGCAGGTTGCTGTTGTTGCTCCCGAGCTGCGACGACGCGAGGTCTCCTCCAAAGCGATTGTTGGAAAGGAGCAAGTATGTAAGCTTGCCAAGACGGGAGAAGGTGCTCGGCAGCGGTCCGTCCAGGTTGATGTTGTACCCCAAGTCGATGCCTCGCAACTCCGACATGTTGCCAATTTCTAGAGGGATCTCCCCTGACAAACTGTTCATGCTCAGACCAAGCCAGGTAAGCTTTCCGAGCCTGCTTGCTGCTGCCGCCGGGAGTACTGAGCCCGTCAGGGAGTTGTGAGTGAGGTCCAGCACTTGCAAGCTTGTCAGGTTGCCGATCTCATCAGGGACCCTGCCTTGCAGCAGCAGGAATTGCAGCGCCAGCACGCGGAGGCGCTGGAGCCGCCCGATGCTGTGTGGGATGGGCCCCCTCAGGAAGTCGAAAGAGATGTTGAGCGACACCAGGCTCGTGAGGTTGCCAATGCCCTCGGGTATGGCGCCGTCCAGGTTGTTCTGCGACAGCTGGAGGGTCTGGAGGCGAGGGAACGCCGACAGGTCCAGCGCCGCGAGCGTCCCGCGGAGACCCGTGTCGTGGTCCTGGTTTGTGGCGAACGTGCCGGTGATGTTGAGCCCCGTCACGTCGCCGGCGGAGTCGCAGGTGATGAAGTCCCAGCTGCATGGGCCGGAGGAGGCGTTGGTCGTCGTCGTCGTCCACGAGCTGAGGTACGTGTCGCCGCCGCCCAGGCTTGCCTTCCATTTCAGCAGCGCCCGGGCTTCCCGCCGCGGTCCACCGTCGTCCGCCGCCGCCACGACGGCGCACCGTAGGTGAGAGATACTACAGGAGAGTAGAAGGATAGCATGGAGGTGGAGGTGCTTCATCGCATTCGTTCAGGAATGGTCCGCCGGTGGACTAGATTGTCTGTACCAGAACTGGTCTGTACGATTGGCCGGTTCTTTGCTTCATGATTACTGTACTTGTTGAAAAGGAAATGGTTCCGATCGAGCGGCGACCAATTCCACCAGTTCAGTTTCCAGGGCGCAGCTGCGTGCATCACTCATTATCACTCTACTGTACCCAAGTTGATTTTGTGTTGCAAAGCGAGACGATGACTCTTAGCGGCACAGCTCCGTTTGGCGCCTCTGTGACGACAGACTCTACCTAATAAAGCTGACGTGCCGTGTCCGTGTCAAATCTATAATTTGACTCAGCTCACAGCTACTTTTGTTTTATCCTTTCTTTTCTTTTTGCGCGCTTGAGTTCAAAGGCCCCCACTGATAGTAAAGGAGAGATGATAATTCTTGCCGGCCAGCAGCAACGTCATAGAAGCATGGCTAGACAATTGAACTCCAACTGGCCTGATACATTGCCATTTTTTTAAGAAAGACGGCAAAAGCTTTGCCGTATTTTTATTAGACGATGAAAGGAAAAAAAAAGGAGTTTATTTACAAAAATAGACAGGAGAGAATTCTCGTCGTCTCTACCACCCACTCATAGAACACTCGACTGACCACTCCACTAGGCAAGAAAAAACAAAGAAGAGAAAAGAAACCGCTAAAACTATTAAAACCAAAACTACTAAGACTACTGCTGTGGCTCAGCATTTGGTCTCGTTGCCCACTGGTATTGATCAATAGCTTTCTTGCAGAGAAGAACCACCTGCCTCGGATTTAGCTGCTTGTTCTGAAAAGTTCTACGATTCCGTTTTTTTCACAAATTCCACCATACGTAGACCATAATGCCATCAAAATTTCTTCTTTGTTCTTTTACTATCTTGATTCTACATTTGCGCCAATAGCTATGAATCGACCTAGCCAATCCAACTGTATCACTCATAGTTAGGCCAAACCATTGCTTGATAAGTGACCAGACTTCTCTCAAGAAAGTACAGTCCTTACATAAATGTGTAGGTGTTTCTGGTTCGCTCCCACACAGCTTGCATATCGGTTCATGTGACCAGTTCCGTTTTAACAAGTTATTTGCGGTTACGATTTTCTTGTGGAGCAGCGTCCAGGCAAACAATCTACATTTCGGTTCTGCTTTCGCCTTCCAAATTGGCTGGAGTCTTAGCTTGCTGAATGTACCTTGGGATTGAATGCAGTAGGCGCTCTTCGCTGTGTATTCGCCATCCAGCGTCCAGCGCCACGTAATGCCATCACACGTGTTATCATCCAAATGTTTTTGGCTCACCTCCTCCCAAAGGGTAGCATATTCTCTGAATTCCTGAGTTGTAGTTAGAGGGATTACGTGTGAAATCCAGCGATTGTCTTCCAGGGCTTTCTTTACTGTCAAATTTTTTCCTCCCTGATTTCTTGTAGAGCGATGGTGCAATTACTTTTGGTAGTCATCCACCAATCCATGATGCTGTCCAGAACTTGACCGTCCTCCCATCACCTACTGTCACCACAATCGAGGCCGCAAATAGTTCTTTATCCCGATCATCTATCGAAAGATCCAACTTGTTCCATGCTTTATCTAGATGTTTCCATTGGAACAACTGCCATCTAAGTCTTAGCGCCCTCGCGAAACGCTCTAAATCCAGAACTCCTAATCCACCTTTCTCTTTTGGCGTACAAGTCGTTGGCCAATTTATGATAGAATGTCCACCGTACACCTTGTCAGGGGTCTCACCCCTCCAAAGGAAGCTCCGCCTCAATCGGTCATTCTTTCTGATGAGCCATTTTCGTTCAGGAAACATTGTCAAGTGATAAATTGGTTGAGATGTAAGGACCGTCTTGACGAGGGTTTCTCTTCCTGCTAAGGTTAGAAGCCTGCCCTTCCATCCTTGCAATCGGGCGCCAATTTTGTCTATCAAGGGTTCAACTTCCACCCTTCTTAGTTTCCGAATGTGGAGGGGCAGTCCTAAGTACTTCCTAGGGAAGCTGCAAATTTTCCCTGGAAAGTTTTGTAGCAATTGGGAGACCGCCAAACCATCCATTCAGATTGGGAAGATTTCCGTCTTGGACATGTTTATCTTGAGTCCCGAGCACTCTCCGAAGAAATTGAGGATCATACGCAAGTTTTCCATTTCCGTCTTCTCCAGATATGCGAAAATCGCAGCAGCATCCGCGTAAAGAGAGCACCTCAAGTTAGCTGCCTTTGGTAAGATTTGTTTTAAAATCCCTTTTTGTGTTGCAGCATCGATAATTGTTTGGAGGGGAGCAATGGCCAAGATGAAAAGGAGAGGGGATAACGAATCTCCCTGCCTTAAACCCCGAGTGTGCTAGATACCGTGAGTCGGCTCTCCATTGATCAAAACTTTTGAGGAAGTTATCCCCAATAATGCTGCGATCCAATCTCTCCACTTTGTACTGAATCCCAAGGCCCGCAACACCTCGAGAAGGAAACTCCACCCGATTGAATCGAAGGCTTTTGAGATATCCAACTTAATGAACAATGCCGATTTTTTATTTTTATGTAAAAGTTGTATCACCCTCTGTGCATATAGGAAATTATCGTGAATACATCTCTTTACGGGCGTGTGACACCAAAGAGTTCATATGGGTTGTCAGTCTGTTTGCTAGAATTTTCATGATAATTTTAACCATGTAGTCTGAGAGTGATGTTGCTTCTTGTGTTTTGGGTAGAAGCACTATGTTTGCTTCGTTGATTAAATTCAACCTAGCTGTGCGGTGGTTGTAAAAGCTCATAACCGCCTGTACTAAGTCAGCCTTAATAATAGATCAGCATCTCTTGTAGAACATGCCTATGAAACCGTCCAGACCCGGTGCCTTTTCAGGGGCATGTATTTCACCACATCCTCGATTTCTTGCTCTGTAAAAGGAGCGTCCAGGTCATCGAGATCATTGGGTTCATATCGATACATTGCCAATTCACTGTTGCAAAAGGAGGCTTTGACAATAATGGAAAAATATCTAGTGGAAACCACAACCTTCGTGAAAACTTCGTAAACAACAGCAAAAAAGTAGTCTAAATTCACCAAAAAATCACACATGTAGATGTATGATGATACACAACCTTGTAAAATATCTTGTCCAAACTCGACTTCGTTTGTGAGATATAAAAATAACAAATTTTAAGCCGAAAGTTGTCCAAATGATTTGTGAGAATGAGACAAGTTGCCACAGAGTGAATTACTAATACAAAGGACACTATGAAAAAAAAATTATGTGAGAATGAGACAGAAGTTTTCGGTCAATAGTTTGGTCCTGAGTTCATACTACCCGAACTTTTCATAGTTAGTTCAATTATTATACGCCTAGGTTAACTGAACTAACCAAACATTTGAATTCTAGTAGGTTTATATCAACTATCACTCTTATCACTTTGTTTAATCTATATGTTGTATTGTTATTATTCCCTTTAAATAGAAAAATATTGCTAAATTTGCAACAAATTAAACTATTTAGTAGTTGTATCGTCCAGTCCGGTTAATGCAGTTATGACCAAGACCGAACCAAACTAACTGAGACCAAACTTGCTCGTCCATGAGTTCTAAAACTAACTGATCAGTCTCCGTTTTTAGATGATCGAACTTTCGAAATGACCGAAGAACTAATCGGTTTAGTTTGGTCAGACTGAATGTCTACGCCTACTTAAAATCAAAATTATCTTGCTTCAATGACAACGTGAATCATACCAAAATGTTGTTAGCAGCCTCAATCACAGACAAGATCGTTGCATAAAGATGGATGTTTCAACATCGTAGCTACGGGTACAACTAGTCTACAAGAAATGATCTTTTTTTTTTTTTTTTTTTAGTGAACTAGAAGAAAGGATCTAGAAGAAAGGATGAAGATTAAAGACATGATCGAAGAAATTTCTATCGTAATATATGCATTCTCATTGTATTATACACATTTTTGCTGTAAACATTATTGTAATATTTGTATTATATATTTTGATGGATGTGGATGTATGTGATGCTTTAAATATCCAGTCCTGTAACTATATAGGAAATAGAAAGTAAAATAATAAAATAAATTTATAAACTGGAATATGAGAAAATTAGAGATCGCTGTCAGATTAAAACCTAAAGCCGGCAGTGTTACTCAAATAACCAGTGCCGGCTCAACTACTATCCGACAGTGGTTAAGGATATCAGAACCGGTTACACAGGATGACAGGAAGCCGGCAGTGTTACCCGATCAATCACTGTCCTTGGATTCACCTAGCCGGCAGAGATCTTAAGACACTATCAGTGCGGGGTCAGGAATACATGGAAAAAAAACTCAACACTGCCACTTGCACCTTGCCGGCTCTACTCCCTGATGAGGTGTTGAGACCAGCCGTGATTATTTGTTGTTTTGGGGTAGTATTATCTCGGACTTATGGGAAACCATGCGTTGCTCCTTGACAAATGAAAGCAAATAGATACTTCATCCTTCTTAGTTATTAACTTTTAGACATTTTCTTTGACCATCTGTCTTATTCAATTTTCTTATATAAATATCATATATTGTATTACTACTTAATTTATCACTAGAAATATTTTAATAATGATTTATTTATTTTATTATTCACATAAATTTTTTTGAATAAGGCGGATGGTCAAAGAAGATGTCTAAAATTGAATTGTGGTGGTCTTTTTTGAGACGGAAGGAATAATAGATTGTGACTTCATAAAGATTTTGAACCTATTACCTGTGTTAAAAGAAAGCTAAACTAAACTATAATTTGATGTGTTTCCAGTAGTGGTCCGGTTTTCTGCCCTATGGCCCGGTATTTTGGGCTGTTATCATCAATTTTCGCTACCACCAGAGATGAGGTGCAACCTGTGTTGGGCCTAATTTACGTCTCTCCAGATGGATCAATTAACTCGTTAGCTATCTAACTAGAGCAGGAATCAGACCAGAGCATTGAGCTGAAGTGCTTAAGCAGGCATAGGCGGACCCAGGCCGAAAGTGCAGCCCGGGCAAGGCCTGCTACCTATCCTACTTCACTGCTCTAAGGCCCATAAAATCCTTTCTCAGCTAACTAGAACATGGCGCGGCGTGGCCGTGCTAAAGTAACCCCCATTTTTTGTAATGTGTAATATGCGTGTATATTTGTATTAAGTGTGTAATGTAATATGTTTTTATTGTAAATTATTTATTTAGAATTTTTATTTAGTTTTGTTGATTTTTATCATATTTAATTACTGAAATACGATTATATGCGATTACGTGATATAAATTTAGAAATTGTTTTATTTTTTGACGACGAAGTAGGGGTGCAAAATATTTTGGTAGACTTTAGGGTGGTTCTAGTTTATTTACAAATTTTCTATAATTTTTTTGAAAGGAAAGCTACTTATGATGCGGTCTCGTGATATAAATTTAGAAATTGTTTTGATTTTTGGTCGATGAAGTAGGGTTGCAAAATATTTGGTAGGCTTTAGGGTGGTTCTAGTTTATTTAGAAATTTTCTGGAATTTTTTTTAAAGGAAAACTGCTTATCTTATTTTGCTGGGTACGTTTCTCGTGTACCCGTAGCGATTTCCTACGTGAACAGTGACGGTGTCAGCGAACAGTGCACATGAAAGCGAGGTTTCAGCCGTCCGATCAGGATCCAACGGTCCATGTTGTCTGGGATGACGTGGCCACATCCACAGGAAGCGACCGCGACGCAGTTTCAGTTTTAGAAAGATGAGCACTCTATTGGGCCTCAAAGGAACTCCAAGAGAGGAGCCCGGGCAAGAGCCCAGGCTTACTGGGTCTTGGGTCCGCCTATATAAGCAGATATCTCTTCTTTTTCACATATTATTCATCATCTTGTCTTGAGCTGCAACAAGCTAGCTATATAAGACTACCCGCACCCACTCCATCCCATCTTGGAGTAATACACGTCGGATGAGAGAGCTGCAGCGGGTACGCTATCGCATATGCCAACAGCGCGGACGAGCCGCCCTTCTGCTATTTCCAATGCACTTCCCGTCCCTACGCTACGCGCCACGTCGGACGAGCGGCCCACCACCCCGCACATCCCGCCCGGGAGAGAGAGAGGGGAACAACGGAGGCGTGGACCGCTTCTTGCCCTCCTTCTTCACCTCCTCCTCGGCTTACCCAGCGGCGGCGGGGGCTCCGCCGTCGCCTGCTGCTCCGCGCTGCGGCTTCCGGCACCGGCCGACCGAGAGGGCGGCTCGCGATCCCGCGACGGGGATGCGGGGCCCCACGCGGCGGAGAAGCCGCCCCGCCCACCCGGGCGAGTTCGGGGTAGCACACGCGCCGGGTCAAGGGAGGGCGCGAGGGGATGGGGTGCCACGGCCGGGGCGGCGCGGCTACCGTGCCGGCGGATCGCCGGAGCGCGGCCGCGCGGCCACACGGGCGGCGTCGCGCTCCTCCTCCTCCTCGGCCCGGATGGACGAGGGCGGGAGCGAGGCCCCACACGGCGAGCGCGGGCGGAGGGCCTCAAGTGGCGGAGCAGGGGTGAGCGCCGAACGGAGCATGGACGAGGAGCAGGGCCGCCGGACGGAGCCGAGGAAGAAGGCGCGCCGGCGTGGAGCGCGCCCTGGCCAGCCCACAAATCTCTAGCGTGCGCGCGGGGCTCCCGGGGGGCTGGTCCGCCCACCGTGAACGGAGGAGCGCGCCCTCCCCGTCTCCGCGTGCCGCTGCTGCTGGACCTCTGGCTCGCCGCCTCTGTGCTCCTCAGCCATGGAAGAAAGACAGAGCAGTGGGGAAGAAAGAGGTGGGGAGGAACTGCACACGTGGAGGAGCTCGCGCCCGTGGAGGACGTGTGCCCGTGGAGGAGCTGCGCCCTCGCCGACCCTCGAGCCCTCCGGTGGCGAGCCACCCTCGAGCCCTCCGCCGACGATGTCGAGGAGCAGGGGAGGGTGCGGCTCGGGTGGGAGATGGGAGAGAGAGGAGAAAAGGGAAGGAAAGGAAAATATAGTATGACATGTGGACACCACCAGCTGGTAATTGGTATAGATGATGGATATAGAGTATGGATGGGTGCGGAAGAAATGAGTTTAGAGGAGAGAATCTCGATAACCAGGATAGAATATTTCTTATAGTGGATAAAAGTGCGGGTAGTCTAATACCACTCAGCGGCAGCCGGCTGCCGGCTGCTGGTGCTGCCAGTCGCGGGCATATTCGCCGTGCCCGTGGGCAGTCTCGGCCCTCGGGGTCATCGGAGATGCACGAAACGGAGGAAAGGACACGGTCACTGCACAGATGTGCATCTGCATGTGGCACATGCGCACGCTCGCTCCTCCCTGTATAGGCCGGGACTCCCAGTCGGCGGCACGTGGCATACTGCACAGAGGAAGAACACGTGTTCTCTCGCTCTCTCTAGCACGTGGAGAGATGGATGGATGGACGGGATACGATATTGTACTGTACGTTCTTCCACACAAACACGAGTGGGTGGGCATAAACCTGCAATGCAAGCTTCTGTGCTCGCGTAGTAACGGTCGCTACCAAACTAATAACTAGTGCAGGATTTAGACCTGACAATCTAAAAAGGAGGAGGATGAGGAGGAGGATTCAGACCTGACCATTGAGCTGGAAGGAGGGCCCGCTGTCGGCGGGGCATCAGCATCACTAGCTGCGGCAGTCAGTGGTGTTCCCGCCATGCCGCCCAGGTGCAATGCTAGTGCGACACCCTCAGCGACCTCAACATCAGGAGCATCGCACCTGCAGCGAGGTGGCCGGCGGCACCTGCAGCGCGTTCCTGCATGCCGCGGCGGCGTGCCGGACCGTCGCGACGCGGAGCAGACCGAGCAGGAACCGTGTCGGCGCGACGCCCTTGTCGACAGGGAGCAGCGCGACGCCCTCCACGCCGTCACAGCAGCCGCAACTGTGCGCTTGTTGTGGACGCCGGCGCTGCGCACGAGGCCATCGAGCCGAAGCTCGACGCGCCGCCGCCGCCGCCATCTCGCCCTCGCCAAGGAGCGCGGACAGCGGCAGTAGGAGAGCGGCAGCGCTGACCATGGCGCTGCTGGCGGAGCTGTGTGCGTGCCGAATATGGTTGTGTATTGGTTAACACATTATTGGAAGTTGCGTGACATAAACACCCCTGGCTAGAAATACATGCATATGTATACGTCATGAGAAACAGAAATACATGCATATGTATACGTCATGAGAAACAACAGGTCAAATTCAAATAACACCAAGGCCGCGCTCGGGACTTGTGAGGCTGGCGTGACATCAGCTCAAGGAGGTTGCATTAGAACATGGGTCCACCCGGCGGGTCCCACTCACGCCGCTCGGTCAACAAAAAAAAAACCCATATCTCCGATTCACACTTGCCAACAACATCCTCACAAGTTTACATAAATAAAAAAAAAAGTAAATTGCATCAAGAGTACAACAACTATACGCGTACGTGCAAATTACCCCATCAACTTCTAATCTGCTCTATCAGGAGCAAGAACTTGTAATCTTCGTGCATAGACGGTCCAAATGCCTTGTTTAGGATCCATCTTGACGGCGGTTCCGTCGTGCCGTCGTGCGAGCAACGTATAGCAAACAGGGTCGTGCTCCTCGTTTGAAGGGATCACGGGCTTATTTGTTACTTTGCGTACGCCCTGTGAGAGCTGCGAGCCATGAGCTACTGGGTGTACAACTACCCTGCAAGAGTTGCGAGCCGTGTACCCGCACGCACGAGCCGTGTATTCACACGCACGAGCCGTATACTGATCGTAGTTTCTGCTGCCAAGAACGTGAGACAATGGCTTTTGGACCGCATATGCATGAAGATAACAAGTTCTTGCACCCAATAGAGCAAATTAGAAGTTGTTGTGGTAATTTGAACGCACGCGTATAGTTGTTGTACTCCGGATGCAATTTACTAAAAAAAAAAAAAAAAAAACATCCTCACGAGTCGCAACCGGGATTTCGTTTTTGTTTTGATTTGGCCGTGATTATCTCCTTTCCTCCATCCCCTCGCAATCACAGAGATTGGATTCAATTATTTCACTACTACAGATTTTTATATCACCGCCGGTTTGCAACCCTCGTCACTGCCGGAATTTGAAACGGCAGTGGCAAAGCCGCAGTGATGTGGGGGATAGCATCACTGCCGCCACTTTTCACCCGGCGGTGATGGACCTTCCAAAAAAAAAAAAAGAAATCCAGCCAGCATGCTTGCTTGAACATGCTTGGCCACAAAACATACAAAGAAACAATTCATACATCAGAATCTAGGAAAGATCCATACAAGAAACTCGGATATTCATACAAGAAACTCGGATACCACCACAGTTCATCTAAGAAGTACATGCATCACAGACGAACAGGAAATGATTCAATCACAAATTTGCTCATCTAAAAAAAATCTGTATTCTTCGTTTATTCCCTCCTGAGCTCCTCCTAATATCCAGAAAATAAAAGGAATCTTAACTTCCTTGGCAATCCCGCGATCTGCAGGCGTCAAAATAGAATAGAATTTAAAAAAAAAAAAGCAAATCAATGGGAGCAAACAGATTAAGAAGAGGGGGAGGCTTCAGATCTGAGAGCAAACCTCGTGAATATAACATGCATAAAAATCAAATCTTGCTGCCGGAACCCGATTGTTCTCTCCAAATCTGTGAAGAAAATAAACAAGTCTCTCTCAATTGGATAATACGAATCTGAACTGCAACATGCAAAACAGGAAAAAGGAGCACACCTTAAATCGCGGGCACCAATCGCGTCCTGGAGCCTAATCAGGTCCTGGCGTCCACTCCCGCCGGGGTGGAGCCCCTCTCGCGCCGCGCCGGTGTCCACACCGCTCGCTGGCCGCCCATGCGGTGGATCCCCGTTGCCACGGTCGCGCCGAGATGCATGCGTGGGAGGAGAGGGTAGGAGCGGGCGGCGCAGCGCAGATGCATGCGGGCGATGAGGGAATGAGCGGCGCGAGCAGAAGCATGCAGGGGAGGAGTGAGCGGTGCAGAGGAATTCACGAGAGAGAATGGAGTCTACGGACAAGAGGGAAGCTAAGGGGAATGAGCGGCGCGAAGGACTCATCACCGCCGGTTGCGCCATTTCCGGCAGTGATGAGATGGGCAGTGATGTAGAAATCTGTAGTAGTGTTTGTTCCTTTCCACCACGCGGGCCGTAATTCTGTCCCCTCTTCTTTTCCCCCAAATCTCTAATACCTATATATATATACTCCATCCGTCTCGAAAATACGTGTCGTTTTGGATGTTAAGTCTTTATAAATTTGACTCAATTTATAAAAAATATATGTAATATTTATATTTTCAAATAAATTTATTAAAAACTAGACTTAAAATTCTTTCCAATGGTATCTATAACTCTTATATAAACAAACTCCACTATCTAATTATCTCGACACGCAACGCGTCCCACATCGCTGTGACCCACTATCAATCCCACTATCTTTTATCTAAAAAAAAAAATCAACCCCACTATCTATTTCTCTTGGCATGCAATGCGTCTACATCAAAGCAATCCACTATTATTTGCTACTAAAAATTTATCTTGGCATACAAGGTGTATCTCAGTAGTTCACTATTGTAACATATTTTATTCCTTCATATCCGCTGACAACGCGGGGAATTCTCCTTCATATCCGTGGCAACACGCGGGGAATTCTCCTAGTTATATAGTATAACTATTAACATATTATAATATACATTTAATCAAAGTTATTTCTCATAAAGCAAGAACGACACTTACACGGCACGTACGGGCACTATCGCGAATGGAGGCACCGGCAGTTCCGCATCTTCCTCTTGGCTGCTTGATCAGTCATGTGGTGTTGGCACGCTGACCTTAATACGCTGACTCGCCCGAGACACGACTATACTCCCTCCATCCGACAAAGAACGCATCTGTAGGACTGGGCACGGAAACCTATGTAGAGTAAAAATGACAGAAATACCCCTATACTAGGTGACAGAAGAAAACGCCGGCGTCTACTAGCCTCTCTAATCTGTCCTGCCGATTGGTCAAAGTTTTCTAGTTTTCTGTTTTTATGTGGACCTCCTTCTGAAATAACCATCGTTAGAAGAGCATGCTAGAAGAATGTGCTTATGTCGGATGATCAAAGCATTCTATGCTTACGTGCTTTTGTTTTTAGATTACACGGTATAAAAGCAGACGCCCACACACGCACGCATACTCACTCCTAAGAATACACGTACGTAAACACTACTCTTATGAGCACCTTCGAAGGACTGAGCCGGTACATCTTGAAGTTCACGAAGTCACAAAAAACACACACATTCATGACGGACTATTGACAGACAGCAAAACGTGGAAAACAATGTCGGAGCTTCGGTCCGTTTGAAATGAAGTAAAAAAAAAAAAGTCGAAGCTGCTTTTGTGAAAGGTGCAGGAGAAGGAGCAGGATTCCTGTGAGATCTCGTCGTTCGGTCACGGTTGTTCCTGCGATGCGCCTGAACAAGCTGACCCAGTGACGAGACCGATCGAGAGAACCATTTGTCGCCGGCCGCCTTTGTTTCTTTACACAATCCTGTACTCCAACTACGCTTCGTGCGAGTTCAATTGGCAGGCACGCGAATTTCCAGATGCCCGGCCGTGCAGAGGTTTGACAAACTGGTACACGGAGCCGAGGCGGCAAGCGGCGACGACGACCAGGCGGGCGGCCGGCGGCGACCAAGAGTTGAAAGCAACGGCGCTGGCGGTGGAACGATTTTTCTTTTTTATTGGAAACCCGCGGCCGCGGCGGTCGGGCGTCCCCGGAAGCTGACGAACGACGACGCGGACGGTTGTTTTACGAACTCGAGGACACGGGGGTGGTGGTCGCCGTGGGCCGTGCGTGCAGTCGTGCTCGTGCACGCAGCACGGCGACCACGCAGCGGCAGCCGGCTGGAGCTTCTTTTGCATTATACTTAATGATTCTAAAATTTTGAAAAAACCTGTTATGTTACACAGAGAAGCATGAGAAGGAGACAAACCTTGAAAATGTGATGCTACAACTTTAGGGAAGAAGCCTGTCTCCACATAGGAGTCATAGCCAATCAACAAGCACCGCAGATAAATTACTCCACATATCAAGGCCACACCAGAAGTAACAAATGAAATTCTGCTCCACCACTGATTCAGCCTAGTTGGAATCCCAGCCTGCATCCATAGAAAAAAAGTCAGCGTAACCCATAAGTAAAACAGTATATCAAGACAAAATCCATTTCAAGCTATCATAGATACCTACACCACGATAATCTCCATGCCAAGTGTGTACAGCATGTCACAGCAGAAGCCTGTTCCAAAGCATGTAATAAATCGCCCCATCTCTAGCTCAATTTACATGCCACTCCCGTCACAAATCACAAATAAATTCCATATAATCAAAATTCCACCATTAAACCTTTACTGCACACCCAATCTGTGCAGGTCGGAGCAACAACTCAAACTCTGCCAATTGAGACGGATTTCAACATCCTTAGCAGAGCATCAACACGGATCCCACTTGTCTCACAAAGGAGATAGAAAACCATCTCCGCAGAGACATAAACCAAGCGCCTCAGATCCAATGCCGCCAGAAATCCATCAAATAATCAGAACCAAGAATAGAAATCGTACCTATGTGATGATGTTGGGGCGCATCTCTGACACGCCGCTGCTCTGAGCAGGCGGGACTCGCGGCCCCGGGGGTAGGGCGAGGGGAGGAGGAGAGCTTCTGGCGAAGGTTCAGCTTCCACGCATCGGCCCCGTCCTCGCCCGCCGGGCCTCGGCCGTGTCGAGGGCGGCTCCGCGCCGCCACATCGGGAGAGAAGGGCGAGACGGCGCGATGGCCGGGTGAGGGAGGCGCGCCCTTCCTCGCTATCCCCATCCAATCCAACCCTCCAGTGCTGCCGCAACGCGCGCGACGTGCCGAGCCCGCGTCAGGTGCCACGCCGCCGCCCCATGGAACCCTAGCCCCGCAGCCGGGTGCCGTAGCCGGCCCGCGTGCGCCGAGAACCACGGCCGGGCGGGCTGCGGCAGCAAGAGCGGCCGCCGTGGTCGGCAGGCGGATGGGGGAGGAGGATGAGAAGCGGCGGAGTCACGCGTCTGGGAGCTCGGGCGTCGGAGGTAGAGAGGGAATCATACGGAGGTGGGCGTGGGATGCGGGATGGGGTGAGTGACGAGGATTGATCCAAGCAATCTGATGCATTGGATTTGAGTGAGTGAGAGAAAATGGTGGCTAGAGTGAATCTTGACCTTTCATTTTGAATGATTGGTTTGTTTTGTGTGCATTTGTTTGAGTGCACTTAGAAGAGATTAGGAGAGATAATGACTGTGGTAGATAGTTTGTTGTGTGGCTTTAGGAATGTTTTTTTGGTGCATTATATGTAGTAGAGATAGAGATTAGAGGAAACCTAAAGTTCCATTTTAAGAGAATATATGTTTTCAAGTGCTGGTCCGGTTTCGGGCCTACACCGATATATTGGGCTGCTATTATTAGCAATTTTCGTTACAACCAGAAGATGGGCTGCAACCTATATTGGTCCTACTTTACTTTGACAGATAGGCTTACCTTTTTTTTTTAATAATGAAATTGTATTTCCGGTTTCAGTCATCCCCTTTCAAGAATGCATCAGGTAAAATTATTACAACAGAGAAAACTAAAATAAAGAAACTGACGGAGGAAAAAAAATCCCAACAAGGAACTCCCAACAAGGAACTCTAGTAGTCCTACGCGACAATTAACTTGCTCCGTGATGTCGACTCCACGAGAGTATGACCACCACCGTCCAGACAAATACCGCCACATACGTCTGTCAGACCTAATAAGGGTACTAAAAGATCGTTGGACACCGACCACCTTGAAGACACCGAATGTTGTATTCTGGCAACAGCACGAAGCACCTGGTGTATATGCAAAAGAGTCACCATCTCGTTGCCGGCACCAAGGCCGACAACCCAAGGAATCTTCCAAGAGCGACGTCTCCAACAAGAAAACGACATCCGCAAACGCTATCATCGCCCCACCAGAGAACTGGACATGAGTTTTCACCTGAAAAGATCTGCATGAAAGACGACGTCTCCAGCGAGAAAAGTGACGCCCACAGGCGTCACCGCCATTGAAACATGGTAGTACAACCATTGCCCACCAACCGCCGAGCCGTTACATTGCCGCCTCCGTCTTGATCGGCCGTCATCGTTCACGCCTAGGCCGGCTGCCACCGTTGCACGAGTAAGGCCGCCGATGCCCGACACGTGACGCTCGGCTCCGCCCGAACTCGCCTTGAGCGACGGCGCGGCGAGACGCCGACCGAATCGCGCGGCGGCCGATCCGATTTTTGCGGACTCCACCAGATTAGGTCGCGAAGGGTCAAATCGGACGAGCCGCAAACGGATCCGACACCCACGCAGGCGGGCGCAATCGCCGACCACCTAGCTTCGCCCCTCCTCCGTTGAGCGAGAGACAGGGCGTCGCCGAGGCAAGGCCCCGCCGCCACCATCCTCGTTTGCCGCTTGGGCCTCCCGGTGGCGCGCACCGGCGGTAGCGAAATGGAGAGAAGGGGATGGGGGAGGTAGCGGCGGCTGCTAGGGTTTCGCCCCGAGCCGCCCGTGCGAGGGCGACGCGAGGCTCCTTTCTGTTTCCGTACGCAAGAACCTCAACCAGATAGGCTTACTTTACTTGTCCAGATAGATTAATTAACTCATTAATAAAAAATAACTTTTCCAAAAAAAAAAAAAAAAAAAGTTAGTAATAAAAAACTAATACCTAGAGCAGGAATCAGACCTGACTATTGAGCTGAAACTGCTTAAGCAGCATCTCTTTTAGGATAATATACTGCAAAAATATTGCTAGCCTCACACAATAACTAATGATGACGTCCCAGATCGACCACGCTATTGCACAATTTGTACTGTGAAGAAGCAAGCATATGACTTAAGCTAACCATCATCTCATGAATAGAAAAGATGAGGAGTATTATGAGCATCTTCATATTCAATCGTCTTGGCCTGCAATTAACAGGCTCGCAGCACGACACGCATGCATGATGCATCATCAAAGTCAAATGGCGAAGAATTTCCCATAATGCGCACCCGTGACTTGTTGCGTCATCAGTAGTCTGACATGAAGCCCGAATATGGTTTTGTATTGGTTATAAGAATTTATTGAGAGTTACTTGCGTAACATAAACGCCCGTAGGAGTACATGCATATATGTATACGTCATGAAATCAATAATGAAGCAGGTCAAATTCTTTTTTTTTTTTTTTTGAGAAACAGCAGGTCAAATTCCAATAGCACCACCTTCCACAGGCCTCGCTCGTGACTTGTGACGCTGGCGTGACATCAAAGCTCAAGAGGTTGCATTGCGAATGGGGTCCACGTACCCGGTTCATCCATGACCGCCAGTCCGCCACCATCACGCCTCGCTCAAAAAAAAAATCCAAAATCTTCGCAAATCACACTTTGCCAACATCTTCGCAAGTCGCAACCGGGATTTTGTTTATGTTTTTTTTTCTTGACAGGATGTTTCTGTTTTTATTTGGTCGTGATTCTCTCCTTTCATCCCATCGCAGTCACAGGGATTGGGTTTATTGGGGAACCTATATACAATATGGGTCAGCTCCCCCTGAAGAGGCTCCATGAAGGCCAGCGGAGGTCTCTAGGAGACCAGCGGAGGCCCCCCAAGACGGTAGAGGTCCCCGAAGAGGAGGTGGAAGGAACCTCCTCAAGATGGAGGAGATTCTCGATATCTTGGAGGAGGTTTCCCCAAGCCAGCGGAGGTCTCTAGGAGACCAGTGAAGGTCCCCCAAGACGGTAGAGGTCCCCGAAGACGATGAGGTGGAAGGAACCTCCTCAAGATGGAGGAGATTCTCCATATCTTAGAGGAGGTTTCCCCAAGCCAGCGGAGGTCTCTAGTTGACCAGCGAAGGTCCCCCAAGATGGCGGAGGTCCCCGAAGATGATCAGGAGGAAGGAACCTCCTCAAGGTGGAGGAGGTTCCCAATATCTTGGAGGAGGTTTCCCTAAGCCAGCGAAGGTCTCTAGGAGACCAGCGGAGGTCTTCCCCAATGGTACACGACGTCAAGTGGGAAAGGCAGCATAGGCCAGGAGATGCCAGGTGGAGGCAACCGGCGGTGAAGCAGAAGTTTCCATAAGAAGGTGCAAGGATGAGGACCGCTTGAGTTTGGCAGCCCAGCAAGGGTCCATGGGCCGTGACAGCAGCGAGAATGACTTATGGCCCATGGACCATGGCACATTGAATAAAGACACAAGCACCCTTACTGGGCCCATTTGTAATAGGGCTAGCTTTTAGGGTTTTAGGATTCCTAGAGGGGCAATTGTGTACTTTGAGTTCTAGGGTGGCGGGTCACTATAAAAGAAGCCGACCCCCACTTGTTGCCAAGAGATGCCTGTGGTAGGCGAGAGCTCACCTACCAAGGACTCACACTTGTAATCCCCATTAATCTATATAATAATCTTACCTATGTTGGATTACTCTAAACATGCTTGGGACCATGTTCCAACAGTTGGCGCCCACCGGTGTGTCGGCCGAGTAGAAAACTCACGAGATGCCACCAAAACTTTTTCGCAGAGCCGAGAGTTAGAGCCTTCGACAACCCGGCGGAGGCCTCTAGAAGTCCAACGGGGGTTTTCTCCGCCGGCCTGCGCCACCGGCCTCCATCGGCGGACCTCCTCCGTCCGTCCCCCGTCAGCGGACCTTCTCCAACCTTCTCCGGCTTTTTCGCACCGGCCTTCTACCTCCGTCGTGACCTCCGATTCGTCATCAACCTTCGTCGGCGGACCTCCTCCAGCCTTCTTTGGATTTTCGCCATCGGCCTTCTATCTCCGTCGGCACACCTCCGATGGGACCTCCGATCACGAACACGCTAAGCAAGCCAAGTCCTGCACGCTGTTCCAGACGAAGGCCAAGGCATGACCACCACCGACCAGCAAACCATGGAGGCATGGCCTCGACTCGTCAGCTCATCCTCCTGCTGACACTGATGCTGCAGTGCGCGGAGGCCATGTATCAAGGTCTCTTTGTGGAGGTCCGTCTAAAGATAAGTGTCTCCTTTCTTCGCTCCAATAAATTTGTTAATTCACAAATAAAGAACCTCCGGATTTTGAAATCAGGACCTTTGGGTCTCCAGGCTTGGCAAAGAACCAATGCAACACGTAATTCTAAATGTCTTCACTGACTATTGTATATGTATGTATATACATACATCAGTTATACTTTTGTTTTTTGCTGAGCAGTTTATTTAAGCAAAGCAGGGCACAGGTCCTAGTGTCCTACATGACGACCCGCACCTCCGGCCAGCAAGCGGCCACGCCAGGCGAGCCTCCGCTAACATGCGGAGGCCAGGCCCGTGCCAGATGAGCCTCCGCCACGGACCTCTACACCAACGCGGAGGTTGCGTCCATTGCAGAGTCCTTCGGTCCAGCCGACCGTGCCGACGCGGAGGCCACCGTCCTTCGTCGCAGACTACCGAACAACTCTGGCCTCGATCTCCCGCCCACTCCACCAAGCTACTGAGAACCGACGAAAGCAAAGCACCCTTTGCAAAGGTGGATCATGAAGACCACCAAACCGGGCGGAGGTGCCGCCGGCGAACAGCATCATGCATACGATGCGGCCCCAACGAAGGCGTGCCGCCGCCGTGCTAGCACGAGCACCATGTTCTCGATCTCAAGACATCTGCAAAGCACGTACACACATACTAACAAGAACTGTGCAAGTTTTTGGTTTCTATATATGCACTAGGCTCGTGTCCGTGCGTTGCTACGGGTTTAACGTTTTGCTAATATGTGTTTTAGAGGGCTTGAAGCATAATACATTATACAAATATGATATATATTTTTTATAAAGCACAAGGTTGAGAAGCAAATTGTCTAGCTTGTTTGGTTAATCTATGATTATCTTGTACCTTGGGGTCCTATGAAAGCCACAATTATCCAAATAGAGCAGCTTATCCATGGTGACATGTTTTCCTTCTTATCATACTCCGATTGTAAGATGGGTCAAATGACCGAAGTACCATCTATTTATCATTCCTATTACAAACCTCCAAAATACTTGAAAGTAGTAGTGAGCACCACACAAAAAAAATAGAAATTTCAGTATATCTAGCTATCTTAATTTTGCATTACTGAATGATTCCTCCACATGATACTGATCACTTCAGCATGGACGCATAAAAAAACAAAAGCAATTGATGTTGATATTCACATACCAGCTAAGCTATATTACCTGATCAATATTGATCAAACTAAACCTTTAGTTGCTCCATGTGACTTGTCAGTTGTCATCTTTATAGCACAAGGTTACAAGCAATAATTAATAAAGTTACCCCTACAGGTTCCGTCAAAAAAACGTTACCCCTACAGGGCCAAGCCAAGTTTGTAGGTGACATCCCCTGCCACCAATATGTATTCAGAAAAAATAGCTCGGGAACAATTTAGGGGCATATTTACGGTTACCCTGTTAATTATGGATTCTTGAAATAGGATATTTATTTCCTCTCAACTCTAATCATGATAAGCATATATTCACAGATACCATGTGAATTATGGATTCTTGAAATAGGATATTTGTTCTCTCAGTTCTAAGCATGATAAGCAACGGGAGCATTGATACAGAACTAAAATCCAGTGGTCTACGTTGAAGTTCCCAAACCAGCCATCATGTTCTCATGAGAACATCTTTGTATCAGATTCAATATCACAGCTGAGGATGAATTGAACTCACCATCACCGGTGTCTCGGGATTAATGGATTTGCCACAGGAAAAACAGAGAGAGCACCTAGGAGTAATAAACGAAGTTAGTCACTGTCAACGACAAGAATGAGAGGGACAGACATAACCAAGTTTTGCAGCCATCGAAGTGGTGGCATTGGCTAAGGACAACAACAGCTGGGCAAAAGCATATAAGCATTTACTGAACAAAAGTACTTCATGTTTTTTGAGAGGGCACATCAATCATGTGCTGGTGACAGAACTCACAATACTCAAATTTTGAACATAAAAGATTCACTATGGAATAAATAGATTTAGTCAGTGTGATTTCCACCTCTGGGTTTTCTGAATTCTTTTGCACAAGGGACGAGACAAAAATTAAATCAAGAAGCAAACATGAAATAATTCTTATCCCATATGAACATCCCACTGTAAGAGTGCCATAATAACATGGATAAACAATCTAATAGAACAGGTTGCATAATAACAGGAGCAATCCGAAACTCTCGGCTGGTTCTTTTACTGGATATATGGGTGTCTAGTTCAGAATAATCTGTTGCACCCCTGAATAATTGCCATGATAACAGGAGCAATCCAAAAGCTTTCACATTTGTTCTTCTATGCACCCCTGAATAATTTCACTGAGATAAAAGCTTTGACAAATGTGAAATCGGCCACAATGACTGTGGAACTACTGATTTATTACAACATAACATGTAAAGTCGACCACCAAATTAATTGATATCTTGACATCTGAAACCGCAGTGACTCTGAAACTACTAATTTACCAAACCACATGTGTAATTGGCCATCAAATATATTGATATTGCTAAACCACAACGACTATGAAGACGCTAATTGAATAGAACTGAAAGGGTTTGGGGTTGAGACTGCTCTCACCGGTTCAGACTCTGAAACTGCACCTTGCGTCTGTGGCTCTGTGACCCTTGAAGCTGCCTGTCCCTGTGTGCGGCATCGATGCAGAGGGAAGCCCAGCCGCCGCTACCTGCTTCGCCGCACGGCCATCCTGTCCCTCCCAGACGCTCTCATTGCGAGCGCGAGCGCGCGCGCGACACACTTCCCGCCTTCTCGCGTCGTGTGAAAGACCACGCATAGGAACATGGATAGACGGGCGAGAACCAACAGGGCCCACGGACACGTCGAAGCCATCCCTCGCCCTGACGGATGCCAAGCCGGATCTGATCACAAGCACCATAGATCGCACCATCGTCAATGGTGGCCGGCCGCATGGGGTGAGGAAGACCACGCCATCGCCGCCAACTTCCCACCTCGCCTAATACGCTTGGCCTTCCCCGCGTGCCGCCGAGATCCAGCAGCAGTAGGCGCGATCCCTGGGCGAGGTCGGCTCGGACAGCAGAGGCCAGAGATCGAGGGGAGCGGGCAATAGAGATCGAGGGGGCCGGTGTCCGGGTGAGAGCGAGATGGGGAACAGCCGAGCAGATTAGGAGATGCGAGCGAGGAAGGCCTTCGGTGTTGGAGATAGACCGTGGACCCACATGTCGGCGCAAGATTTCACCGTGGTGAAGGCCTTTGGGTGTTGGCTTGGCGTGTTGCGGCTTCACCACGGGGAGTGGCCGACGGGTCCATTTGACCCTTTTTGTAGTAGAAGAGATGCGCAGGCCATTAGAATTGCAGAAAGAGCTCCCAGGCTGGTGCCGGCGTTCGCCCTTCGGCTCAGCTCGGCCCAACACCGAACGTACCTTCGCGGAGGCTACGTCCTTCCCGCGGAATCAAGTTCTTCAGCCCAATACCGACCGTGCCCGTGTGGAGGCCATGTCCTCCGCCACGGACTCCCGGACTACTCCGGCCCTCATCCGTCGCTCACTCCTTCGGAGTCCATGCGGAGGTAAAGCGGAGGCTCGCCCTGATCTGCGGCAGAATCGAGTCCTTCGGATCAACGCCGACAATGCTCGCGCGGAGACCATTTCTTCACCTCCACTCCACCCCGACCTGTCCCTCGCTCCATCGGAATTGACGCGGAGACTACAGCAGAGGCTTACCACAGCGGCACTGCCACTGATCTACCGCTCCATCCATCGATGCCCACGCGCACACGAAGCTGACAGGAGCCACCAAACAGCGAAGGCCAAGACGCACCACCTGCACACTCTCGGCAAGCGAGAAAGGCAGAAACATCCTCAGCTCGCTGCCAAGGCTGGGCACGCAGCGGAGGTGCCAGCGACCTGACTCGGCCGTCATCCTCAGCGTCTACGTCGACTAGAACGTGAGCCCAAAGAGCCTCCGACCAGAGCGGCGAAAGTCCGAGACCAAGATAAGTAATCCCCACGCACTGATCATTCTTTAGGCAAAGCTTATATCTGCACAGATTTCTTTAAAAAAAAAGACAAGCTTCATTCTCTCATGTGGCATTTCAATTAGTTTAGTTGAAAAAGCTAAAGCCGCAAAGTTTCAATCGTAAAATTCTATAAATTAAATGACTTCACACCTGAGCTTTGAACCTCCGGTCAGAGCACCTTTCTTACATGCTACATGCTAACCAAGAGACCATGCAGTTTCTTGTACGTAATGTGTGCAGGTCATGAATTAACCATAAAAAAGGCAGTGTATCATATTCTTAGTTTTGCACATCTCTCGAAAGCCAGAACTTCAGACCTGGATTTTTTATTCAATTTGGGTTCTTGGATTTCTGAACTCCGGACAGTAGCGAAATGCCTCTCTTGGCAAGCAGAGCCATACAGCTAACATATTCTCCACATTTCTACTGCTCTCTGGGCCGTTTTGCCCAGGCCAAGGTTATAATTTATAACCACCAACGCATAAAAAGCACAGGTAACAAAGTATTCTGAGGCTCTTACACAAGTACATATACCATTATAATCTACCATGCATGCACATTTAAAATAAAGTAGTCACTCTGTTTGCCTAACCACATGGCGAAGGCTAAAGAATTTTTCCAAATACTCTTTACCTTGGCTCGAAACCATATATATTTCTCGTTTATCTATCTGCTAACCTCCGGCCATAGCACAGGTTGCGTGTCTTCTCGCAGCTTCAAGTTCTTATAACCTCCGACAAAGGTACCAAACTAGCATAAGCATAACAGAATACTTTTCATCATTTTAAGGCCAAATAAATTTTGCCTTGCGATTTATTTCAACACCTTCTTGAACTGACCTTCGCCTCTAAAGGCGAATTTCAAAAATTAAACCTTCGCATACAACTAGTCACCTGTTGTGGCCTTTGCCACACCAAAAGCATCACCTGAGGGGTTATTCATGCTTGGCCAAAACTGGCTAACTTAAAACACTTGTTGTTTGTTTTTACCAGATTTTTTTACTAACATGCAGGTTACCACCACTGTAAGTATCTCCTATTCTTAACATCTACCCTTCACATAAGAAATATTTGTCCTTTTTATACTCATTTCCAACATTCCAAAATACATGTGTAATGGCCAGTGAACCTCCGCTTTCATCAGTTAATGCATCTGCCGGTCGGTGGTTTTTTATGAGGCAACAACCTCAATCAAATTATTGGATTTCATCGGTATATTGGCCTTCTTCGGTTAATGCATCTGCCGTCGGTGGTTTTTTTAAGGCAACAACCTCCGTCAAATCATTAGATTTCATCGGTATATTGGCCTTCGTCGGTTAATGCATTTGCCGGTCGGTGGTTTCTTCGGAGGCAACAACCTCCGAAAATCATTGGATTTCATCAGTATATTGGCCTTCGTCAGTTAATGCCTCTGCTAGTCGGTGGTTTTCTATCGTGCAACAACCTCCGAAAATCATTGGACTTCGTCGGTACATTGGCCTTTGTCGGTTAGGGCCTTTGGCAGCCTCCATCAATCTACAACCTTTGAGTGTCAATAGCCTTCTAGTCAAAGGCCTCCATACTCATAACCACCACCTTTGAACCCACAAATGCTAACATGTTTTGTCTGTTTTTTGCATGCTATATTGTCTAAATTTATGTTAAATCTTAGAAATATTATACCAATGAATTTTATCTCGAGCTAACCACCACGGGGATAGATCTTTTTTATTCAATGTTAAAGTCACATCTATACTCATACGGGTTCTTGAATGACAGCCTCCGCCGCTCATTCCAAGACTACAACCCCTTCATTTGAAGGCCCTATCTCTTATATGTGGAAGCATACCTTTTGCTGAAATAATTTTTGCAGGTGGCACAATATTGTTACCCTCATAAATATTTTTTGGTGTGAATGCTTTCATTCTCATCATCATGTGTATGCATACATACATTGCAACATTGCATAGGAGCAAACAGTTTTGCATGGCCAAGGCCACCTGGAAGAAGTCCCAAAAATGGGCACCAGGGCTCTGCATGAAAATCCTGGAAAAAGTCCTGAATCAACACAGGCACCAGGTCACGAAGCTCAGGCTTTCGTGCTATCTCCGCATATCATATAAAATGACTAACCATTTTTTGCAACAAGGAGAAGTCCTTACGTGAGTCGAAAGACTTGCAAAGCAAGTCAATATTCGACAAAGCTACAACGCACAACCTAAGTCCCTAAAAATGCGAGAAGATCAACTCCGAGTGCATTTTCACGTGACTTCTCCGGCCTTCGACACGAGGCATCAATGTCTACATCAACACGACCTTCACCAAGCTCTTCAGCATGAGAGGCTTCGCCGCCATCTTCGATGAATTAGCCAACATTGCCTCCGCCAGCCTTCGCCAAGCAACCTTGCAGAAGGGCCTTTGGCAAAACTTGCCTCCGACAATAGCACGCCGGGCTTCACCAACATCACCTTCAGCATCTACAACAAAAACGTCTCCGCCAAATTTTTTGCGGGAGGACCCTCGCAAAACAACATCAACGAACCGGCCTCCACCAAAACTTTGGCAAGAGGGGCTTCACCATCATCTTCACCAAGGTCAACCACACCTTCATCAACCATTCTGACTCAAGGGGCTCACCGACATCTACTTCAACTGTTACAACCACATCGACAACACCAAGTGTGGGCAGTATTTGCTCATGAGTGCCGGCCAAGAGGGGGGGGAGTGCACTTTGGAGGACCAGCTGACTCCGAGCATGACACTTTTTGTCCGGCGCTCATGAGCGAAGAGGCGAAGTCGAAGACCTCCGCATCAAGAAATTTTGAAGTCGGAGACCTCCGATTGAAGAAAAGTCGAGATGAAGAACTCTATGCAAGGCGAAGTCGAAGACCTCCGCATCAAGAAAATTTGAAGTCAGAGACCTTCGCACCAAGAAAAGTCAGAGATGAAGAACACTGCACAAAATGAAGTTGAAGACCTCCGTGTCAAGAAGACTCAGAGTGATAGACCTCCACGCGAAGAAAAGTCGAAGACCTCCACACTGAGAAAGATCAGAAAACAGACATCCATTCCAAGAAGCAAAAGTTATGAAGATAAATAACTTCAAGAGAAAGACTCAGAGACAAAGACTCACACATCGAGAAGTCCTAAGAGATCAAGACTCGCTCGTTGAGTAGAAAGAACCAGAGCTCGAAGATGAAGACATCCAAAAGATGAAAGCACTTGGAGATAGAAGCCTTAGGGATTAGAACATGTATAGGCTAAGGTTGTGCGCGTGCTCTTTTATCCATACCCTTTATTCCCACAGGGTTTTTGGGGTGGAGTTTTTAGGAAGGCGCGCACATGCAGGTTGCGAAGGGTAGTCCTCGTAACTAGTTCTTGACTTGTAATGAGCCTCTTCTTGTATGATAGCAGCAACTAGGTCATGTAGTGCCACCCATAACCTAGTAGCTGAGGGGCTACTATTGGGGGAACCTATATACAATATGGGTCGGCTCCCCCGAAGAGGCTCCATGAAGGCCGGCGGAGGTCTCTAGGAGACCGGCGGAGGTCCCCCAGACGGTAGAGGTCCCCGAAGACGATGAGGTGGAAGGAACCTCCTCAAGATGGAGGAGGTTCTCGATATCTTGGAGGAGGTTTCCCCAAGCCAGCGGAGGTCTCTAGGAGACCAGCGGAGGTCCCCCAAGACGGTAGAGGTCCCCGAAGACGATGAGGTGGAAGGAACCTCCTCAAGATGGAGGAGGTTCTCGATATCTTGGAGGAGGTTTCCCCAAGCCAGCGGAGGTCTCTAGTTGACCAGAGAAGGCCCCCCAAGATGGCGGAGGTCCCCGAAGATGATCAGGAGGAAGGAACCTCCTCAAGGTGGAGGAGGTTCCCAATATCTTGGAGGAGGTTTCCATAAGCCAGCGAAGGTCTCTAGGAGACCAGCGGAGGTCTTCCCCAATGGTACACGACGTCAAGTGGGAAAGGCAGCAGAGGCCAGGAGATGCCAGGTGGAGGCAACCGGCGGTGAAGCAGAAGTTTCCATAAGAAGGTGCAAGGATGAGGACCGCTTGAGTTTGGCAGCCCAGCAAGGGTCCATGGGCCGTGACGAGCGCGAGAATGACTTATGGCCCATGGACCATGGCACATTGAATAAAGACACAAGCACCCTTACTGGGCCCATTTGTAATAGGGCTAGCTTTTAGGGTTTTAGGATCCCTAGAGGGGCAATTGTGTACTTTGAGTTCTAGGGTGGCGGGTCACTATAAAAGAAGCTGACCCCCACTGTTGCCAAGAGAGATGCCCTGTGGTAGCTGAGAGCTCACCTACCAAGGACTCACACTTGTAATCCCCATTAATCTATATAATAATCTTACCTATGTTGGATTACTCTAAACATGCTGGAACCATGTTCCAACAAGGTTGGATTCAATCATTATTATATTTTTCTTTCCATTCAACCACACCGACCGTAGTATAATTCTCTTTCTCCCCTCTATTTTCGCCTTTTCGGATCATAAAAAATACAAGCAGAATTGCTATTGCCGTTTGCTGCTGCGGCATGATGTATGTACGGAGTATGCTACAAAACAATATGTCAGAGAGGTATGAAAGAGTTGTATATATTGTCGACTAGGAAAGTACGCTTATATATAATGGATGTTCAAAAGTGTTTTATATTTCTAATTAATTTGGACCCGCGTACTTTTTTAACTAAAACAAATCATTGATATGATAGAGATAGAAAGAGCATGCTACGAGTAGAAGAGTACTGAATGTTCATGTTGGATGATCAAAGCTAGTTTTCTATGCTTACCTGTACCTTCAACTAAAATGCTAGTGAAAAACACATCCATGAAGCAGATCGACACACAGCAACGTGGCAAACAAAGTCGAAGCTTCCATTTCGGAAAAGAAAGAAGGAAAAGTACGTTGAAGCTGCTTTGATAAAGGTGCACGCAACGCAGGATTCATCTGGTATCGTCGTTGGTTTGTTCGTTCCTGCATGTGAGATGCGCCTAGAACAAGCTGACCAGTGACGAAACCCGAGGACCATCTGGCTGAGGACCATCTGGCTCGGCCTCCCGTTCTTTACAAGCCTGTAGGCACGCGAATTTCCAGATGCCCGTGCACAAGTTTGACAAACTGGTAGCATTATAGGGAGAAAGATGAGGAGAGCGCACACCGGGCCGAGGTGGGCCAGGTGGCGACAGGCGTGACGACGACCATGAAGTGAAAAACAACCATCGGCGCCGGCTGGCAGGACACGATTTGACTGGAAATCTGCGGTCGTCTGGCGTCCCCGGAAGCTGACGAACCACGACGACGCAGACGTTTTACAAACGGAAAAAGTCTACTTACCCCTGAAGTATGACCCTGTGACTAACCAAGACCCCCAACTAAGAGCATCTTTAAGGGTTATGCATTCAGACTTTGCATTCACTAATTTGCAAAAAAATCTTAAAATGTCATATCCAATGGTTTTGCATTTAGACTTTGCAATTTGCATAACTTGACATTTAGAGGTCTAGACTTGGCATATATGCCAAGCCTCCCAGGCTTTGCAAATCGTGACTCCTCCCCACGCCCGTGCGACTCGGGCCTCGTTCCGTCCACCCGCGCGACTCGCGTCCTTCCCTCCACACGCGAGCGCCGCCAAGTTTTGCCGCGAAGCTTTGCCGCGACGCTGGTTCTTCAACAACGAGGCTGTCTGTTCTCTGGTAATTGCGCTGTCATCTGTACCTTCACGGCGCGGCGTACCTTCGCTTGGACCCTTCAATGACCCTTCGCAGCGTAGATGATCTGGTACTTGGACGGCGCGGCGCCAGGACATGGACGGCATGACGACGGCTGCCACGAGTTTTTGGCGCGCGCGAGGGACACAGGCGGCGCGCGGCGCGCGGCGAGCGAAGAAAGGCCGCGGACGAAGGAAACGCACGCCAAAAGTTCCGGGAATGGGGCCACAAAATCAATTTTTGCCAAGTGAAAATGCAAAACCGTCGAAGATCACGCTTTTTATCCTCGCCATTTTCATTTATGACACGCAAACTCCCCTCAAATGCAAAATTAAAAATACATAACCCTGGAGATCTTTCTAAAAAAAGCTGGGTGTCCTACACCCTCAACTATTCAAAACACGGCAAATAACCTCCTGGGCTGTCACTTTGCCTGTCTAGGAGCCAATTCTCCCTAAATTGAAACAACCATTGGTAGATAGAAACAGCGAGCATGCTAGAAGAGTACTGTATACGTTGCTTACGAGTATGCTCATGTTGGATGATCAACGTTTTCTATCAAAGTTTTCTATGCTTACCTGTCCCTTAACTAGAAAACACATCCATGACAACGCAGATTGACAGAGAGCCGCGTGGCAAACAAAGTCGAAGCTTCCATTTCAGAAAAAAGAAAGAACGAAAAAGTGAAGCTGCCTTGATAAAGGCGCAGGATTCATCTGGTCTCGTCGTTCGTTCGTTTGTTCCTGCATGCGATGCGCCTAGAACAAGCTGACCAGCGACGAGACCGAGGACCATCTGGGTCGGCCTCCCATTCTTCACTGTAGCCTGTACTACGCTGTTCCTTGTAGTTTTCGATTGTGGCACGCACGCGAATTTCCAGATGCCCGCGCACAAGTTTGACAGCGCACACCGAGCCGAGGTGGCGGCGGCGCGAAGCGACGTCGGCGACGGCGACCATCGATGGCTCGGCGGCTCTGGCAGGATTTGACTGGAAATCCGCGGCCGCGGAGGTCGGGCGTTCCGGAATGCTGACGAACCACGACGAGACTCGGGGTGGGGGTCGCCGTGGGCCCTCGGCAGCCGGGCCGTGCAGTCGTGCACGACGACCACGCAGCGGCAGCCGGCTGCTGAGTGCTGACCTGCTGGCTGGTAAAGCCGGTCAGGGGCATATTCCCCGTGGAGGGCGAGAATGTGTGGCGCATATTCCCCGTGGGCAGGCAGTCTCGGGGTCATCGAAGTCGACAATGTGATGTCAGGGTCACTTGCTCACTGCACATCTTAAACATCTGCATGCCGCACATGCACATGCGCACGCGAGTCCCAGCACGCTGGTGGCCGGATCGGATCGCAGGGTCCGCCGCGGCCACTGCTGCCCACTGGCCAATAGCCACAGTTGGCATCGTTTTCGCGTGCACAGTCACGGTCACGCCCAAGGCCTGAACCTGAAGAAGATGCCCTCGGCAAATGGCAACTGGACAAGGGAAGAACACGTGGCCTCTCGCTCTCTCTACCACGTGGATGGATCGTGTCATGGCTGCAATACGATACGAGTACCTATTGTACTGTACGTATATCGTCTCGTCCACACAAACACGAGTGGAGAGGCGGCAATGACAATGCAAAGCTTGAGTGTGCGCCTAGTAATAACACACGAGCAAAAGGCAGTTCCATCCACCACGTCGATTCGATTTCGATGCCGTGGCACTGGGCGTCGGACAGCCACGGCCAAACAGGGACCTCGCCGTCAGTGGGTGGGCCAACACTCGCCGTGCGCCGCTGGAACAACCTACCCGACCCCGGCCAGGCACCTTTCGGCACGTCCGCATACAACGGCGGCAGCCAGGATTTGAGTACAGGAAAGAAAACCGTTTTGTAAATATACCGACAATAACTAGACATGATAAAAAAGAAAATTAAAATAAAAAATAACAATGAAAATCATAGAGAAAGGAAAAATAAACTATTTAGTTCGAAGTCTTTAATTAATAGCCATGCGACTAATTAAATTTGAACCCAAAAAATTCATTGTACAACCAACAAAATATAATTTTTTATACATACAGATATAATAATATATCTAGATACAAACGGAGTAGTAAAATAAATAAATAAATATTAAAATAAAACTAATTAAAAAGAAACGGAGAGTTATTATTATACACAGATTTTTTGAGCAGATATTATATATGGATAGGATATGTATAAGATATAGAGTATGTTTGGAAGGCAAAAATCATGCCCATATATTATAGCACTATTGTTTGTTTGCAATGAAAGAAAGGGAGACGAGCGAGGAAATATGCCGTTCTTCTTCTTGCGCAACAATCCACGCGCGGACAACAGGACGCACCTACCCCAAGCCAAAACCTCTCCCTCCATGACACGTGGGCCATCGTGTTTCCTGGACCTACACGTCATCCGGACACCTGTCCCGGCCTGCGCCTTCTCGACACCGGCGAAGCGGACAGGTCATCCTCGCACCACATTCCACAATTATTTGCTCCCATAGTTTATTTTTTTCCCCCAAAAAGCACTTCTCCGGTTCTCCCAAAGTCGAATTTCGCTTTCTCCTTTAATAATTAAAAAAAATTCTCGCTCTTTTTTTTTTTCGCCCTTCTATTGGGCTTTATAAAGGACAACCGCTAAACCCCTCCCCATCTCATCTCATCCGCTTCTAGACGCTTCACTTATCTCCAGCGAGCATCTCCCGTCCCCGTCGTCTCGTCATCGCTCCCCAGACTCGCCATGGGTAATTCCTCGCTCCCGCGCCGGATTTCTTCGCTTGATTGCTGCTCCCACCTGCTGCGGACGCAGATCTGACGAACTGGTTTTGCTGATTATTTTTTCGTGTTTTTTTTTTCTCTGGCTGGATGGATCTCTGGATGCAGGCAAGATTAAGATCGGAATCAACGGTGAGTTTGTGCCCCCAAGCTAATTCTCCTGCTCGTTTGGTATTGTTTGGTTGGGTTTGGTCTGATCTGAGCGTGTTCTCTCTCCATCTGCGTGTGCTCAGGGTTCGGTAGGATCGGCAGGCTCGTGGCCAGAGTCGCTCTCCAGAGCGAGGATGTCGAGCTCGTCGCCGTCAACGACCCCTTCATCACCACGGATTACATGGTATGCTCCTCGATCTGTTGCTTGTGTTCCTTGTTGTGTGTTCATCTGGTAGTTTTATGGTCAGCTTGTGGTGGGTCAGCAGCGTGCTCGATTTGGTTAGTCATAGCTTCCAGAGTTTTACTGCAGTTAATTACTGGCTTTATTATTAGTATTAGTTGGTATGAGCAGCTTGAGGTGTTGTAGATTTAGTGCTGACTTCATCAGCTTCTGAATTTTGATGTCTGTGCTGTGCTGTGCTCATGGTTTGTGTACTCTCTTCGTCTTGCGTAGACCTACATGTTCAAGTATGACACCGTGCACGGCCACTGGAAGCACAGTGACATCAAGCTCAAGGACTCCAAGACCCTTCTCTTCGGCGAGAAGCCCGTCACCGTCTTTGGCATCAGGTACTACTCCCCTCTCCTGCTTCTCCTGCTTGTTTCGTCCATGGATTGAGGTTGTGTGTTGAAGCTGTGAGCTGATGCTTGAACTGCTGCTGGAATTCTGCAGGAACCCTGAGGAGATCCCGTGGGGTGAGGCTGGTGCCGACTATGTCGTGGAGTCCACCGGTGTCTTCACCGACAAGGACAAGGCTGCGGCTCACTTGAAGGTATAATTGCCGCTCTGCGATGCTATGGCCTGTTTCAGAATGTTTGCAGGGTGTTTGTATGTCATGTTTTTCCCAATTCCAGACTATCTGCCTTTGGGTGGTTATTTATATGTGGTGGACAGATTCAGTGATGGCTAGTAGATGGGCTTAGCAAATCATGTCCTAATTTTCACCAGAAAACTTTCTTATTAGTACAGCTTGCAAACTCACAACCTGCAGTCAGTCAGAGCTGGGCTTACTTAGTTACTAGTACACTACCTTTCTTCAGTATAATTCATTTGGTTGTATGCTTCTGATAAGCTGTAGCAAACTGAGGGTTTGGTGTTGTGTAGTAGTTGTCTATTGTTAGTTTTGTTGCCATAAGAAGTGTTATACTGGAGTTTCTATAGAGAACTGAAAAAATTATCAGACACGACGAATATAGTGTCGTGACTAGGATCTGATACACCCATGTACTCTCTGTACTATGCTTTCTTACTTGTCAGATTGCCTTGAGCCTTGTAATTTCCCCTGTTAATTCGGATGTTTCTGATAGCTGTACTTTCCTTTTCTGAATCATCATATAGGGTGGTGCCAAGAAGGTTATTATCTCTGCCCCGAGCAAAGATGCACCCATGTTCGTTGTTGGTGTCAACGAGGACAAGTACACCCCAGATGTTAACATTGTTTCCAATGCTAGCTGCACAACCAACTGCCTTGCTCCCCTTGCCAAGGTGTGTTTTACCCCCACTTATTGGGGTGTTCTTTTAGTTGTCTGTTCTGATTTAGATCAATTCACTAATGGTGTCTAATGTCGTTAATTAGGTCATCCATGACAACTTTGGTATCATTGAGGGTCTGATGACAACTGTTCATGCCATCACTGGTAAGTTAATATTTGGCTGTTGATCATTCCCTCTTAGGATTAGTGACAAGGCACGTGTAGTTGGCTGTATAATGACAACATGGTACTTGTCTGTCAGCTACCCAGAAGACTGTTGATGGACCCTCAGCCAAGGACTGGAGAGGTGGAAGGGCTGCTAGCTTTAAC
Organism: Themeda triandra; assembly: GCA_018135685.1. Classification (NCBI taxonomy): domain Eukaryota; kingdom Viridiplantae; phylum Streptophyta; class Magnoliopsida; order Poales; family Poaceae; genus Themeda; species Themeda triandra. The sequence continues at coordinate 1,643,002 of JAENPR010000066.1, read as the reverse complement.
ATCATCCCCAGCAGCACTGGTGCTGCCAAGGTATATGATAAATTACTTCACAATGTTGGATGCAGTGAGCTAATATTTATTGATTTAGCAAGTATTGGGTCATTTATCCAAGCTGATTTTGCCTGCTGATTTGTTTAAACTATTGATCCTATGTGTTTTGGGATCATGTAGCCGAGTGAATAAATTTTACTGCCAATGCATTTCTGCATCCTGTGCCATTATACGCTCATTCCTGCTTCCTGTCGCTACATTAACTCGGCATGACTACATAGCTAATTTACATGCCCTGACGATACATAGTTAAATGAGTATACACATACATTGGAATTAAGCATTGAAAGGCCTGGTTGGTTGATGTGATAGTTCCAACTGATAACATATATACTTCTTAAGTTTTGAGTGGTGGGACATTGTTTGCCTCATTTTGTTTTTAGTGTAAAGTTTGTATCCACTCTATTCTGATTATTACAGATGGAATGCTGCATATTGACTTTCAGTATTGATGTATTGCAGGCTGTTGGCAAGGTTCTTCCTGATTTGAACGGCAAGCTCACTGGTATGTCCTTCCGTGTTCCCACCGTGGATGTGTCAGTTGTTGATCTCACTGTTAGAATCGAGAAGGCGGCGTCCTACGAGGACATCAAGAAAGCTATTAAGTAAGTTACCGCTCCCTTCTATATTTTTAAAACCAGTCTCTCAGTGTGTATTATAGACTTGTTTTGAATCAACCTAGTTGGCAAGGACTGAGCATTTCTTAAGTGTAATGTAGTTTGTCCATCTATTTTGCTATGTTATCGAAAACTCCATTGACATAATTGCTATTGTTTTACAGGGCTGCATCTGAGGGACCACTCAAGGGGATCATGGGTTACGTGGAGGAGGATCTGGTTTCCACTGACTTTGTTGGTGACAGCAGGTATCCCTTTTTTGCTTTGGATTGGATGCATCTAGGAGCCACTAAATTATTATGGCACTAAGAAATTGATTAGCACACTGCTGTGTGGAATCTCAATAACCAACACCACTAAATTATTATGGCACTAAATAATTGATAAGCACACTGCTATGTGGAATCTCAATAACTAACTAGTGGCTATGCTGTTTTCCACTTAGGTCGAGCATCTTCGATGCCAAGGCTGGTATCGCTCTGAACGAGCACTTTGTCAAGCTGGTCTCATGGTACGACAACGAGTGGGGATACAGCAACCGTGTCGTCGACCTGATCCGCCACATCTTCAAGACCCAGTAGAGTGTTTCTGCCTCCCATCAGCGGTCGGTCGTCCCCTTAGTTTGCAGACCACAGACCACAGACCAGCCTGCTGCTTGTGAATTCTGAGAATAAATAAACGTGAATGGTGTGCGCTCCTATGGATGCTGGATTCATGCTGAGTTTGTGCATGAGTTGCCTTTTGTTTTTCTCGTAAAATCAGCTACCTTCCTGTAACAAAGTCGCTAATGTGGGAGCTGGGTTAGTTTTGTTTTTGCTTGTGAAGAACATAAAACAAAAATTTTGCTGTGCTAGTCGGTTTGGTTGTGGAGATGACCTTGTCTTTGGGAATAATACTCTTCATGTTTGTCCTGTGCTTCCATGAATCTTCCTGAATGCTAATGTTCGTTTATCTCAGTTTGAACTAGAAATGGCCGCGGCGTTGCCGCTTGTGGCCAGTGTGTAGGTAGAGAGACCCATTGTATAATTAAGTAGTATTATGTATTAAGCTTTGATGTTTTTTGCCGCTTATGGCCATTAGAACCTGTGATATATTTGCACTGCAAATAATTATTTGTTGTGAAGTAGATTCGAGAACTATCATTTTTTTGGCTATATTTTTTATGGAGAAGTAAATATTAAAAGTATTTATTAAAAGAGAGGAACATTTGATGAGTCAATGGTTTTTTTTTTTTGTATATAGTAGCGAATCATTTAATGCTACACGTGTATGTGTATGGTTGGATAAAAATTTCGTAATGGTATTAGACTCAAGAGGTAAAACTTATTATCTTAAAATATTAATTGGAGCATAAGAAACCCACGGATAATAAGAAAGTACTATTTTATGGGATCTTGAAACCATAGGAATTTGAGCTCTCCAAATCATAGTAAAATTTGCGACCAAGTCGTAGTAAAATTTGTGACTTAGTTAAAAAATTTTGAAGATCCATTAATATATACCGATTCATCAAAAAGAATAAAGGAAAACTGAATTCGTCCCTTTAAGCAATTTGGCCCGAGTGGCGGCCCATGGCGCACTGCAGCAGCCGTGGCCTGCTCGGCCCACTCGGCCTCTCCCCTGGAAGGCCTAATAGCGGCGTCTGCCGCCACCTATAAGCGGAGTCTGGAAAGTGTTCTTAGGAGTGTTGAAAAGTATTTCGAGGGCACTCCAGGATGATTTAGAGGTTTAAAGGTTTTAGTTGGAAAATTTTGTAAGCAATAAAACTCCCAAAGGCTACTTTTTGTGAAAATGGGTGGAAGGCATATATTTTTGAGGAAAAAGATTACTCGGCCGATCTGGATTTCGGGAAGCGTTTGCTAGGAGTGTTGAAAAGTATTTCGAGGCCCCTCCAGATGAATTAGAGGTCTAAAGCTTTTAGTTGGGAAATTTTATAAGCAATAAAACTCCCAAAGACCATTGTCCATGAAAATGGGTGGAAGGCATATATTTTTCAGTAAACAGGTCGATCGAATGTTTACAGTACAGTGAATGGATGTTTTGCGCTATTTCCGAAAAGCTGAAGAGCCTTTTTGATATTTTTTCTGAGAGAGGAGGCTGGATGGCGCGTTGTATTTCGCCATAGTTGGAGGGCCTTTTTGCAAAAAGGCCGGTGGGCGTCCGATCTGGACCGTCCACTCGGCCGATCGGACGGCCGATGATCGGAGGCGACGTGGCACGCTGAGGAGGCCGAGAATGTTGCGAGAATCGTATAGTAAAGATTTGAATTCTTTTTTTGTTGTTACAATTTTGGTGGTTACTTGTGCTATTAAAGGTAATTCCTCAAGCCCTTGCAAACAAGCATGCTGGCCAACGGAACCTTGGCGCTCACTTTTGTTGGTTTTGGGCTGATAGTAGTGGGAAGAATGAGTCAATGAGATGCCTCGTTGCTTTCCTCCGCTGCTGTGTTGCGTTTTGGTTCAGATTCCTTGCCAGGAGAAATCCTCTGAAAGTGAAATACTAAGGTTTCTTTTGAAAAAGAAATTGAAAATTTGAGGGCCTGATTGGTTAGTAGCAGATTTTTAGAATCCAGACCACATGAGCCACATTTTTTCAAACAGGCATTTTAGGCTGACAGGAGTCTCAGTTTCAGTTGAGAAAACATTAGTGTTTTTTTTTTTTTATTTGTTAGATTATATGAAATAAGCGAAGGCGCCTTAATTTCACAATCCTTGCTCGTGAGTTGTGACTTGTTACGCTGGCCTGACATGACATGAGCGCTTGATCACGAGTTGCTTAACCAAAACACACGACAATGATTTGACAAAGCAGCCACTAGGCAGAAAGTCGAATAAAGCGGCTGATTGAAGAGAAAGGTGCTAGGTGCAGACTCTGAATTTCTGTCCTTGGGTCTCTTGACCATTGTTTTGTTTAGCCCGTTTCGTTTTTGGTTCCATTCTTTTTACAAGTCTGTAGGGTACACTTTGTGGCTTCTAGTCGCACGCGGATTCTTTTTTTCGAAATATGGTACCCGTGCAAACGTTTTGACAAACGACCGGGACAGGCCGGCCCGGCGGCGAGCGCGAGAGCCGCCGCTGCCGTTGGCACGGCAGGATCTGAAGTCTGACGAACCATGACGCGGACGTTTTCCAAACAGTGCTTTCGCCAGGCACTCGACAGGCAGTGTGCTGCTTTCGCAACTACTAGTAGAAAGGGGTGGAGGGGCAACGTTATCGGAAATCTGAAGCCGAGGACGGACAGGCAGGGGCTGCGACACATCTCATCTGGCCGCCGCATCCGACATGCGCAAGCTGCTGCAGCGGCAGAGCGCGGGACGCCCGGGGTCGCGCCTGGCCTGACGCCGTTTTGACGTGCACTGGCACCGTTGCATTGCATAGGAGTACTCTGCTCATATCTCCGAAACCAAAAAGGTGCCGTCGGCAGCTTGGTTGAAGGGTATTGAGCATTGGACCAGTGGTGTTGATTATTTTGGAGATTTAGGCATTCAGGAAACTGTTTTTGGGTTGAAGCAGCCACGATTAGAGAGGCTACTATGGCGCTGCAGGCCAGGACGACAGGCTAGCAAAAAGGAGAGAAGCCCATTGGATGTACGGACGAATTCGTATGGTTTAAGCGTATAGGTCGGCCGGTCACGTTGCTACTCCTTCCGGCCGGCCGTGTCACTGTCAGTCTCGGAGACCAGGTGGAGAGGAGTGGTGGACAAAGGAAGCCGGCCCGCCAAATCTGTCCAAGGCAGAGGAGCGACGTGGTGGTGGTGACCGGTGAGCCGCGGCCCGCAACGCGAGTACGCGACGGCAATAGAGCCATGGAAATACATAAGAGATGGTATGCGTGGCTTGTAGACCCTTGGCGCACCGGAAAAAGCCAGGGTGGTCGGTGCTTTGACATCATCGGGCTTCCTGCAGGCACAAGTTCGTTGGTTGGTAGGTACGTGCATGCAGAACATCACGCGCGGAACATCGATTTACATTGACAGAACATCGCGGAATATCGGTTTATAACTGACATAACGTCGCGACAATACCAGAACATCACGGAACATCATAATATCGATTTACAACTGACAGAACATCGGTTTACAACTGACAAAACATTGTAACAGAACATCGCGACAGTATCCGAACATCATATATAGAACATCGGAACATCGGTTTACAACTGACGAAACATCGGTTTATAACTGACATAACATCGTTGAGTAATGGGCCACGATGTTTGGGCCAAAAGCGGAAAACATGCACGCAGTTAAGAGGGGTGGTCGGCGGACGGCTGCGTGCCACCTAAAAGCTCCGGTTTGGTTTTGGTAATTAATGACACTCAACGTTGCTAATGCTTTGCTCTAAGTGTGGTTAGACATATAGCAACGTGACGGTGGATGATGGAGCATGGCGATCACGGTGATGAACATGGTGGATGTGAAGTGATCGAGCTCCGACGGAGGCCCATGGAGATCAAGGCGAAGGTATACTTGATAGGGCTTTCCGGTTTAGTGATCGAGACACTTAGCGAGTGTGATCACATTTAGGATCGATAACCGACTATCAAGAGGGGTTTCCTTGGTTCATTTGCGGTCCTAAGTGCCTCTAGTTGTGACTTTGCAAGATGCATGAGAGACTAACTAGAGGGCTAACTCTTGCCGACGTGGTCGTGCTTGTACTACTAACTCCGGTGCTCAACAGCGAAGAAACGACTTGGACGTCGCCTGCTCAACAGCGCCGGACGCGGCTGTCGCGGGGCGTCGAACGCGCGAGGAAGCGTCGGACGCGGTCCAGAAACTTCCTCGGCGCGCGACACCTTCAGACGCTAGCGACGGACGCACGAGAGCGGGCGCTGGACGCTGAGGCGCGGCGTCCGGCGGTCGGGGCGCTGGCTTGGCTTGGTCCAGCTCAACTTCGCCAGACGCGGCCGGCGGAGACGCGGCGGACGCAGTACGGGCGATGTACGGCGTTCGGCGTTGGCTCGCGTGGCGCGTGGTTGGGCTGGCTGGACACGGCGTCGGACACGGCCGGAGGGTTGCGCCGGACGCGCGTTGGTCCAAAGGACGCGGAACAGAAACTTCTGAAACTCAGCCGACCAACGGACGCGGCGTCGGACGCACGTTCTGGAGGGCGCCGGATGCGGCGGCGGACGCTGACGTGGCACCTGGTTCAAATGCAACGGTCGACTGCAGCGCGCGACGGAGGAGGCGTCGGACGCGTCCGACGCCGAGCGCCGGACGCGTCCGGCACAGTGAAAAGTCGCGGCCCGAGGGCCAACGGCTATGTTTCGAGTTTGGCTCTATAAATAGCCCCTTGGCCGGCCATGGGAGGTCCTCTTGGTTATTTTCACATACTTGTGCATCCTTTGAGCTAGAGAGACACTCCCCCACTCATCTCTTTGATTCCATTGCTAATCTTAAGAGAGATTTGAGTGAGAACAAGTGATTTGCATTAAGAGTTGCATCTAGAGGCACTTGTTCATCGAGTGAGCTGCGGATTCTTGTTACTCTTCGGTGATTCCAGTCACCGCAGACGGTTTGGAGCAGCGGGTGGTGATTGAGCTCGACTTGGTGATTGTTCGAGGCCACACCGGGTTCTTGTGAGGGGTTCTTGATCCTTCCCCGCGGGAGTTCGTGAAAGGATACTCTAGCGGATTGCTCGTGGCTTGTGGATCCTTGTCTTGTGCGGAGATTGCGGCTCCCCATTGGAGTCTTTGGCACCGAGCCAATTGAGCGGGCAACTCACCAAGCAAGTGTATCGCCACAACGAGGAGTAGCTTGCCGGGAAGCAAGTGAACCTCGGTAAAAAATCATTGTGTTGATTTGTGTTTGCTGAGGCTTCGACCTCCTTGTGCTTGTGCTTGAGCTCTCTAGGTGATTGGCTACTACACCGGTGATTGGCTATCTTCTACACTTCACGGCGGTATAAACTTCTATCATCTCTTTACTTTCCACAAAGTAGAATTGCTTGTTGTGGTTGGTCGGGAACCACTCTTTGAGTAGTTTAAATCCCGTGGGTAGAATTGCTTGTTGTGGTCGGTTTGGAACCACTCATTGTGTAGAGTAAATCCCGTGGGTAGAATTACTTGGTCGGTATTGGTGAACCAACATTGTGTAGCTTGATCACCGTGGTTGATTGTGCAATTGGTTTGAGTAGCCTTGTTTTGATTAGGACGGCTTGCATAGAGTAGTCGAAGCCTTAGCTTTGCAATTGTGCCACCTTGCTATCTAATTGGGTTGTCTAGTATTCTTGCTAGAATTTTTATTAGGCTATTCACCCCCCTCTAGCCATTGTGACCTTTCACGTGGTATTGGAGCCGGGCACCATTTGTTTGTGTTGGATTAACATCCTACGATGAAGCAATGGCATTGGTTATGCATATCAATAACACCAAGAAGGCACCATCATTTCAAGGTGATGACTATGCCAAGTGAAAGCTCAAGATGAAGAGTCATCTCAAGTCAATCAACCTTGAGGTGCGGAAAGTGGTGGAGACAAAGTCTGAGCTTGTTGAGGGTGCGGTGCCAACTCCGGCCGAAGAGAAGAAGCAACAAGCAAATGACATTGCCGTGAGTGCTTTCCATGAGGCGCTTGATGATAAAGCTTTTGAGCTCATCAAGAACCTTGAGGTGGCTCATGACATTTGGAAGAAGCTAGAAGAAGCTTATGAGGGCACCGAAAGTGTCAAGACCGCAAGAGCCTACATGTTGCAAGAGAAGTTTGCAAGCTTCTCAATGAAGGAGGATGAGAGTGTGCCGGAGATGTTCCATAGGCTCCAAGTCATTGGTCAATGAGCTCAAGGGACTTGGGAAAGAAATCAAGGATTCTCAATTCTCTACCAAGTTCATGAGGTGTCTTCCCAAGAGATTTGACATGTTGAAGACCGTCATGGTGAAGACAACCATGAAGGAGAAGCCAACACCCAACCAAGTCCTTCAAGAGATCATGGCCGATGATGAGTTTAGAGAAGATCATGAGAAGGAAGAGTTGGTGAAGAAGAAGAAGAAGAAAAATGAGAAGAAGGATGATGACAAGAAGAGTGTGGCATTCAAGGCCACATCATCCAAGAGCAAGGGCAAGAAGAAGAAGGAAGAGTCTTCAAGTGAAGATGAGCCATGCTCTAGCTCAAGTGATCAAGAAGAAGAAATGAATGAGCAAATGACACTTCTTGTGAAGAAGATGGAGAAGCTCATGAAGAAGGGGTACCAGTCAAAGGGCAAGAGAAGCTCATCCAAGTCTAGTGACCGTCCCATGAAGTGCTTTCGGTGCAATGACAAGGATCATCTCATTGCCAAGTGTCCCTATGCAAGTGATGATGAAGATGCCATGAGAAAGGAGAGGAAGAAGCAAGAGAAGAAGAAGGAGGAGAAAGACTCCTCCCATCATAAGAAGAAGGGTGAATCTCATGTGGCAACTTAGGAGAGTGATTCATCTTCCTCAAGTGATGATGATGATGATTCCAAGAAGAAGAAGAAGAAGGGGCACGCAAGCATTGCCATTCAAGAGAAGCTTTCTCTATTTGGTGCTCCATCATCTTGCTTCATGGCCAAGGCCACTAAGGTAAAACCTCCACTCGATAGTGATGATGAGAGTGATGATGATGATGAGACCACAAAAGAAGAACTCTTTGTCATGCTTGAGGATTGCAAGGGTGCTTTCAATGACTCTAGAAAGGAATGTAGGGGCTTGCGCAAGGATAAACAAAACCTTGAGCAAGAACTTATGGAGTTGATGGCTTCTTATAAGAGTCTAAAGGTAGACCATGAGAAGCTAGAGATTGCTCACTCCAAGCTTGAAAAAGCTCATTCTTCTCTAGTTGAGAATCAAGAGAAAGTGCAATCACAAGTGGTGATCATAGAAAAGAAAAGTGTGTCTACATCATATGATTCACTTGATGATTCAATTGTTGTTGCATCACTTGGGCCTTCATGCTCTTATGCTTCTACTTCATCTAGTAGTGTTGGTCATACATGTGATTCTACACTAGTAGTTGAGAATGAGTCTCTTAAGAAGGAAGTCAAGGAGCTCAATCACACCTTGGCTAAGGCTTATGGTGGTGAGGACCGCTTGCTTATGTGCTTGGGTAGCCAAAGAGATTCTCTCTACAAAGAGGGATTGGGCTATACCCCAAGAAAGGCAAGGCTGCTTTTGCTCCTTACAAGACTTGTTTTGTGAAGAACAATGGTAGCTATTGCAAAAGTTGCAAGCAAGTGGGTCATTTAGAGCATGCATGCAAGAACAAGAACACTAGTGCCTCCTCTTACAAGTTGAATGCTTCCTACATGCTCGTTAAGAGTGAGTATGGTGTGAGTGCTAGATTTATTGGTACACCATGGATGAGCTCAAAGAAGAAAGCTATTTGGGTGCCAAAGACTCTAGTGAGTAACCTTCAAGGACCCAAGCAAAAGTGGGTACCTATAACTTGATGTCTTCTTGTAGGTCAATTACAAAGCCGGAGGGAGGCATTGGGTGCTTGATAGTGGTGCATCAAATCATATGACCGGTGAAGATAGTATGTTCAAATCACTTGACAAGAATGACAATGGTGGATTCAACTCCATCACATTTGGTGACAATAGTAAGGGTGATGTCATGGGGCTAGAAAAGGTTGCAATTTCCAATGATAAGGATCTCTCCAATGTGTTGCTAGTTGATACTTTGAACTTCAATCTTTTGTCGGTGGCACAATTGTGTGATCTTGGCTACAAGTGCATAGGTGAGCAAGGATAAAGCAAATATCATCTTCAAAGGGTTTAGGCATGGAAGCTTGTACTTGGTTGATTTCAATGCTAGTGAAGCTCAACTTTCATCATGTTTGATTGGCAAGTCAAGCAAGGGGTGGCTATGGCATAGGCGCCTAGGTCATGTTGGCATGAAGCAATTGAACAAGTTGGTGAAGCATGATCTAGTGAGAGGCTTGAATGGTGTCACATTTGAGAAGGATAGACCTTGTAGTGCATGTCAAGCCGGCAAGCAACATGGGAACTCACATCCCAAGAAGAATGACATGTCAACTTCAAGAGCATTTGAGTTGTTGCATATGGACTTGTTTAGCCCAACCCAGTACACATCAATTGGGGGTAACAGGTATGGATTTATGATTGTGGATGACTACACAAGATATAATTGGGTGTTCTTTCTCTATGACAAGAGTGAAGTCTATGATCTATTCAAGTTATTTGTCAAGAGGGTGCAAAATGAGTTTGACACTACCATCAAGAAGATAAGAAGTGATAATGGGAGTGAATTCAAGAACACAAGAGTTGAAGTGTTGTGTGATGAGCTTGGTATTGTGCATCAATTCTCACCAACCTACACTCCTCAATCCAATGGTGTAGTTGAGAGGAAGAATAGGACCTTGATTGAGATGGCAAGAACTATGCTACTTGAGTACAATGTGAGTGAGAAATTTTGGAGTGATGCTATCAACACGGCTTGCTACTATAGCAACCGCCTCTATTGCCATGGGAAGTTAGAGAAGACTCCATATGAAATCTTGAATGGAAGGAAGCCCAACATTGCTTACTTCTGGGTCTTTGGTTGCAAGTGCTACATTCTCAAGAAGGGGCAAAGACTTGGAAAGTTTGACAAGAGATGTGATTAGGGATTTCTTCTTGGCTACTCTACTTCTAGCAAGGCTTATAGAGTTTGGAACTTGGCTAGTGGGCTAGTTGAAGAGGTTCATGATGTTGAATTTGATGAAACCCAAGGTTCTCAAAATGGAGATAAAAATCAAGATGTTGTGGATGGAGATCAATGGAGCAATGCAATGAGACACATGGATATTGGTGACATTAGGCCGAGGCAAGTGGATGATGGTGATGAGATGCAAGTGCCAACTCAAGTTGTGATAGAAGATTCCAATGAGACAAGCACAAGTGGTACTCAACATCAAGATCAAGATCAAGATCAAGGTCAAGCAAGCAATGCAAATGAGCTAGTTCTTCAACCTTCAAACATTGCAAGGGATCATCCTCTAGATCGTATCATTGGTGACTTTCAAAGAGGTGTATAAACAAGATCAAGATTGGCTAGCATATGTGAGCACTACTCCTTTGTGTCATTCATTGAGCCAACTAAGATTGATGAAGCATTGAATGATCCGGGATAAATGCCATGCATGAGGAATTGAACAACTTCACTAGAAATGATGTGTGGGAGCTTGTTGAGAGGCCGAAGAAGCACAATGTGATTGGCACCAAGTGGGTCTTCAAGAACAAGCAAGATCAAGATGGATTGGTTGTGAGGAACAAAGCAAGACTAGTGGCTCAAGGTTACACACAAGTTGAGGGTCTTGACTTTGGAGAAACATATGCACCGGTGGCAAGATTGGAGGCAATTAGAATCTTATTAGCCTATGCTTGTGCTCACAATATCAAGCTCTATCAAATAGATGTGAAGAGTGCATTTCTCAATGGCTTCATCAATGAGGAAGTGTATGTTGCATAACCTCCCGGTTTTGAGGATGACAAGAAGCCCAACCATGTCTACAAGCTCAAGAAGGCATTGTATGGATTGAAGCAAGCTCCAAGGGCATGGTATGAAAGATTGAGAGATTTTCTCATCTCCAAAGGCTTCAAGATGGGCAAGGTGGATACCACTCTCTTCACCAAGAAGATAGAAGATGACTTATTTGTGTTGCAAATCTATGTGGATTATATTATCTTTGGATCAACAAATCAATTCTTTTGTGAAGAGTTTGCTAAGATGATGGCTAGTGAGTTTGAAATGTCAATGCTTGGAGAGTTGAGCTACTTCCTTGGTCTTCAAATCAAGCAAATGAAGAATGGCACTTTTGTGAGTCAAGGCAAGTACATCAAGGACATAATCAAGAAGTTTGGGTTGCAAGATGCTAAGGCCATTAGCACACCAATGGGAACCAATGGTGGCTTGGATATTGATGATAGTGGCAAGATGATTGAGCAAAAGCTATATAGATCAATGATTGGAAGCTTGCTATATGTGACCGCTTCAAGGCCGGATGTCATGTTTAGTGTGTGTATGTGTGCAAGATTTCAAGCTTCTCCAAGAGAGAGTCACTTGACGGCAACCAAGAGGGTGTTGAGATACTTGAAGGGTACCCAAGATGTTGGTCTATGGTATCCCAAGGGGTCAATCTTTGAGTTGATTGGATACTCCGACTCTGACTATGCCGGTTGCAAGATTGATAGGAAGAACACAAGTGGAACATGCCAAGTGCTAGGAAGATCTCTTGTGTCATGGTCTTCAAAGAAGCAAAATAGTGTGGCACTTTCCACCGCCGAAGCCGAATATATTAGTGCGGGAATTGTTGTGCACAATTGCTATGGATGAAAGCCACCTTGAAGGACTATGGGATCAAGTTCAAGTATGTGCCTTTGTTTTGTGACAATGAAAGTGCAATCAAGATGACAAACAATCCGGTTCAACATTCTAGAACCAAGCACATTGATGTGAGGCACCACTTCATTAGAGATCATCAACAAAAGGAAGATGTGAGCATTGAAAGCATTGGCACCGAAGATCAACTAGCCGACATATTCACCAAGCCTCTTGATGAGAAAAGATTTTGCAAGTTGAGGAATGAGTTGAACATACTTAGCTTCTCCAACATGGATTGATGCACCCCATATATGACATGCCTTTCCTCCAACATAGCAAGGTAAAGTTGATTGTTGCATCTCATGCATCCTTTGCTAGTTGTGTAGACATGTATACATGTGCATCTTGCTAGGCTCATTCATTGCAAATTAAATGAATTTGGAGGATATATGGCATCACTATTGTTTCTATGCTTGATTTGATCTAGTGGTGGCATATGACTTGTTTGTGAGCTTGTGAACCTAGTGTTGAAGTTTTAGCACTTGCTCATGATGTGTATCTCAACATGGTCAAGATAACCCTTATTCTTATGAGGTGTGAAGAAGCTTGCCCTTGGTTCAAACCGAGATACATTTTCTAGGCATGTGATTTAGATTTGGCCATAGTTGATTGACTTGTTTTTCTCATCTTATACACCCTTGTTGGTGATTGTTGACAAAGGGGGAGAAATAAGTCACAAAGAGCAATGGAAGGGGATCAATTTTTATGATATGACCCAACCATGAGCACACAAATAGGGGGAGCAAGCTCATAGACTATTTGTTGCATATTGTGTGTGCATACATGATGATATGGAGCATTGCAAGCTAATTTCAATATTCATGCTTGTTTCGTTTATTGCTAGTATAGAACTTGATTGATGAAATGAAGTACTAGCATGCATAGGTGGTTTCTAGACATAGAGTTTCTCTTGTTCAAATACCTTGCTTAATGAGATCTCATGAGGTATTTTGAGTTTTTTATGGATGTCTAGATTCCCATGGTGCTAAGGAAGGTTTATTATCGCACTCCAATTGGTATCACACTTCAAAGGTCAATTCTATAAACCTTAGTACCATTTTGGTTGTGGTAACTCTCACACAAGTTTCATCTATGCATGCGTGCTTGAAAATCGACCAAACATTTGATGCACACATGTAGGGGGAGCTACCACTATCAAAAACAGAATTGAAATGCTGGTCCAATCCAAGATTCATGATCAAAATATCTTGGGCAAGCAATTCAATTTCATATTGAATTCAATTTCCATATCTTTGTGAGCTTTGTGAAGGGTTGTCATCAATTACCAAAAAGGGGAGATTGAAAGCTCCGGTTTGGTTTTGGTAATTAATGACACTCAACGTTGCTAATGCTTTGCTCTAAGTGTGGTTAGACACATAGCAACGTGACGGTGGATGATGGAGCATGGCGATCACGGTGATGAACATGGTGGATGTGAAGTGATCGAGCTCCGACGGAGGCCCATGGAGATCAAGGCGAAGGTATACTTGATAGGGCTTTCCGGTTTAGTGATCAAGACACTTAGCGAGTGTGATCACATTTAGAATCGATAACCGACTATCAAGAGGGGTTTCCTCGGTTCATTCGCGGTCCTAAGTGCCTCTAGTTGTGACTTTGCATGATGCATGAGAGACTAACTACAGGGCTAACTCTTGCCGACGTGGTCGTGCCTGTACTACTAACTCCGGTGCTTGAGATGAGGTCTACACTTGGCGGAGTTGGTGCTCAAGGCAAGAGGTTGGACTTGGATTGAAGACGGCGCGAAGAAACGACTTGGACGTCGCCTGCTCAACAGCGCCGGACGCGGCTGTTGCGGGGCGTCGGACGCGCGAGGAAGCGTCGAACGCGGTCCAGAAACTTCCTCGGCGCGTGACACCCTCAGACGCTAGCGACGGACGCACGAGAGCGGGCGCCGGACGCTGAGGCGCGGCGTCCAGCGATCGCGGCGCTGGCTCGGCTTGGTCCAGACGCGGCCGGCGGAGACGCGAAGGACGCAGTACGGGCGATGTACGGCGTCCGGCGTTGGCTCGTGTGGCGCGTGGTTGGGCTGGGTGGACACGGCGTCGGACGCGGCCAGAGGGTTGCGCCGGATGCGCGTTGGACCTAAGGACGCGCAACAGAAACTTCTAAAACTCGGCCGACCAACGGACGCGGCATCGGACGCACGTTCTGGAAGGCGCCGGACGCGGCGGCGGACGCTGACGTGGCACCTGGTTCAAATGCAGCGATCGACTGCAGCGCGCGAAGGAGGAGGCGTCGAACGCGTCCGGCGCAGTGAAAAGTGGCGGCCCGAGGGCCAACGGCTATGTTTCGAGCTTGGCTCTATAAATAGTCCCTTGGCCGGCCATGGGAGGTCCTCTTGGCCATTTTCACATACTTGTGCATCCTTTGAGCTAGAGAGACACTCCCCCACTCATCTCTTTGATTCCTTTGCTAATCTTGAGAGAGATTTGAGTGAGAACAAATGATTTGCATTGAGAGTTGCGTCTAGAGGCACTTGTTCATCGAGTGTGCTGCGGATTCTTGTTACTCTTCGGTGATTCCCGTCACCGTAGATGGTTTGGAGCAGCGGGTGGTGGTTGAGCTCGACTTGGTGATTGTTCGAGGCCACACCGGGTTCTTGTGAGGGTTCTTGATCCTTCCCCGCGGAGTTCGCGAAAGGATACTCTAGTGGATTGCTCGTGGCTTGTGGATCCTTGTCTTGTGTGGAGATTGCGGCTCCCCATTGTAGTCTTTGGCACCGAGCCAATTGAGCGGGCAACTCACCAAGCAAGTGTATCGCCACAATGAGGAGTAGCTTGCCGGGAAGCAAGTGAACCTCGGTAAAAAATCATTGTGTTGATTTGTGTTTGCCGAGGCTTCGACCTCCTTGTGCTTGTGCTTGAGCTCTCTAGGTGATTGGCTACTACACCGGTGATTGGCTATCTTCTACACTTCACGGCGGTATAAACTTCCATCGTCTCTTTACTTTTCGCAAAGTAGAATTGCTTGTTGTGGTCGGTCGGGAACCACTCATAGTGTAGAGTAAATCCCGTGGGTAGAATTAATTGGTCGGTATTGGTGAACCGACATTGTGTAGCTTGATCATCGTGGTTGATTGTGCAATTGGTTTGAGTAGCCTTGTTTTGATTAGGACGGCTTGCATAGAGTAGTCGAAGCCTTAGCTTTGCAATTGTGCCGCCTTGCTATCTAATTGGGTTGTCTAGTGTTCTTGCTAGAGTTTTTATTAGGCTATTCACCCTCCCCCTCTAGCCATTGTGACCTTTCACACCCTAGTCCGCATGGAAGATTTCTGCCTAGTTTCTACGTCTGCGTGTCACATTGTGTGACACGAAGAGTCGAGGACGGCAAGAGAGTTGCGCCTAATTCACCGACAGGTGTTTGTGTTACGTTTCGCCGGATGTGACTAACTTGTGGTGAGAGGCTGTGCTTCACACTGTCGTGAACCGACGCTCTTCCCAGTTAGTAGATGTGACATTTTTATTGTTGCATGGAAATATATGTGATGGGACCGTCGTTTGGTGAACAAGATGAACTAGTGATTCTTCAAATACAAGGCCTATAGGATGGCCCCGCTTATCCGATTCTCCCTGAGGTTAAGCGTTCTAAGACCAGCAAGATTCCTGATACTCTCTGGTATTTCTCCGGAGAATCTATTTGACGACAAATCTACCTCCTCAAGTTTGGTAGCGTTCCCTATGGATGAGGGTATAACACCCGAGAACTGATTCCTAGCTAGTTGAAGATACATAAGTGACGCCGCATTCCCGATGCCAAAGCCAATGCCGCCAGTGAACCGGTTATCCTTGAGTTCAATGTTAGTAGTGCTGGGGAGGGCCCATAACCCCTCGGGCACAATACCGGAGAGCGAGTTCTTGCTGACCTTAAACAACATGAGTGTCTTGCAGGTCGCGTAGGTTGCGGGTATCTTGCCAGAGAAGTTGTTGTGTGTCATGTCTAGATCTGTCATGACACCTCGCTTGCACATGTCTGGCGGAATCGATCCTGACAGGGAGTTTGTCGACACATCAATAGAGTAGAATTTTCCTTGGCTCCCGAGGCTTTGTGGTAGTTCTCCGGTGAGGCTGTTATTGGCTAGGTAAAGCTCCTCGAGCTCCTTGAATTCACCAAACTCCGAGGGCACCTCCCCGGAGAAGTTGTTGTATGACATGTCTAAAAACACGAGGTGCCAAAGTGACCGGAGCTCGGAAAGGCTGCCAGTTAGATTGTTCCCGCCCACCTGAATGTACTGCAGCTTCGTGAGCTTGCCGAACCCCTCGGGGAGGTGGCCATAGAGATAATTTACACGCAGGTCGAGCTGCTGAAGCTCCCTTAATTTGTTGATCTCTGGTGGTATCTCACCAGTGAGGTTGTTGAACGCGAGCTCGAGTTGTATGAGGTTCACAAGGTTGCCAATCCTAGACGGAATGACACCGCTGATTTTAGCCTCGAAGAGGTTCAACACAGTCAGGTTTGTGAGCTTGGTGACCTCATCAGGGAAGTTGCTTGTGAACTCAAGGGATGGGATTGGGCCGAGGTGAAGCACGGTTAGGCCCTTCATGGCGGTGAGTGAAGCCCATGGAAACATATCGGAGAAGTTGTTCATGGACATGTCGAGAGTACGGAGCTTCGTCAGCGGCGAGAGGTCTGGCACGGCGCCATGGAAGCGGTTGAACCCGAGGTCCAGATCGTGAAGCTCGGTGCACGCGACCACCGCACTGATCAGTCCCGCGAGCAAATTTTCGGACAGGGACAACGTCGTGAGGGAAGGTAGTCCGCCACAGATGTCGTCAAATGGGACCAAGTTGGCGGCGAGTCCCAGGTTCTGCACGGAGACGCCTGTGACGACACCGCGGCCGGCGGGGTCACATGTGACGCCGGTAAAGTTGCAGGGTGAGGCGGCAGCAGCATCCCATGTGGCGAAGACAGCAGTGGCCGCCGGTGGGATGGTGAGGGCGTGCTTAAAAGCGAGGAGAGCACCCACCTCAAACACAGAGGCAGCGGCGCTTGCAGCGAAGGAGAAAATAGTGTAGAGGAGCATGGGGAGGGCGGGCAGGTGCCATGGCTGGAATGCGAGCAAGGATGTTCGCTTCGTTGGTGCTAGGACTGTCAGCAAAAAGCGCTCTTTCGACATGGACGCTTACTAACAAATGTTGGGGCTGGCTGGTGCCATTTTAACGAGAATCAAAGAGAAAGCGTTAGGCAAGCGGGTGAACATCTTGGCGCATAGTATGTATGGCACTACCATCTCGTGAATCCTGAGATATTGCGTCCATCTGTGCAAAAAAGAAAAAAAAAAAAATGGCACCTGGCTGCCGGCGTACCACTAGCCCCTTGTGTTAACGACCCTTGGTCAAGTCAAGCCCGCCCTCCTCTTTTGACCAATTAACGAGGTTGGAAAATTCAAATGAGAAAATAGTACTCAAATAAAGTTGTGGAAAGACTGCACATCCTGTCAAAGTACACGTTCCTTTCCTGGAATCTTCCTCCCCTGCCCCGAGTGGTACTCTGACTGAGCAAAGTCATCAAATGGAGACTTAACAATAGGTACGTCCCCACCCCACTCCATAGTCGATGAGGGTATTTGGGGTATAAGACTATAAGTACTCGTCATAAAGTCCCTTTGAATAATGGATCTCATTCGATGATTATTGCATCTATTTGTTCGAAACTATGGCTAGTAAAAATGATATGATTTTTCTGTTTCAGAAATGACCACCAAAATCTCTTTGTGTGTTTTATGCAAAGGAACACGTACACATGGCTATGAGTATGACATGGGACATAGTTGCAAATGTGTGATGCAAACCAAATCATTGCAAATGTGTGATGGAAACCAAATCATGGATTCCTTCTCCCATGTTTGTCGGGAGCTAAAAACTAGAAACAGGGACCATGACCAAGTTTTTCCCCCTTGGATTGAATGGCCAAATAACACTAGGAACTACATTTGAATGTATTTGGTTATATGTGTTGCTAAATTTGTGTAATAATTGGAAAAAGCAACTAGACTAGGTTTGATAGGGGGCTTGATGGAAGATTTTAAACCAGGAGGTATAGTAGCCCTCCAATACGCTGATGATACAATACTGTTCTCTAAGGCAGAGGATTCAACCTTATTGAACCTCAAAAGTGTCTTGATGTGGTATGAGCATATTTCAGGGATGAGGATCAACTTCCATAAAAGTGAGTTAGTCCCTTTGAACCTAGATCAAGATGAAGCACATAGAATAGCTCATCTTTTCTCTTGCCCCTTAGGAAAGTTTCCAATCAAATACTTAGGAGTCCCACTGCATTATGAAAAGTTGTCCACGGAAGACATCCAACCGCTGGTGGATAAAATTCTGAAAAGAATTGCAGGATGGAGAGGCAAACTTCTGTCTTTAGCTGCTAGAGCAGTTTTAGTTAGCTCCTGCCTAGCTAGTATCCCTGTTTATCTCCTTTCCTTCATTAAATTTCCAAAGTGGGCTTTGAAACTAATTAATACTTAGATGGGAAACTGTTTGTGGAATGACTCAGAGGAGTGTCATAGATACCATCTGGCCAATTGGGAGTTGGTGTCTATGAAAAAAGAGTCTGGGGGGCCGGGAATCCCTAATTTAAGAGATCTAAACATAAGTCTGCTGGCTTCTTGGTTAAAGAGGTATAATGTAGATAGGAACAAACTCTGGAAAGAGTTAATAGATTACAAATATGAAACTGATAAACCAAATATTTTCTATTCTAACACTAGAGGTGTTTCTAGATTTTTCAAAGGCTTTATGGCTGCTATATAGGAAGCTAAGATGGGGTATAGATGGAAGGTGGATAATGGGTGCAGAGTCAAATTCTGGGAAGATAACTGGCTGGGGTCAACAAGTTTAGCTATTTTGTATTGGCCTATTTATAGGATTGTGAATGAAAAACATAAAACCTTTGCTGAACTTTGGGATGAGTCTCAGTTAAGATGTACTTTCAGAAGGAGAGTTTCTGAGGAGATGTTTGATGCTTGGCTAGAGATTGTAGAATTAGCATCCACTGTGCAGTTGTCTAACAGTGAGGATGAACTTATTTGGCAATTTACTTCTTCAGGGGTTTACTCTTCTCAAACTCTTTATAAGATCATCAATTTTAAGGTATAACTCCTGTGCATGTTTATGCTGTTTGGAAACTCAGTATCCCTCCTAGAATTCACTGCTTTTTGTGGCTTTTGATTAATAATAGGACTTTAACAAGAGACAATTTAGCTAAGAGAAGAAAAGTAGAGGATGGTAGTTGTTTATTTTGTGCTGAACCAGAGTCAATTAGCCATCTATTCTTTGATTGTGTGGTTGCTAAGCAATGCTGGAAGTATCTGTCTGAAGTAGTGGATCAGTCTATAGGAGAAAATATGTTCTGTGTTGGAAAGCTTTGGTTAAGCAATAAAAAGAATTGTCTCTTGAATATAGTTACTTCTGCTACTTTGTGGTTGTTGTGGAAACTTAGGAATGATCTGTGTTTCCAGAATATGAGTTGGAGGAGTTTGGAGATGCTCCTCAGCAGGATTGCGGGGACTCTTCAAAGCGGAGGTGTTCATATCCAAGATAAGAACAATCCCCAGCACCATGCTCTGGCTACAAGATGCAACAAGAGCCGGGCAATGAAGATATCAAGAGGAGAAGACCTGAGTGCTCCAAGAGAAGATGCAGTTGCTGACCCCAAGTTCAACAGGCAGATGATCGCCTGGTGGAAGAGCTTGGAGCTCTGAAGAAGACAAGAAACTGTTGCAGTAAAGCTTGAAGACAAATGAGGCTTCTTTATTCTGTCCCTTTTATTAGAGTCTTATTTCTTCAGTATTCCTGGCAAGTGTGTTGCCTAAAAACTGTAATAGGCTAGACTGTTAAGTGGTTTCTCGCGGGCGTGTGAGATTAGCAGTCCAGGTGGACGAAACTGGAATTCTCAAAAGCGCAAACACTGTAAACCTTTGGTCTTGTGGTTATATATCAGAAGGCCGGGGCGTTTTTGCCCTCAAACTCAAAAAAAAAAAAAAAAAAAAAATTATGTAATAATTGGTCTGATTCTCTTAGTTACAAGAGATGACACTGGATTGCTTCCTTTATCTAAAATAATAATGGCATTTATGACTACTTTTGAGGCACTTATCTAAAATCAGGTTGGCCCACCTATTCTCGTGGTTTAGTTCCCCTTCAGGTTGTTTCGGCCGGTGCGCCAGGGTTGCTATAGCGATTCTTGAGGCGCCAAATTCCTTGTCTCCCGGTGATGCGATGGCCAATGACCATCTTGTTTAGCTAGGGAGTTGAACGACTATTGTGCATGTCGATGTGTTCGGTGTGCCGCTCTTGGTGCCAACGAAAATTTGTGATGTTTCTTATCGGGATGGAGGTCGGCTTCAAGTTGCTGGTGGCTACTCCGACCGCCCATGGCGAAAACGACTGGGAGGACCTTGCAAAGACTAATGAGTTGTATTTTTTTTCTTTCCTTCAAGGGTGTCTTTGTAAGAGTTTAGATGTAAACATTAAGATTTGTATATATGCGAAATAGAACCCAATTTCTCAAAAAAAAAAAGCACATATATATGCAATATTTATCTTGCGAGAACATACATCTATATGTGATGAGCTGTCAGTTGTATGATATGTATGCATAACAAGGGGTATATATTAAGAATTTTTGAACAACAAAAATCATTTTCGTTTTCATCTACACATGTCAGTATATCAAATAAAATAAAGGCACATATATGTAGTCATAACTCATGCAAATACTCCACCATGCAGTAGAAAGAAGATTAATATTAGCTGCAATTTAGATTGCCTCGGAAGTGGTGGAGAGAAACTAAAGAGTAAATTGCATCCGGGGTACCTAAACTATTAGACGTGTAACAAGTAGGCACTCAAACAAAAAAACATAATTTGTGAGTACTCGAACTATACTTACGTAACGTCTAGCTACTTTAACTGACGTGGAGCCGCATTTTTGCGGAAACCCCCTCCCATAATCCTGAATCTCCCATCACAGCCCGCTCCTCTTCAACCTCCAGCCTCGCCGACGCCAGCGGCCGTGGGGGTGGAGCAGCGCGCGGCCGATGCATAGCTCGCGCCCGTGGGGGCCCGGGTGGAGCTCGCCTGCGCCGTTCCCGCTCCTCGCCACAAACCCCGCGCTCTGCTCGGCGCCGCTGCCGCTCCTCCGCGACTCCCTCCGCCTGCTCGCCTCCCACGGCCTCACGGCGCGCGGCGCGCGTCTTCTGCACCTTCCCGTCCCTCCTCACCTCCCCGCCCGAGGAGCCGTTCCGCTTCCTCTACGCTGATACGCCGCTCCCGCCGCCGCTGCTTCGCGCTGCAGTAGTCCGGTCCCCGCGCCTCCTGGCCGCGTCCCTCCTCACCTCCCCGCCCGAGGAGCCGTTCCGCTTCCTCTACGCTGATACGCCGCTCCCGCCGCCGCTGCTTCGCGCTGCAGTAGTCCGGTCCCCGCGCCTCCTGGCCGCGTCCGTCCCCAGCAAGCTCTGCCCGGTGGTGCTCTTCCTCTGCCGCCGCGTGATGCTCCGTCGGGAACCGCTCCCTCTCCAAGCGCATGTTCCTCTGCGACGCCACGGGGCTCACCGACCCCGCCGTCCGCACGGTTCTCAGGCTGTTGCCTGTCCGCGTCCTTCGCCGCCTCAGCCACGCCTTGCATGGGCGCGAGGTCCGCCTCTGCCTTGGTGTCGTCGTTCGCCACTGGTATGGCCCGTCCTCTGCTCCCCGAGGCACGCACGCCTGCCATGGTCGCCGCGCTCTATGGGAGCCTCCGGTGTCATCGCGGCCGCGCACCTCCTCCTCGCCGCGGGCGCGTCCACGGACGCGCTCGCCTTCTGGGGCTCCTCAACAAGGGTGTGACGAGGCCGGGGCAGAGCTCGCCCGCGCCGCCGCCCATGGGGCCGAGGCCGAGCTCGCCCGCGGTCGAGGCCGTCGTACCGAGCCTGCTGCTGCTGCCTGCTCGGCGTCACCGCCATGCTCGCTCTCTCACAACCATCTTCATGGTCGACCCGTTGGCCATCTTCCTTGCCGCTCGGAGGTACTATCGATATAGGCCTATGCCCGCCGAGGGCAGCCCGCTCATGCCGCCGCTTCAGGTGCTCGTCGCCGTGTTCTGGAAGGGGCGACTCCGGCTGCCCGACGATGTCGCCGAGCTGTACCAGGTCCATCCACTGCAGAGTAGCAATAAGAGGCTGCGGCTCTGCCACACCGACTGGTGCAGGTTCCTCCACAGGGCGGCCATAGTGGAGCGTGGCGACGCCTGCGGGGCGTGACGGCTGGCGACGGTGACGAAGGTGGAAGAGACGAAGCTGGTCGTGGCGATGGTGCCTGTCTGGGTGTCAACGCTCACATTCGGGATCAAGCAGGGCAGCGTGATGGACAGGTGCCTGCACCTGGGCTCCACCTTCTTTGAGCTCCCCCACAGCGTCCATGTTCGCGCTGACCGCGGTCGCCATTATCGCCATGGTTGCGGTCTACGATAGGGCACTGGTGCCGTGCCTGCGTCGCCGCCGCCGCACCGCGACGACGGGGGCTCAGCACCCTACAGCGCGTGGGCGCGTCAGCATGGCGCTCGCTACCGTGACTCTGGGAATGGCACGACAGTCGAGCAGCGGAGCCTCCTGCGGTCGTCAGAGAAGAGAGAGGAGAGAGAAGGGCCCGAAATGAAGAGAGTCTGTTTTGGGAGGGGGTTATCACGAAAACGTCAAGGCTCCACGTCAGTTGAAATATCTAGATATTACGTAAGTATAGTTCCAGTACCCACGAGTTACATTTTTTTGTTTGAGTACCTACCTGTTACACGTCTAATAGCTTAGGTACCTGGGTGCAATTTACTCGAAACTAAACATGGAGGATGAAGATGACGAGGGTGATGTCCCAAGAAAAATATTGAAGAGTTACAATGATTGGTTGGTGAAGTCGTTTTGAGTTGGTCCTTTAGATGTTGAAACGAAGACACCGAAGTGTTACAAAAATGCTGGTGGTCGAATTTGATATTTCTCTATGATTTTCAAGAATGGTTTTGTGTAACGCACAAACTGTTCCTCGATCTGTGATTTCTTCTGTGTATCAATCAGTGCTGCTCAATTAAATGTCCTTTGTGATGTTCATGTGATTTTTAGATTCTTTTTAATATGTTCTTTGTCTTTTACTTTTCAAAAATAGAGACACCAGGTTACACGTTTGTATACTACCACCTTTCCAACTTCTAGTTAGGACACTTTTCTCTTGTTCTATGTTAATTCTAGCATAATTTATAGATAAATATATCGACATCTATGACCTCTTGATTTGTTATATTCTTTATGCAATATGCGTTAAAAAATTAAAAGTGCATTTTATTTTAACTTTTAGATGTTAATATGTTTTTGCTTTAAACTTGTTTACAAAAAGAGAGGTTTTACATGACAAGGAGAATGTGGTACCTAATGCAAGTTTGCTAATTTTTATTCTGATAAAAGAATTAAATTATTTTGCTACTATTTGCAATATGTTTTTTCATAGAAAAATGTTAGGACGTATAGAGAATTATATTTTTTAAAAAAATAACTTGCAACTATGAAAATTGCTTTAGGAAGAAGTACCTCATCTTTGGGAAGATCGGGACCTTGGTCCTCTGTCAGACCTCATAGGATCTTGCAACGTCCTGTAATAATTATTTTATTATTTACATCATCCTGTGTAACTTAGAGCATGGAAAGTTGGAAGAGTCATCCTGTGTACGTGAAGCCTGAAACCTGCGTAACATTCAGTTTTGGGGCTGGATTGGACACGCGCTTGTTTTTACAAGTATATATTTTATTTTATATTATTATGCAAGAGTATTATATATGGATGACGTGTGGACTCTCTCTCTTTCTTTGGTGTAGACTTGCCACTGCATAAGAGCTCCACATATTTTTCTCTGCATTTATATCGTTTTTGGTTTGTTGAATTGTTGAAGTCTGCAGCCTGCAGGTCATGTGCATGTTCATGGAGTCATGGACCTGCTTTTTTTTTTTTTTTTTTTTTTTTTTGAGAATCATGGACCTGCTGCACTCCTGAAGATGGATGCTTCTTCATGGGCCAAACGTGTAGCCCAATTGAATGGTCTGTTGGGCTAACCTTCCCGTCGGAGTTGATCGGGGCCTAACGTCCGTATGCTTTCTGGGTTGGACATGATTCCGTGACAATCTTCCATTTCCAAAGCAGCGTGGGACGCCTAGCTGGGAGTAAATTGGCCTGGCCCATATCACTCAAAAGCCCAGAGAAACTAAACTATACCAAATGGCTTGACTCGGGCGGGCGCCCAAAGCTTTGGGGGAAAATTATGTTGGGAGCTCGGCGGTCCATCAAGGCCCAAGATTAAAGGAGCTTTGTTTAAGTGTCGAGAACTAGAAGTCCCTATGAGAGCAATGCCCTATATAACCCAGAATGTGTGAAGGGTATATTTTTAGATTACTAGGAAAATGCCCGTGCATTGCAACGGGAAAAAAATATACCACAATAATTTGAATATGGATGTGTGATATTAAAAAGCGATAACTTTATTTAAGCATCATGTTTCATAGCATTCATTTGTAACCAATCATAATATTACATGAGTTTTTACAAAACATGAATAATTTCAAGTTATAAAAAAGCTACTTCTCGAGAAAAAAAACCTGCTTCTTGGGGTAGACAGTTGTCTTACTTCATTGTTATTTCCGTCACACTGTCACAGTAAGGAAGCTACACTTGCGATCACCAGCAACAAATCAACCACCTCTACATCCTGAAGTACGTAGATTATATTGCTGATTTTCAGAGGGCACATCAATCATGTGCTGGTTGACATAGCTCACAATACCCAGTAGTGCATATACTGTTTGGAGAATGAAGTATGTTTAATGTGAACAACATATCTTAGTTAAAACTGTGAACAATGTCTTAAAAACAATTACCATATCGGTATGCATAAGTTTACGAACTGAAAAATATTAATTTATTTCACACCGGATGGAATCTTCTAGACAAGATATAGTACAATTCAAGAGATAGGCTCTGTGAGATCTTATATTAGATTAGTAACAAAATAATTGGG
Organism: Themeda triandra; assembly: GCA_018135685.1. Classification (NCBI taxonomy): domain Eukaryota; kingdom Viridiplantae; phylum Streptophyta; class Magnoliopsida; order Poales; family Poaceae; genus Themeda; species Themeda triandra. Next base: position 1,617,942 of record JAENPR010000066.1, on the reverse strand, counting down.
CAAACAGACTTCAAAGGACGCTAGCTTGTGACCTGCCTTTTCTTCCGAGATAACTGCCGAAGAGAGAGCAAGCATGCATTGATATGAGAACATCGCACCACCCAAATAGAAACTAAAACTATGTCGGACTTCACTTTCTCCTACTTCGGCGCCCTCCAGCTGATGTCTTGCTGTCCCAGCTCATTTCTAAATATGAAACTCAAGTTCACAAAACAACATACAACAAATCCTCACCTGGTAATGTTTGTGGTCAGCAGAGGGAGGCTCCAAGCTGAGCAAACGACTATGGGAACTGAAATGGGAACAACATACTAATACTGTGAACAAACTGTGGGAGAGATCATATCAAACTCCACTGGCAGGTTAAGCTAGAAGCATAGGTAATCTATGTTTCCAGATCTCTGCCTAAATAATGTTGAAGGTCTCCAAGAAACAGTTTAGGGAATCTGAATTCAGGAAATCAAAGCTACAGTTATTAGCTAAGAATCATGGATCAATAGGTTATTCGAGAGAAAAAATCATGGACCCCTAGGCTTACACGCACAAACTGAAATTTTGTGCAAAGCAACATCATGTAGCATTAACCTCTCAGTAGATAGCAAAAAGAAACAATCATAAACCTACCAGCAGCTGACCTATAAAAAGTTTTTAGATGATTACTTGTACACATTGACAGATGAAAGTTAAAATCGATTATTATTTTTAGAACCATTTCAGGCTAAGGCTATTCAGCAGGACAATTCCACCATGTAGCCTACAAACATTTTTGGCACTTCCATATGGAAAACGATTTTGCTTTTCCCCAAAAACAGTTTTAGAATAATGTCCTAGTAGATTAATATACCTGCATGCCACACTAACATAGTTTGACAGATCACTGCTCTGCTCTTTATGTATCTGCAACATTTTGGAAGGCAAAAGAGATATCATTTTTTTGCTTCAGCTTCAGAAACTACTCGAAAATACAAGCTCTACTTCTCTGGAGAAGTCTCTTGCGTCTAAAAAAACACCAAAAAAAACATGAACAACAAGATCACTCACAATTTACAAAAGGGAAAGCACATGTCAATAATTTCCTAAATCTTTGGATTCATATATTACACAATCGGCTAAGGAAACCGGGCTACCTATATGTACTCAATCATAAATTAGTAGCACCATTGGTAAGATTACATAGTTTCAACAAGAGGACAGTGGACAATTGCTTCCTCGGCACAGTGTCCTGCTTGTGCTTCTCTGAAAATACTCCCAAACCTCAACAGTGTTAAAGCATTATGAAAATTCATTTGGTAGCTGAATAATCATCAAAACTATCCACTCGTCCTGATTCTCAACCCTAATCCCCTCATTCTAGCAACTAAAAAGGCATAAATAATGCCTCTATTAACATAGTCGTCGGCCGTTCTATACGTATCAAAGAAACAGCAGCCATAATGCCAGCTCAACATTGAATCGATGGATTCCACCATGCAATCGGACCAATCAATCCCCAAAGCAACAACCCAGCGGCATCCCCATCTGCTGAGTTCAGGGGCAGGGGCGGTTTTACCTCGCACTGGCGCACGTACTACGGTCGATCCACCGGAGGAGGCAGTCCTGGTGCACAAACTTGATGCTGCCACTGCAGGCGCACAGGTACCGTAGCAGGTGGTCATCATCGCACCTTCCCTTGTGACTGGGCCAGTGAAAAACTGACAAAATTGGGATAACCAGATTATTACTTCATTCACATTGATGATGGTGACTAAAACTGACACTTTGTTGCAGCCTAATGCCTCTCCTTGAGTCCTATATGGCTATATCGCAATCCCTAATTGTTGCATAAAGAATGAGATACTACCCCTGCATTCAGGCTCTAGAAAAATGGCAATGCTAAATCTCTGAGCATTAGACAGTTACTTACCGTTTTCCTGCAAAATCAATAGATGTAGCCTCAGCAATTGGTAGCTCCACAATGGTAGGGGCAGCCATCGGCACCTGCAAGCTTCTGTCGCTATAATATTCAAGTTTTCCTTCCACAGAATTGTGAATAATAGCATATAGATCCTTGTTAATCAAGCTAAACTACACTGGAATATATATAGAACCTTACGTGATGGGCTTTGGGGCATACTGTTATTCAAGCAATAAGAACAAAATGAGTACTGGTTCTAGAATAATTAACTTGCTCCAGTGATGGATTCTCCTAGAATAGGATAGCATGGAATTAATCTTTGACAAACTGAAACATACATAAGGGATAGTCGAATTAATCCTGAACTTAAAAGTTCAGTTAGTTAAGCTACAAAGCCTTTAGCTCTTTGTGCTGGACATTTGATGTGGTGGGCTCGCAAAGCAGTGCCTAGAAATCTAATGCCCTTTTAGCTCTTACAATGTATACTCTGAAGGTATCTGAACCCACCGACATCCGCATGAGAAAGTCACTACATTTGATCTCTAGAATGGGCTTAGAATTTGGAGTACTTTGAGTTGCTTACTGGAGTGTGCAAAGAGCAAGAATTTGTTGATGCCAACAAACATTTTTAAGCTAAGGACAAGAGGAATTTCACTGTGGCAAATGGATTGACAACTTATTATATGTTAATGAATTATAAAGAACCAACTTTTGTATCAGAAAATCATACATATGCAAAGAATAACTTTTCACTGGACGGAGTTGGACGTTTTAAGCATTTTATCAAACATTCGTTGGGCGATAAGCTTTCCTTACCCACAAGTGTTCAGCAGAGCAGAGCACGCACGCAGGGTGGGGGTGCGGCGTAGGCGTTGATCCGACCGGGGACCACCTCGGTGGCGGCACCTGGACGGCCAGCGAGCTGCATCGGACCAAGGCTATAGCGGCGCAGCTCGGTCATGACTGCAGCACGGCCGCCGGGGATGGCCGGGAACGTTGGTTTGTAGCTCCCGTCGCCGTTGGTGTGTAGCTGCATCCTCCTATTCTTCCCCTTCGTCACTGCCGCAGCCGCAATATCCCTGCTCGTTTTCTTGCCAGACCCTTTAAGGATGACCAAACGGAGATGAAGCAGTCAAGAGCTAGAGCATGAAGCGGAGCTTGAGGACAGCCCCTATCCCCCGCGTGCTAGCTTACCTCCAGGCTGCTTCATCCGCACGACCCGCCGCTTGCGCCTTTGGCTGCCTGTAATGCCGCCTGGGGAGCGGGGACACCGCACCTGGGTCGCCATGGGAAGGGGGCCGCTGGGGCTGGCGCGCCCGAGCCCCACGCCCGCGCCGGGGTTGCCATAGCTGCCCGCGCTCCCCGCCCGCTCCGGGGTGGTCGGAGCAGCCACGCCCGCACCCATGCTCGCGCTGGGGTCCGCTCTGGCCGGAGCCACCACGCCAGCGCAGCCGGCCGCGCGGGTAGCTGGGGCCCCCGCTCGCGCCTGGACGGACGGGGCCGCTGCGCCCGCACCGCCAAGCTGGGGCCGCTGGAGAGGGGAGTCGCTCGTGAATGGGCGCGAGCACACACCCCCTCCTACTCCTGTACCCCGCCATCTCTTTCGTCCGCGAGGAGCCGCATTGCCGGCGTGTATGCCAGCAGCTGGAGGGAGGTGCCCAAGGTGGCGCGGAGGGCGAAGGCCGGAAGGAAGCTCCCGGGCGGCGCGAATGGCGACGGCTGGCCGCGCGTAGGGAGTCGAGACGGGGGGGTGGCGGCGCGGAGGAAGCCACACGAGCCGACAGCTCCTGAGCTCCGCCCATCGTCTCTGTCCGCGAGGGGTCGCATCGTCGACGCGGAGGGAGGCGCCCCAAGCGGCGAGGAGGTCGGCGGGTGGTGGAGGGCAGCGGGGCCAAGGCCTGGCGGCGCGCAGGGAGTCGCGATGCGGCGATGGGGAGGGCGGCGCGGAGGAAGTTGCGCATTTTTTACTTCAACGGGCGGGAGGAGTCGAGCGAGCGATGGGTCTGCCGAGTGAACGATTGTTTTTACTGCTTGTTAGGAGTAGAGACATGGTACAACACAGATATCCGCGAACGCGCTCGTAGCGCGGTGATCTGCTTTGCCGGTGTGCAAGCGACCGGTCGGGAGTTCGACTCCCGGCCTCACACCTTGGGCAGTCGCCCGTAATAAAATTTCCGCTTGGACTACCAAGTTTCTGCCTCTCACGCGTGAAGCCACAAGGGGATCGTGACATGCCCGTCAGTCCGTCACCCACCTACGAAATCAGAGGATTTCGGTGATCTCAAGAAGGACACGGTCTTCTAGATCTGAGTGTAGTTATAGGTTTGTTTGTACATGGGTGGTGTGAGTTGTGTGCGCGTGTCGAGTGGGCGTGCGTGTGTACGAACAGATGCTATAGCTGTACCCAGATGAGAGGCGTCAAAAAAAAACAAAGATATCCACAACATACACGCACACTTACCTCTCTAAACACATTTATGCAAAACCTACACCTGTGAGCATTGCCAAAGGATCTTTAAGTTCACGAAATCATCATAGGTGTCTCGTTGTCAACAGGGACGTAAAGAATCCAACCAACTGATCTTTGATCAGTTCGCCAGGTGAAGAGTATTCATGGTGTCTTAAAAATGCCCTATGGCCTCCCTATATAATGGAGAATTGCAGCGGTGTAAAAGGTTTTTTTTTTACTGCTGTTTTATTATCAATCCATTTTTAGAGCCATCCCTATTTCGAGCAGCCTCTAAAAATCCATTTTTTGGAGGCGTAATAACAGAGATGGCTGCCCATGAAAATGAAATCTTAGAAGTGCATATCGCCGTATGGTTTAAAATTTTGTGTCGGTTATAGGCCAGGAGAGAGATTATTTGTTCTGTACTAGTGAATCAGAATCAGATTTGAGTCCCCCCACAGTAGGATCAATGGAACAAAGTACAAAGGTACTGACTATATGGGCCATCCCAGCGCCTCCTTTCCCTCTGTCACATCTGAGATTTTCAGACTTGCTAAACACATGCATTTCATGAGCATAAGCATCATCTTGCATTGTCATTTCACGTGTGATGCTTGATTTGTTTGATTTGTATTAGAAATGCATGAAATATGATAAGTAGTACAAGTGCTTGATGTTTGATCACTAAAACAATTTAGACATACTTAGGACACCAAATGAACCTAAGTTTATATTAATGATTTTGACTAATTATGTTGGGATCAATAGGTTGACTAGTTTGACCTATTGAATGTTGCTACTTGATTTATTCAAAAGTGTGTCAAAAGTCCAAAACTAGATTTTGACCCTTTAATAAAGTTTATAGAGAATTTTATAAGGGTCAATTCATTCAACTATGACTTTTTATGAAAATGGCTAGAAGGTGCTCAAAAAGGGGGAATTAAGGCAGAAACAGGGGGCTGTTTCTAGACTTGGAAATATTCAAAGTCCCTAGGTTTTCTGACGTTTGTCGGTTGGCATGCCACGTTCACCTATTTCCATTAGGTAACATGAGTTGGCCCAATTAGAGAAAATAGTTATAATCTTGTTGGACACGGCATGCCAAAAGTTGGAGTCATTTCAATTAAGTTTGATTGTCCAATTTGGAGGAATACCAGCCCTAGGTCAAGGTTAATTAGCAGTTTCATAATGACGTTTTAAGGGATGATTATCCCCTAATCCGTCGAGCTAATGGCCGAGGTCATTTAATAGAAAATATAGATTAAGAAGTGGGCTTCGAACTTCATTTTTGGCCCATATCCAAATTCGGCCCATAGACGGCCCAAAACTCGAGCCCAAGTCGGCCTGTTAATGCATGCCAACTGCTCGCTAGAATGCCTGAACGGGCGACACACGCCCTGGACGCGTGGCCGCGACGTGTCCGCGCGCATGGACAGCGCGCCGACGGCGTCGACACGCACCCTGGCCGTCCACTTGAGATGAAGACAACACCGTCGCGTCCCTCCTCGTTCAGTTCGCCATTCTTCCTCGTCACTCTCGCCTCAGCTCTCTCCCTCTCTTGCTTCTCTCCCGCCATCCGAACGCCGCTGTCGCCATAGCTCAGGGCAGCGAAGCCACAGCCGCCGCGCCAAGCGTCCTTGCGCCGCTCCGAGCCCGCCTCTGAGTTCGCTTAGCGCGCCGCCATCCTCGCCGCCCACTTGTGCTCCGCGCTGGCAACCAATGCGGCCAACCGACCGGATTTCGCCACCGTCGTCATCACCAAAGCCGCCGACGCGCACTTCCTCTCCCGCGCCTCCTTGACCTTCGCGAGCACCACCACCGGCGTCGCCTCGTCCTCTGACGTGCCATGCGCGTGCTTGCCCACAGCCCATGCCACCGTCGTCATCACCAAAGTGTCGAGAACTAGAAGTAGCCTATGAGAGCAATGCCCTATATAACCCAGAATGTACTATACCTGGTGAAGGGTATTTTTTTTAGATTACATGGTACAACAAAGATATCCACAACATGCACGCACACTTACCTCTCTAAACACATTTACGCAAAACCTACACCTGTGAGCATTATCAAAGGATCTTTAAGTTCACGAAGTCATCAAAGGTGTCTCGTTGTCAACATGGACGTAAAGAATCCAACCAACTGATCTTTGATCAGTTCGCCAGGTGAAGAGTATTCATGGTGCCTTAAAAATGCCCTATGGCCTCCCTATATAATGGAGAATTGCAGCGGTGTAAAAGGTTTTTTTTTTACTGCTGTTTTATTATCAATCCATTTTTAGAGCCATCCCTATTTCGAGCAGCCTCTAAAAATCCATGTTTTGAAGGCGTAATAACAGAGATGGCTGCCCATGAAAATGAAATCTTAGTAGTGCATATCGCCGTATGGTTTAAAATTTTGTGTCGGTTATAGGCCAGGAGAGAGATTATTTGTTCTGTACTAGTGAATCAGAATCAGATTTGAGTCCCCGCACAGTAGGATCAATGGAACAAAGTACAAAGGTACCGACTATATGGGCCATCCCAGCGCCTCCTTCCCCTCCGCTCTCCTGCTGCCTCTGGGACCGCGGATCTGGGAGCGATACGACAACCTTGAATAGACGGGGACTGAGGCCGACTTGGCGTCTGGCCCCAGCCCTGCACCGCCGCCGGCGGCTATCCCAGTGCCGCTGGCCCCTCCCTCAGCCCCCCTTCCCCTCCGCTCTCCCCTACACTTCCTGCTGCCTCTGGGACCGCGGATCTGGGAGTGGAGAGGCCCAGGACTCGCGTGCGGTGTCCCGACGGCCAGTCCTCGCCAGACGCCGTCGCTGGCCACGCGGCCGCCGCCCCAGGGCAGCTGCCGCCGGTCCGGCCCTCGCAGGGAGCTGGCGTCACCATGGCACCGCCTCTTCCATGCAAGGGGAGGCCGGTTCTACCATGGAGCCCGTGCCCACCCCCCGATGCCGGACCTGGGGCTGCTGGGTCCTCCAACCGCGTCTGCAGCGGCGTCACCAGCGAGCGCGAACTACAGGGGCAGGGAACGCCGCTGCCGCCATGTCTGCCGGCACCGATGGTCTGTCGGGCCCTGCAGCGGCGGCCATTGAAGGCCGCAACGCCATTCTTGGCGGTGTTTGTTTCAGCTGACGCCGATGATCACGGCGGCACGGAGGAAGACGTCGCCGTGGGCCATGCTGGCATAGGGGGCTCTACATCGACGTTTGCCCCCCCAAGTGCTGGTTCGACTTGCTGCCAACCAAGACGACAGTGGCAGCAGGTCCCACGCCAGGGGCACGGCCCGCTTCACCCACGACAGCGAGCTCGGCAGCTAGGGCGATCGAGCCCATAGCAGCGGGTGCCCCCAGGCACACGGAGACAGCCAGGGCTGAGGACTTTTGTGCGCCAATTGCACCAATGGCACGGGTTGAAGCAAAGATCAAGATGCTTCGCCGCAACACCCGTTATGCAGCGATGGCGGATGAACTTACCCTGTATAAAGACGATATATTTTCAGGGGAGCGTATTGGTTACGCTTCTGGGCTCAGCTTCAGCTTGTCGAGCAAGCCAAGGACGCCCTCTCGGTAATTTTCTAATAGAGGGTGGAAGCATCTAATCGTTTGCTATAATGTCCTAGTCTATGTATAAGACTATGGCTTTCTCTCTTCTTTTGATACTCGAAATTGTAATAATTGGCTGTGTACATCCCTGGATGTAAAGACCGGATATTTTTATCCTTTATCTAAAAAAAAATCTAGCCACCTATATATACATTTAGAGCATCTTCAAGAGTTTGCTAAAACTCACTTGCCAAATGTTGTGATTTGGTAGGTGACTAAAACATATGGCAAGTGAAATATTGTAGCATCTCCAATAGTTTGCCATTTTCGCTTGGCAAAAATCAAAATAGTAGGCCTCACTTGCAACCGATCAACTAACTAGTGGTTGCATGGCAGCAAACAAGTGGTTGCATGCGCACTCGGGAAGACCAGCGAGGGGCCAGGCCCCGATGGCAACGCAATGGCCCCATCCCTCTCTGCGCGCGCATATATGCGCGTGGAGGGGTGGAATTTGATAAGTTGCTAAAATTTGACAAGTTAGATGCCAAATTGTTGGAGGATATTTTTTTATGTTTCGCAAAATTTTTATAGATATAGCAAGTTAATTTGGCAAACTCTTGAAGATGCTCTTATACAGCAAGTCGTCTTGTTTACTGCCAAGAGACTTCACATCGCCGTTCTTTACAATGTCCTATATTCCACAACGGCAAGCGCACTTGTAATATTCGTGGAGTATATTTAGAAAAGAAAAAGCTGGTGATTCATCTGGTTCTTCGATGGCCGCTTCTTTGATTCCTCTGGTTTTTTATTTGCCGCTATTGCTGTTCCATGGCGCGCGATGGGAAGTGTTGTACATGGGGGCTTCATTATGTCCGATTGGCTCCATTGCAGATCTCTGCTTGTATGCACTTGTCGCAACCAGACAGATGAAGCAAGATGAGCACACGACCTGCAGGCATTATTGCAATTATATATCTTATATACAACCTGTAAACCTGCTATCTTCAGATGCCACTAAATTAAATAGCAAGCAACAAAACTGGTAACCTTCATGAAAGTCATACCGCATATAGTTGTTTGTCTTTGTCCCCTCCTGGTTCCTCCTCGACATTGCTTTCTACTCGTCATTTCCTGAAAATGTACATGCACTACAAAGAGTGAAGATATGTAAAAGCACGAAATGTAATCATGATGCAGCCAAGCAATTATTATTTTAATTTGTTGGAATATGATCTCGGCTAACTAAGACCAACATGGCACACAATTGAGGTCCACCTGTTAGCAATTAATGTGTAAATGTGTAAGTTAGTTAGTTAGTTGCCCTGATCCTTGACAGCCCTGTTAATAATAAGAAAAAATATGATATGGGGATTAAGCTAATTGCCCCGACATATAAACCAACCTGACCTACCAGACACTACAAGGGGTTCGAAGCTCATCATCCACGTCCAGGGGAACCATGAGATCTAAGAGGTGTTGCTACCCAATGTCAACTCGTCTTCTTTAGCATAGAATAAACACAGGCTTGGAATTGACGAAAAGATGAAATCTATTCTACAACAATACCTGCATCAACGTCGGAGGCATATATGGCAACTATTGTCTCTAATTAGTGCCTAAGATAAAAACCTCCTAGCTTGTTTAATAATTACATGTTCATGCTAAGCTCAATCTATAACATAACATATATAATTTACCTGAAGAGTAGGACAGGGAGCTGATATTTGTCTCCAAACTCCACGGATCTCTTCTGTATAACATGTACCATTGCCTTGGAATTTCATTTTCGTGATCATGTGCATAGGCCTTGACTTGCTGGATATGGCTGAACTTGTCCCACTCATGGCTAGATTTCTGTGTCGCAATAGAAGTGAGCAATGATAAGGAGCAGCATACCTGCATATACCTTGGGTTTACATCCTGCAGGTATTGTGGCAGTGTTTCCATAGCATAATCTTGTAGCTCGAGTCTCTGTAGAGCTGGCACCCCATCCAACATCTTCATTCTTGGGCATGAAGAGATCAAGAGATCTGTCATTTGTGAGAGATTACTGATCCTCTCCAGGTTAGGGCTTTCAAGCACCTGAGCTTTAAAAACAGAACCAAAGTTCTCCACATATGGTTGAAAGAAATGTGGCCCAATATGCTTGATAGCTGGGGCATGTAGTATCTGTAAGAACTCCAAGCAGGGGAGCAGACATAATCCATCGGGAAATTCAGTGCAACATAGCAAGTCTTCCAACATGAGAATCCTTAAGCACCCAAGAGGCTCGACTGTTGTCGACATCATCCACCTTGGGAGCCTCCGACCAAAATAACCTCGGACTTGAAGAAACTCTAGGCATGTTGGAGGGCAGAGCTCATCAAATAACTCCTCAATTTGCTGATGCTCTTTCTCAGATATACCTTCTCGTTCCTTTACTGAAGAATGTCCATCATCTCTATAGCTAGTTATGCAATCTAACAGCAGATAACTTAGGTGCATCTTTTCACTTAACCTGGCCTTAGTGGCAAATGTGAAAACTGATGTTTTTTCTAGGCCACATATGTGAAGTCTTATGAGATGGGTGAGGGGCCCTAATTCTTGTAAACTACACCAATCACCATCCACGTGGGTTGGAAACCCATATAATTTCCTCAAATTAGTTAGACGTGCAAAACCTCTTGGAATATTACTTATGCTTGTGCCATTAAGGTTAAGATATCTAAGTTGTTGTAGCATTACAATGCTATCCGGGAGCTTTACCAAATTTTCACAACCTGAAAGACTAATGTGCTGCAAGAATTTCAACTTGCCAATGTTTTCTGGTAGTCTTGATGTCTGAGTGTACTGTATGGACAAATATCTCAAGTATTTGAGTTGATACAAAGATTCAGCTAGTGCATCAAATTCTACATATTGAATATGTAGAGTCCGTAAACTTGAAAAATACGATAGTGAATCACCAGACTTTATTTTTATCTGCCCAACTGATATAAGTGTTCTCAAAGATTTGTGTGCTTTTAGAGAACTCCACTCTAATTCACTTGACTTTGATCCTTCAGTATCAAGTGATAATCGGATCAACTTTTGAGGATTAAGTCCACCAGTAGAATCAATTTCACTATTGTAAGTTACTAGTGCTTCATCTCTAGCAACATATTGAGCAAATGAGCGAACAACATCATGCATACTGCAAGCTAGCTGATCGACATAATTTGTGTCTGGCTCTATAAGGTTCCTCGATATTAACTCATCGTAGTACCCTTTTCCTATTTCTTCTAAGTCACATGAATTCCCATGAACAAATCCTTCACTAATCCACATGCCAACAATGTCATGAAGGAATAACACTGTGCTCTTAGGGAGGAGGGAGTAATGAAGAAAGCAAGACTTCAAATTAGGATGCAAATCTTGGTAGCTAAGATATACTGCATTATTTAGCTCTTTAGGCATTTGAGATACTGACCATACAGAATCATTTAGAACATTTTCCCAATCACCTCGTCTTGTCCTTTTCTGGCACAAGAGACCTCCCATTACTTTGACAGCAAGTGGCAAGCCATCACATTTTGCTATAATTCCCATTCCAATATCCTTAAGCATCTCAATCTTAGGTCCATCATTGTTATTCCCAACAACCTGCAAGCAACTCATTGACTCAGTATGAAATAATATAGTTGGGAACGAAGTTTGTAGGAGAGCATTTTGTGATGTATAGTACAGATCAACCACCTCAGACTGATTTTTCCACAATAAACCTTACTAATTGGGTAATGCTAGATGTTCGCATAAAAAAATACTAACTTTATGTTTTCAATTTGTGTTAAAAAAGGAAACTCGCTGGTTCATCTTTAGGACTGCTTGTTTGGATGGACATCTATCTATCTCAGTCGTCAGTCCACATGTTTTGAAGCGAAATTAAAGTTCCGATCCATTTATAATTCACTCCAACACATGTAGATTGAAGTGAAAACACATGCATCCAAATAAGTCCTAAAGGTACTAGGTGTTTATTTTAATAGCTTCTAATTGGTTAATAGTAGGTATCATTTTAAACAAGTGCGATGTTAAAAAAAATCTTCTCTATCTGTTTGCAATACATTTGGAGCGAATACTATATCATTTACCACTATTGCATTAATAAATGGAAATTTAACGTACAGGAAACATTTCAGATGACACGTTAGCCTTCATGTTTGTTTGGGGTCACTAGCGAATCGAAGAACCATACAAAATAAATAATCATTGTGGAGATCGGCAGGGGATCAACAGGGAATGACTGAATAACATACTAATTAATTACATCAAAGTAGCTAGCCAGACAATGATGCGAAAGTGTGAAAAAATGAACCTATAGCAAACATGATTGCGTAAGGAAAAAATGAATTAACTCATATACGGTCAATTATACAGACCTGTTTCTTCAGTAATGACCATGCATCTTCTGGCCCTATTTTGCCAACATGGTGGTGGGGCTCCACAGCCTTCATCCCTCGAGCAACTTTGTCATCTCTTGTGGTGACAAGAACACAGCTACCTCTTGATAAGGCACTGGACAATGGACCTCTAAGCACATCCTCCCATGCATGGTGATCCCAAACATCATCCATCACTAGTAAAGTTTTATGCCCCTTCATGGTCTCCTTAAGAATTTGCTTCAATGTAACCTTTGTATTTTCAGCTGCATGGTATTGTCCCCCAGCTCCAGTAATACATCTTTTCAGAATATCAATTTCATTGAAGTCTTTGTTGACACTTAACCATATTTTCTTTGTAAACTTCTGTTGTATAATGTCATTGTTCAATATCTTCTTAGCCAGGGTGGTTTTGCCAATACCACCAACTCCAACGATAGCAAAAACTGTAATTTTGTTGTATTCTTGTTCCGCCTTGGTGAGCATCTCTACTAGATTTGTTGTGTCCTCCTTAATCTTTTCACCGACCAAATCTGACTCGTCAAGCTCCCCTGAGGTCTCACGGGTAAAAGGAGATGCTATATCCTTCCCTCTATGGTCCTCATAGGAACCAAGTTCTATGAAATTAAATGATTCTGTACGGGTCTTGATGCCACTTAGCTTCTTGTTTAAGTTCTTGATGCACCTTCCGATGTGGTGGGTTTGGATGGGATTCCGCATGCAAAAGAGCAAGGGGCTGAAACACCCCATGTCCAAGCATGGACCTTGATCCATGGCCTTCAACCGGCAAAAATCAATGATGTCAGTGGCATCATACATGGTACCCCGAAGATCTGTCACCAATGTTTGCACGCTCAGGTCAGTAATGTTCCTCCTGTCAGCGTCAACGAGGAAGTTCTTGAGGTCATCAAGCTTAACTCTCATATTGTTGATCTCCTTAGGGACTCCAAGCAGCATATGCACTTCTTCATTAATCATCTCGATCAACATCTTTTGGATATAGGATGACAAAGCATCAAGGACGCCCGCCATTATTGGCAGCTATCTGGCTTTGATTTTCTCTGAAACAAGATTAGACCAAATATCAGCTTGGATCGGTCAACGGAGTGCCTCAAGTTTGGTGCAGCAATAACTTTTAGAAAACAAAAGCCTGCAGTGATCATATGGAACAACTGATGTCTTCTTGTGAAAAAATTCCTTCTTTTTTGATGAAACAGGAGGGGTGTGAGCCCCTACTGAAATTTTATTAGTAATAAAAAAGAACAGTTACAAACCCCTCCCAGAGGTGATCAGGAAACAAAGAACAAAACAAAAAGATCAAATTCCTTCTAATCACCTACCCAAAGTAATGCTAAAATATTGGTATTCTGCATATTCTTTACGGGTGATGCAAATTAATGATATCACTCATGGGGTTTTGTATTTTGAGTACCTAGCAAACATGTCCATGCTCCGCAATGGAGTAAGCCTTTTTATATGTTTATTAGTGATGATTTGTTTTTATTTATTTATTTATTTATTTATTTATTTATTTATTTATTCATGTTGTGTTTTTGTCAGGATTTTGAATTTTAACTTTTTATAATCAATGAACCTTACTATTATTAATTAGAGACCCATATAGACACATCACTAATTGACAATTTGCACGGTAAGAAAAAGATAAATACTAGAAATTCTTATAATAATCAGAAACATATGGACTTTAATTAGGTAGACTCTAATCACCATCAACATAATACGCATTAGATCTATCACAGTTTATAGAAAAAATTACCCACATATGCCATTATGGAAAATACATAAATAAGCACCTAATTTTACATCTAAACTATACACTTCTACCATAGATAATTCAAAATAACCTCTACGTTTACATATAAGTTACCCACATCTATCATAATAAAAAAAATCAAAATACCCCTCTAAATTTGCATCTACCATGTTTGCTAGTTTGCTACTAGAAAACATAATACGAAATACCCCCTAACATTGCATCAAATTTACCTTATTATAGATAATTTAAATAATTTTATAACTTTGTATCTGAATTACCCACAACTACACTACGAAATTTAATTTAAAACACATCTATGATTTTACAAACTACCCACCTTTGTCACTATGAATAATAATGCAAAGTATCCTTCAAAGTCTGCATTCAGCCAAACCGTATATGTCATTTAAAAAGATAATGCAAAGTATTACCTACATATTTGTATCTATCTCAACCATTAAAGTAAATAAATAAATCTCATATATTTAAATTAATAATATATATTATTACAAATTTTAAGTCAAGTATGAAACACATATACATATTGCACACGTCGACCATCATCAAATTAAATAACCATAATGTTATGTCACACCATGTATATCAATTAAATATGTATAGGGGTGAAGGTAGGTTGAAGGAAGTGGGTGCACATGCACCACCCAAAAAACTGAAGAATAATGAGATTAGTTGAAATTTCACCATATATGCACCCCTCATGAAACATATTTATACACCCACAAGGCAAGTGCACCACCCTCTAATTCGCTCTAACTTCACCATATGTATTATTAGAATGAATATTTATTTTAATAACTTATAAAACATGGAAAAATGTACACTTAACAAACTACATAACAATTATACCGACAACCCACTTTAATTCATATTAATACTTTATGATAATAAATTTTATAAGTTATTGTTTTAAATAAGTATATGCATTTTGATTGAAATGTTTTGTCATATCAATGTTAGTAATTTAATTTTGGGCACTCTATGATATATAAAACAGTGCTACACATATAATCATATGATATAAGAAATCCAATATGTTTAGTATTGGAGTGCAAGCTAAATTTCAGTTTAACACGTGGAAAAGAATATTACTAGGACATAGACACATTTTAATAAAAGGTAAATTTTGAAGAAGAGATAATGAACACTAGAAATATCAACTTAACATATAAAAAATTACAATTCATAAATATCCAAAGATAAAGTATATATTTACAAAGTTATAAAAAGGGATGCAACAAGAGTTCATATATCATAAAATTAAGTTTGAACTAAATGCAAACCAAGCTAGAAAAAAAATTATAAATTCTAACTACAGGTCTCCGGTGGAGGGTGCATGTGCACAGAGAACTGACATGATTACATGTTCTGTAACATGGGTGTCTAATTCCAAATATTCTTTGTGGTATAGTTGCGTGGGATCTACTACTGCACCTGTTGGCATGAACATTTCCAGTGACCTTAACTTTAAAAAATAACTCAAGCCAAAGGACATGTAGTGGCCCGGTGGTTATAATAACATCAGTCCTGAGGTGCTGGGTAAGCGAAAGATCTTACCGATTACATGTGTGTTAGTGTGTATGCGCGCGTGTGTGTGTGTGTGAGAGAGAGAGAGAGAGAGAGAGAGAGAGAGAGAGAGAGAGAGAGAGAGAGAGAGAGAGAGAGAGAGAGAGAGAGAGAGAGAGAGAGAGAGTATGCACCTCAATTTGCTGACAGAAGAGAGGTCCCAGGCACTCTGTTTTGGCAGAGCAGAAGTTCTATGTTGGTTTGGAGGAACAATAGGATTGATGGCAGAGTGTTTGTGCTTGGCTCTGATTTATATTAGCACCACTACTAGCAACTGGTTGTTATCTGGGGGAGTTGAGTACTGAATGAATATATTATATATGAGAACTGCTCCGGTCCTCTTCTAAAAATAACACGAATCTCAAAGCATCAATTAAAGAAATTAATTATTTTCTGCTTGATTTTTTGCCAAAGTCACGTTGGGCTCAACCCTGTCCAACCCAGGGCCCTGTCCAGCCCATTAGCTCTGCTCGGTTAATTCGTCGGGGACGGCGTTTGGAGCGGCAGCGGCTGCCGGACCTTTCTCGCCTCCCGCCGTGGTGCCACGCCGGCGCCGAGCTCGCGTCGACAGCCTCCCTGTCGTCGCCCAATCCACCACCTACGTCCCCGGCGGCAGGCTTGAGCCGCTGGAGGTCTTCGAGACTTCTTTTTTCGAGACTTCGACGGCCTCGCAGCGCCGTTCGCGGAGTTCCTGACCGCCGCCTGCATGTGCCAACAACGACGATAGCCGTGCAGGAGACGGAGACCACGCAATCACATCTCTATTACATATTTACGATTTTACGTTGATATCTTGTGTGGTTCTCCTTCTCGCTCTCTTTAGCATGCTAATCCAGTTGAATGTCGTGCCGAAGGATGTAACATCCTAGATGTTAATTGCAACTAAAACTTGATTTAGAATTTTATTAAGGCCTAATCATCGAGCATCATGGCATTAATGCATTCATGTTTTAATATTATTTTTGATGTGATGCTTTGTTTTACATATGAAATGATGCTTGTGATTGCTAATGCCCGATTAGTTAGTGTAGAAAGTAAATCGAGCTCCAATTCTGTTTCAAAAACCCCGTTTTCCCGAAAACCCCGATTTACCCCCTTTTCTCTATTTCAAAATCTACAAAGAATTTGGGGTTGGTCCAAAAAGCAATATTTTGGGTCTTGATGAGAGCTTCAATATTGGTGTTCAAAGTTTTTCAAGTTTCCAAAAAGAATTTCAAATTATTTTGAAAATACGATTTTCCGACAGTTGTCCCCTTTTGAATTTCAAATCATAATTCAAAAACTATGCATATTTTGGGAAAACTCTTTTTGGAGAAAATGTGTAGTTTGAAAAGTTGAGTATTTCATAGTTTTGGAGTTTTTCAAGTTTTATTGAAAAATCAAAAGTAATTGCATATATTTGTTTCTAGGGTTTTTGTCCCCTTTTCAAAATTTGATTCAAATTCAATTTTCCTTGCAAAATTTGAAAATGTGCCAGTTGAGAAAGTTGTAGAGAATGAAAAATTAGCTAGGGTTGCTTTTTGGAATTTTTCAACTTCAGTTCAAAATTTTGGAGTAATTTGAAAATTTCAAAATCTGTCCCCGTGTCCGACGTCGCATCTCCCCGTTCTCCTCACCGGCGCGCATCGCCGCGGCCATGCCGCCCGGCCGCCGCCGGTTGCCGCCGCGACGCCGCTCGAAGCTTCTCCGCCGCGTGTCGCCGTTCCCTCGCGTCCCCACGCCTTAACCCCGCCGGCCGGCCAACCACTCCCCTCCTCCTTATCCCTTCGCCTCGGCCGCCGCTCGCCATTGCCGCGCCCCGAGCTCCGCCTCCGCACGCCGTCGCCGTTTCGTCGCTTCCGCCCAAGAAAATACCACCGCTAGCTCCGCCTCGTCCTCGCGCGTCCGTTGAGCTTGATCGTGGCGCCTTGCTCCCGCTAGAATCGCCGCACGCCCACTTTCTTCCTCGCGGTCGGCCGCCGAGCCGTCGTGATTCGCCATCGTCGTAGGTCGTCATCGTTGCTCCATTTTCCAATTCCTCTCGCCACCATGTTCGCCTTGATCGCCGGCACGTGATGCGCTCCTTGATTCTCAGTTTGGTGGACAGGACACGCCGGAACGCGAAGCTCGCCGCCGGAGCCCGCCGCCGACGCCATTGCCGCCACCGCCAAGCTCCCATCTCCGGCCGCCCAATTATCCCATCTTCAAGCGCATCGTCACCAGGGTGAGCTCCTCGTCCTATCCATGCCCTTACTTGAGCCGCTAGGGCACCGTAGCAGCCGGCCGCCGTCGCGTCGCCGCCGCTTGCCGTGCCGCCGCCGCCGCGTCCAAGGCCGAGGCCGATAGGGTCTCGCGCTGCATCCTTTGGCTCGCGCATCCCGCTCGCCGCGTCGCGTAGCACCCCGCTCGCGCGCTAACGCCGCCGGAAAAGCTCCGGTGAGCTTTCCCGTCGCGTAGCCGCTCCGCCGTGCCGCCATGGCCGCCGGCGAGAGTGCTGCCGTCGCTCCGCCGTCCCATTAGCTAGCCCAGGAGGTGCGCCGTGTCTTGGGGTCACGTAGGACCAAGCCTTGCCGCCGGAGACCTCGCCGCCGGCGAGATATCGCCGGCGAGCTCCTCGCCGCCGTCCGGCCCGCTCGGCCGAGCTTGTTGGGCCGGCTCGCTACTTGTTTGGGCCGGACCGCACAATCTTGGGCCGAGTCAGGCCGGATTCGGCCCAGTTCGCCTTTTCCTTTTTATTTAGGTTTTATTATTTTCCTGTTTTAGTGAATAGTGTTGCAATTTGTTTATTTTGTATAGAATTATTGGTAGCTCCAAAAATTATGAAAATTTTTATGAATGCTCTTTATCATGTGCTTGATTTTAGAAAAATATTAGATGCCTATTTTGGTTATGTTTTATATGTTTTAAAATTAGCCCTTTTAATTGAAAAATGCTCCTTCTTTTATTTTTAGTTATTTATTTATTGTTCCAAAAATCTTGAAAATTATTTGGTAGTCTTCTCAGGCCATGAGAAGCTTGAGTTTAATTTGTGAGATTTATTTGACAACTTTTTATTTAGTCTTTATTTTATATTTAGTTTTTAATAGATCTTTAATTGCTTATTTAGTTCTTTATGACTTAGGATTTTCTTGAGTGACTTTGGGATTGATTGAAGACCTTAGGTCATTAATCTTTATGTGACACTTTAATTAGGTTTGCACTTTGATGATGTGTTCTTGTATGAATTATCTTGATCTCGCGGTTATTTTAATTAGAGTAGCTTCACCAATGTAACCCTAGGTTTTGTTTAATTAATGTTGTTAGAGTACAACTCTATCGTGAAGGAAAGTTGTACTCAAGTTAATCTAGTTGTTATGCTTTCATCATGCATCATGCCATGAGCTCATCGTTCTAAATCACGCTTCATTAATTACGTGTAGTTGTTTCGAGAGTGAGGTGGATTGTGTTGATCGACGTTCGGAAAGATGTCGTCCCACCAATGATGTGGTACTCGAGAAGGTGTCATCCATGGTGTTGATGTCAACTCGATAATTGGAATCTAACTTCACCGCAACGCGTGCAAGCCCCGGAGCATGCAACCCATTTCTATTTCGCAAATATTTTACACTATAAGTCTAGTGTATTGTGCATTAAGTTAATAGGATTTGGTTGATACCGTTGCCGCATGACTACCTTGATCTACTTTTACATCATGATATCCCACTAGTATGTGTAGGTCGATTTCTTATGCTTAGCCATGCTTAGACTTCGGTAGAAGTTGTAGGTCATTAATCTTTGATCATGATTTACCATTGTATCTTTGCTTCTCTAGACCTAAAGATGGGTCACGAGGGCATAAGAATATGGTTATATTAAATTGAGACCGGTCGGGTAACTTGCATCGGGAATGGAGTCTTGATGTAGTGTTTCCGACTTGTCGATTAAGGACCGTACCGTTGTTGGCCCTTGGATCAAGACTTTACAACTACTCACATATCTACGGAAAAGCTTTACCCTAGGATAATCTAAGGACTAGTACGGTGAGCCCGTGCACTGGGAGTGGCGAGATGGCGGGAGTACAATACCCTCGTGGGCCGTGTCCCCCGATTGGAGGTGTAAGTGTACTCTCGGGTGGCGCGGAAGCCGAGCCTAGTTCTAGAATGTCCGACGGTATTGTTGATATAATTGTGGGTTAGAGTCCCACTTATATCGTGTGTTTAGGGATCCTCACCGAGTAAAATCGCTTCGAACCGTCGTTTGCTCCACGTATAAGGAGACTTGATCCTCGCACCATACATCGTAGCATTCAAGAGAAATATGAAAGAATTGGTTCTTGGTGACTCGTGGAATCGAGAAGAAGAAGCACTTTGGAAAGATAATCTCAAGTGTAATGCTTAATATGATTGCCGAAATAGAACAGGTGCAAATCTAGCTTTAATAGATACAATAGAAGTTGATGCTTTTATCCCGTTTAAAACTTTGAAAGTAAGGATCCACTTTTAGTAATGCTTTCCGCAAAACTTCCCTTTTCTAGCTCAACTACTCAAAAGCCAAAGATATCCTTGAGAGTCTTTTCTTTTAGTCGGGTAAGTCTTGCGGAGTACCTTCATGTACTCGGGGTTTGTTCTACCCCCGCTGCGTGTGCCGACCGTTGCTTCTAACCATGTTGTGTCGCCGGGCTCGACATGATTTGGTCTCCTCTCGCGACTTAGGTGTCCTACCTAAGTTGTCTTCTCGTAGCTCTACTCTACTTCCGCAATATAAAGTTAAGTTTGTAAAATGTTAACTTATTCATTATTGTAAACTTTTTAATGTTATCATTCTTCCGCACTCGATATATATTTTATAACAAATGTTGTAATGTTGTAGTTACTCCATTGTTGATCCCGGTATGAGTGTAAAAAGTGGTTCAATCGGTGTTCGTTAAGAACATCGACAGGGCTTCATAAGTCGTGTGGAACACATGCATAGTAATCTCGAGGTCTATTAAGACGAGGATTAGTGCATGTGGGCCACATTACTTAGGAGGTTCCGCCACGGTTGGTATCGAGCTCATACTTTGGATCGGCTACAACATTACATTTGAAAACTTCAAAATGATTTTACTATATAAAAGTTTTTAAGTTAACAAATTAAAAATGGATCCTTATCTATTTTCTTTCCTGCTGAAAGACTTTGAGAAGTTTCTCGGTACTTCTTCAAATGGTCAACATGGAAGTCAACTTCCTCAACCAAAGCTTCGCTGGAGTGTCTTTAAACAGTTCGTCTAACAAGCCCTCTAATTCACTAACTTGGTGAAGTTGAAGTTTTCTAACATTGTGAGGACGTATAGGACGAGCGTATCATATGAAAATCTTTTGGAAGTTAAAAGATCCCCTTAAGGTTGGAATGGTTATATTCCTTTATGATTGTTCTATTGTTAAATCTCGCCATGTACCAGGATTGTTTATCAATTGAATCTTTTATTTCATAAATTTCTGATCTTTGGGAATTTGTGGAATATACCTTGATATACATCATTATCTTAAAGATTAAACCTGGTACAAATTCTTGATTCTTTTGTTGAGTATGTGCCATGCCTTGATTCTTTTCAACTCCGACACATACTATCTCCTTGGTGTCATTTGATGACATATATCTCATTTGTTCATAATTTGATTATGTTCTCTAAGGTACCATGATCTATGACCGGGAAATAGCGATGAAACCCGGGGTCTCCGTGGCTTATGACCATAAGGAATTACCGCCGGCGTTCGCTAATGTCGGGGTCTATGATCATGAAACCTTATAGTTCACAATTAGTGTGTTCACATTCTTTGAACATGCTAATCTCTTGACCTTCATATCCGACAAATGTTTGTCGAAAGTCATTATGATGTGTTCTATGGTGGTGCTTACAATTCCCTCCTTATGTTTGAAGAACATTTATATCCTTTATAATTGTTCCATTGCTTGAATCTCGTCTTATACCAGGTTTTTGTCACCCGTTAATAATCCCGTACTCCATAAGTTTCGATCCTTGGGAATTTGTGGAATATGCTCAAGTACACTATTACCTTGAAAACCGAAACTAGTGTGAATCCTTAATTCTTTTGTTAAGTATGTGTCACACCTTGATTTCTTTCAACTTCGGCACATGCTATCTCCTTGATGTCGTCCCGACGACGTATATCTCACTTTCATGTCACTATAATTGTGTCCTTAAGGAACCATGATTCATGACTTGGAAACATCGTCGAAACCTAGGGTCGCCCGTGTGGTGTTACCGCCGGGCATTCGCCGTTACCCAAGTCTATGATCATGAACCCTTATAATCCAAAATTAAGTGTGTTCTCATTCTTTGAACATGCTAATCTTTTGATCATAATATTTGACAAATGTTTGTCAAAAGTCATTTTGATGTGTTATATAGTGGTGTCTCGACCCGTGACTATGGTGCCGTGTCAACTCCGAAATCTCCCGTGATTTGCGACCACATGAGTTTTCACCAGGCTATGCACAGTATCGTAGTAGATCACAATGGATGTACTTTACTTATTGAATATTCTTGGGATTCAAAGTTGTTCTTTGAACTCCCTAAATACCTTGTGACCGTGACCGATTTTTGATCTCGGTTACATTCCCGATATTACTAAGAGATGTGGGTTAAGATTGTTGTGCCCTATAATGCTGCCATGTCCCGAAACCCTGGTGCCGCGACGGAACCTAGGGTCTCTTGTGTGACCCGGGCACACAAGTTTCGCTAGGCGCGCGGTATCAATGTTTGCGGGCATGAGCCATTATAGTCTCATGACAATGTACCCTACTCTTTGAACTTATCTTGGGAATTATTGCTGAAACTCCCTTGAAACTCTAAATACCTTGTCGGTTGTGACCACTTTCATCTCATGGTTGTAACTCTCGAATCGAACCTTGATGATCTATGAACTTCGTCAAGTTGATTTGCTTGACACATTTTCTTTTCCATTACTTACCCCACGGGATTTTGTTGCTCCAAAATCTCGGGACGAGATTTCTTTAAGGGGGAAAGGATGTAACATCCTAGATGTTAATTGCAACTAAAACTTGATTTAGAATTTTATTAAGGCCTAATCATCGAGCATCATGGCATTAATGCATTCATGTTTTAATATTATTTTTGATGTGATGCTTTGTTTTACATATGAAATGATGCTTGTGATTGCTAATGCCCGATTAGTTAGTGTAGAAAGTAAATCGAGCTCCAATTCTGTTTCAAAAACCCCGTTTTCCCGAAAACCCCGATTTACCCCCTTTTCTCTATTTCAAAATCTACAAAGAATTTGGGGTTGGTCCAAAAAGCAATATTTTGGGTCTTGATGAGAGCTTCAATATTGGTGTTCAAAGTTTTTCAAGTTTCCAAAAAGAATTTCAAATTATTTTGAAAATACGATTTTCCGACAGTTGTCCCCTTTTGAATTTCAAATCATAATTCAAAAACTATGCATATTTTGGGAAAACTCTTTTTGGAGAAAATGTGTAGTTTGAAAAGTTGAGTATTTCATAGTTTTGGAGTTTTTCAAGTTTTATTGAAAAATCAAAAGTAATTGCATATATTTGTTTCTAGGGTTTTTGTCCCCTTTTCAAAATTTGATTCAAATTCAATTTTCCTTGCAAAATTTGAAAATGTGCCAGTTGAGAAAGTTGTAGAGAATGAAAATTAGCTAGGGTTGCTTTTTGGAATTTTTCAACTTCAGTTCAAAATTTTGGAGTAATTTGAAAATTTCAAAATCTGTCCCCTTGGCCGACGTCGGCATCTCCTCGTTCTCCTCACTGGCGCCGGCATCGCCGCGGCCATGCCGCCCGGTCGCCGCCGGTTGCCAGCGCGACGCCGCTCGAAGCTTCTCCGCCGCGTGTCGCCGTTCCCTCAGCCGTCCCAGCGCCTTAACCCCGCCCGGCCGGCCAACCACTCCCCCTCCTCCTTATCCCTTCGCCTCGGCCGCCGCTCGCCATTGCCGCGCCCCGAGCTCCGCCTCCGCACGCCGTCGCCGTTTCGTCGCTTCCGCCCAAGAAAATACCACCGCTAGCTCCGCCTCGTCCTCGCGCGTCCGTTGAGCTTGATCGTGGCGCCTTGCTCCCGCTAGAATCGCCGCACGCCCACTTTCTTCCTCGCGGTCGGTCGCCGAGCCGTCGTGATTCGCCATCGTCGTAGGTCGTCATCGTTGCTCCATTTTCCAATTCCTCTCGCCACCATGTTCGCCTTGATCGCCGGCACGTGATGCGCTCCTTGATTCTCGCTTGGTGGACAGGACACGCCGAACGCGGCTCGCCGCCGGAGCCCGCCGCCGACGCCATTGCCGCCACCGCCAAGCTCCCATCTCCGCCGCCCAATTATCCCATCTTCAAGCGCATCGTCACCGGGGTGAGCTCCTCGTCCTATCCATGCCCTTACTTGAGCCGCTAGGGCACCGTAGCAGCCGGCCGCCGTCGCGTCGCCGCCGCCGCTTGCCGTGCCGCCGCCGCCGCCAAGGCCGAGGCCGATAGGGTCTCGCGCTGCATCCTTTGGCTCGCGCATCCCGCTCGCCGCGTCGCGTAGCACCCCGCTCGCGCGCTAACGCCGCCGGAAAAGCTCCGGTGAGCTTTCCCGTCGCGTAGCCGCTCCGCCGTGCCGCCATGGCCGCCGGCGAGAGTGCTGCCGTCGCTCCGCCGTCCCATTAGCTAGCCCAGGAGGTGCGCCGTGTCTTGGGGTCACGTAGGACCAAGCCTTGCCGCCGGAGACCTCGCCGCCGGCGAGATATCGCCGGCGAGCTCCTCGCCGCCGTCGGCCCAGCTCGGCCGAGCTTGTTGGGCCGGCCTGGCTACTGTTTGGGCCGGACCGCAACAGTGCTGGGCCGAGTCAGGCCGGATTCGGCCCAGTTCGCCTTTTCCTTTTTATTTAGGTTTTATTATTTTCCTGTTTTAGTGAATAGTGTTGCAATTTGTTTATTTTGTATAGAATTATTGGTAGCTCCAAAAATTATGAAAATTTTTATGAATGCTCTTTATCATGTGCTTGATTTTAGAAAAATATTAGATGCCTATTTTGGTTATGTTTTATATGTTTTAAAATTAGCCCTTTTAATTGAAAAATGCTCCTTCTTTTATTTTTAGTTATTTATTTATTGTTCCAAAAATCTTGAAAATTATTTGGTAGTCTTCTCAGGCCATGAGAAGCTTGAGTTTAATTTGTGAGATTTATTTGACAACTTTTTATTTAGTCTTTATTTTATATTTAGTTTTTAATAGATCTTTAATTGCTTATTTAGTTCTTTATGACTTAGGATTTTCTTGAGTGACTTTGAGATTGATTGAAGACCTTAGGTCATTAATCTTAATGGCCTTTGGGTTGTTTGTGCATCAAGTCATTAGAGTTGATGTGTTCTTGTATGAATTATCTTGATCTGTCGTTATTTTTAACTAGAGTAGCTTCACCTATGTAACCATAGGTTTTGTTTAATTAATGTTGTTAGAGTACAACTGTATCGTGAAGGAAAGTTGTACTCAAGTTAATCTAGTTGTTATGCTTTCATCATGCATCATGCCATGAGCTCATCGTTCTAAATCACGCTTCATTAATTACGTGTAGTTGTTTCGAGAGTGAGGTGGATTGTGTTGATCGACGTTCGGAAAGATGTCGTCCGACCAATGGTACTCGAGAAGGTGTCATCCATGGTGTTGATGTCAACTCGATAATTGGAATCTAACTTCACGCAACGCAGTGCAAGCCCCGAGCATGCAACCCATTTCTTTTTCGCAAATATTTTACACTATAAGTCTAGTGTATTGTGCATTAAGTTAATAGGATTTGGTTGATACCGTTGCCGCATGACTACCTTGATCTACTTTTACATCATGATATCCCACTAGTATGTGTAGGTCGATTTCTTATGCTTAGCCATGCTTAGACTTCGGTAGAGTTGTAGGTCATTAATCTTTGATCATGATTTACCATTGTATCTTTGCTTCTCTAGACCTAAAGATGGGTCACGAGGGCATAAGAATATGGTTATATTAAATTGAGACCGGTCGGGTAACTTGCATCGGGAATGGAGTCTTGATGTAGTGTTTCCGACTTGTCGATTAAGGACCGTACCGTTGTTGGCCCTTGGATCAAGACTTTACAACTACTCACATATCTACGGAAAAGCTTTACCCTAGGATAATCTAAGGACTAGTACGGTGAGCCCGTGCACTGGGAGTGGCGAGATGGCGGGAGTACAATACCCTCGTGGGCCGTGTCCCCCGGATTGGAGGTGTAAGTGTACTCTCGGGTGGCGCGGAAGCCGAGCCTAGTTCTAGAATGTCCGACGGTATTGTTGATATAATTGTGGGTTAGAGTCCCACTTATATCGTGTGTTTAGGGATCCTCACCGAGTAAAATCGCTTCGAACCGTCGTTTGCTCCACGTATAAGGAGACTTGATCCTCGCACCTGCATCGTAGCATTCAAGAGAAATATGAAAGAATTGGTTCTTGGTGGCTCGTGGAATCGAGAAGAAGGCAGCTGGAAAGATAATCTCAAGTGTAATGCTTAATATGATTGCTGGAAATAGAACAGTGTGCAAATCTAGCTTTAATAGATACAATAGAAGTTGATGCTTTTATCCCGTTTAAAACTTTGAAAGTAAGGATCCACTTTTAGTAATGCTTTTCTCGCAAAACTTCCCTTTTCTAGCTCAACTACTCAAAAGCCAAAGATATCCTTGAGAGTCTTTTCTTTTAGTCGGGTAAGTCTTGCGGAGTACCTTCATGTACTCGGGTTTGTTCTACCCCATTGCGGTGTCTTGCCGTTGCTTCTAACCATGTTGTGTCGCCGGGCTCGACATGATTTGGTCTCCTCTCGCGACTTAGGTGTCCTACCTAAGTTGTCTTCTCGTAGCTCTACTCTACTTCCGCAATATAAAGTTAAGTTTGTAAAATGTTAACTTATTCATTATTGTAAACTTTTTAATGTTATCATTCTTCCGCACTCGATAAATATATTTTGTAACAAATGTTGTAATGTTGTAGTTACTCCATTGTTGATCCCGGGTATGAGTGTAAAAAGTGGTTCAATCGGTGTTCGTTAAGAACATCGACAGGGCTTCATAAGTCGTGTGGAACACATGCATAGTAATCTGAGGTCTATTAAGACGAGGATTAGTGCATGTGGGCCACATTACTTAGGAGGTTCTGCCACCTCTCCTTATCAAGCGCCGCCGCCTCCTTCGGCTAGGGTTTCGGCCGGCGCGTCCGCGCCGGCGTAGGCTCCCCCGCCGGACGCACATCCCTCTCCTTCGCTGGCCTCGAGGTTGGCCATCACCGCCTTGGAAGACAGCGGCGGCGCTAGCGTGGATGCGGGGTTGCGCGCGCCCAAGAGGCGGCCATGGGAGGGCTCGAGATGCATTGTCGCGGGCTCGGGGCACAGCAGTGACGCAGGTCCGAGATGCGGCTGCTGACGCAGGTCTGGGACGACGACCACCAGGGTATGATTTCTTCTGTGAATATCGATTGTCTCAGCAATTAAGATTTGTACAGAAAGTGTTTGTTTTCTTTTTGTGAAATCTATGTGCTCACAGGAACAAGATAATTTTTGGCTTCGCTGTTCTGTTACCATGATTTTTTTGCTTCATTATGTATCCTGATGTAAACAAGGAACCTGATTAATTTTCCATTGGCCATTTAGATATTGTGAGAAACTCCTACATATCCTGAGGCACTGATTGGAAGGGGCACAGCTTATGCATTTCAAAGAGAATTGAGTTCTGCTATTTCTGATTTCACCAATGTAGACCTTGTATTGAGTACGCCTGCATTGTCTGTTATAGTAAAATGTAACATAACCTCTCTTTTACTTGCAGGCTATACAAGCTAACCCATCGGCTGGGGAGGCATGGAAGCGACGGGGACAAGCTCGCGCTGCTTTAGGAGAGTTCAAGGAGGTACACTTTCTCTATTTGTCTAAATTTTGAAACTCATGTTGATAGAATAAACCAAATTACAGCCTGTGTTTAGTCAGTGAGGAAAAAAGGCAACAATAAGATCATCCGTCAACTCATTTTCAAACATGTATCTATATTACATATGAATCCTTTACTTTTCAGGGCATTGAAGACTTGACTAAAGCATTAGAATTCGAACCAAATTCTCCTGATATTTTACATGAAAGAGGTTACTTACTCTTGCACTCATGATTGAATTCTTATCGCCATTGATGCCACTTTCCACTTCTTCTATATCTTTTGATGGGAACAAAATGGCACTAATTCTTTATGCTCACCTCATGTCTTTATTTATAGTAATGAAACAATACAGGTATGCTTCTAGGGCCGGGGCATGGTATGTACTCATTTTTCTGATAGCATAACTTCACTCATTATAGGAATTGTGAACTTCATGGACTACAACTCTGCACTCGAAGATCTTTCGACATGTGTGAAGCGTGACAAGAAGAACAGCTCTGCTCACACTTATTTAGTAAGTAGATGCTTTTCTGCTGAATATTTCTTTTGCCATTCCCTACTTGGTCCTATAATTAGATGGGAATACTTTCCATTTGTACCAATGTACTTCTTTTCACAGTTTCACCCACCATTTTTTCCTTCAACAATGACCATTTCAACTATAATCCTTTTCCTTGTGAATTTGTATATATTTGTAATTCCATGGTGTGACATATTTGAGAGGTTGGTAATAGCTGATATGGTAAAGCATCAATCAATATATACAATAGAGGAAGTATATTGTGATACTTCGCTTGCTTTGTTTTAGTTGATATGCAAGGAATACTGTGTTGAGTTTGTTTCTACTGTTAGTGTGGGTGAACACAGAGAATTCTTGTTGAGGATATTACTGAAGGATAAATGAAGCTTGCTGGGAAAATTTACGTATGTAGCTTTTTTGTGGCTCATTTCTTTTCTGGATAAGTTTTGATAAGTGGCCTTTTACATAGTTGCATCTCTATATGTTCTATAGCAAAGATTGAGCAGTAAAGCAGTTCTAAACTGCATGATGTTGGCCAGTGATGCGCTTTACGCTTCGCTTTTCCCCACTGTGCTATGTATATTTAGAGTGCTTTAGAGTTTGGTAATTGTGGAATGTCAGAGTTCTACATATTATTAGTCATTTCATTTAGTTTTACATTTTTCTAGTTGTCATCTCTTGTATTTTCAAATTTATTCAGAGACTCTTGCTTTATCAATGCATTGTGGTCAA
The DNA here is from genome assembly GCA_018135685.1 of Themeda triandra. NCBI lineage: Eukaryota > Viridiplantae > Streptophyta > Magnoliopsida > Poales > Poaceae > Themeda > Themeda triandra. Next base: position 1,589,164 of record JAENPR010000066.1, on the reverse strand, counting down.
AAGTTTCCTGCTTTGCTAACATTCTGTTTTATTTTTGAAGTACCGCAGGCTGGGATGGCTGCTATTGAGAATGCTCAGAAAGTGTCCATGGCTTGGCGCTTTCTAAGGAATCCGAAGAACATCGCAAAGTTAGTTAGCAAAAGGGATAAATTTAACATGAGTCGGAACAAGGGAGGTTTTTGTAGCACTAGCACTTTGGCTGGATCGCCAACTTCCAGTCCAAATGAAGACAGGTTCTCCTTTGGGATCGCCAACTTCATACATGGTTGTCTACAACAGGTTGCCGAGACCACTAGGTACGACTACTATGACGACTCCGATGAACCTGAGGATGATAGCCTTCTTGGTGATAGCTACGAAGAATTTACAGAAGAGGAAGGGCAGATGTTGGAAATTATGCCTGAAAAGTTCAAAGCTGCAGAGAAAGATGTGCAGGTTCATTAATGAAGACGCCAAGAACAAGAAGCCGTGGCTGAAGAAGATGCTAAACCAGCTGTAAAACCAGTTTTTGCTGCCAAGGTGACACTGGCAATTAAGAAGTCAGCAAAGAAGTCTGCCGGGCCTAAGTGCCTATCTAGGCCGCTTGGTTTCTGAAGACCAGAGACCTGCCCTGTCATCCTTAACAAGCTGAGCTTTTTAATTAGTTGCTAAGCTTCACATAGTGTTGATACTCAAAAAAAAAAAAAAAGCTTCACATAGTGTTCTGCAGAATAATAAGCAGTAGAAGGCTATCAGTTTAGCATTGGGGTAACTATCAGTGTTCAGATCTGCAAATTGCTTTTCTTGGGGTTCACCTACAATTAAAAAAGAGCTTTTGTCATCTATCTTTCAAATATTCCATTTGCTCATCACAAATTCATAAATCGACATACTGGAAGCAAACTTTATGCATTAGTGTAACTATCTGTGTTCAGGTCTGCAACTTGCTTCTCTTGGGGTTCACCTACTATTAAAAAAGAGCTTTTGTCACCTATCTTTTCAAATATCTCATTTGCTCATAACAATTTCATAAATCGACATACTGGAAGCAAACTTTATCATCTGCAGGCTATTTGGAACACTAGTATTTCTCGTGAGTGTATGGAAAAAAAACAGAGCCTGGTAGTTAGTCAAGACAATCCGCACAACTCAATAGGAGTGTTTTGCTCTCCCCAGCATCATCATCTGCTCTGACTCACAGAATAAAGGATAGATGGTTTACTAAATTTTCAGTTATCTCAGAATTAATGTCAGATACATTGAATACTCGGGATGAAAGCTGATGTCAATTAAAAAACAATTGAACTATCCTTAGCTTTCAATTTAAGCTGGGCTATAAGCCTTTGGTCAAAAAAAAAAAAAAAAAAAAAAGATAAACTGATCACTAATGCATTGAAATCACTGAACACAGATAGTTACACTATTTATGAGGTGCCTAAATATACACAATGGATCTGTCATTTTAGGCCTCTCACATGGAATCCATTAAACATAAGCGTTTCACATGGAATCCATTAAACATAAGCGTTTCTGAAAAGCATATGAAGAAGGATAGGATCAAAGTGACGGGAGAGGAAAACCTTCAGTTGTGAATTACAAAATAACAGTTGTCAAAATGGTTCCATTATTTCAATGGCTGTAACTCAAAAACAATGGGATACAAACTTACAATGGAGATCCCACAATAACATCCAAATGCTTTATATATTCGCAATTTCTTGATGGTTGAACGATAAAAAGGAATGGATATAGTGCTTAGGTGTGACATGTCGCACACACATGATCAAAAGCCGATGCTGACATCAGTGGTTACATTAAAACAAAATACAACAACGACAGGTGTTTCACTGACAACAATATGTACAAAGATACAACAGTCTGATGCTCGTATTTGCTCTCAAAGATACAACAGGTGTTCCATGATCCGCTGAAGCACTGAGCGCCTTGCTCTGTTCTAGTTTTACTTCTAACACCTTGTGCAGCGTGTACTTGGACTGTTGGTTGGAGCTCTAGAGTGAGATGGAGGGAGTAGATAATGCAAAATTTTATATGTCTTCATTTGCAGAAATAAAATAAAACGACCAACAGTGGGAAAATAATCATAATGTCAGCACTTACATCTCTATTGCTTATTGTTTATTACGGAAAAAAGATCATAATTACAAAAGTACCATGCATTAGATTGCTGACCACAATGTGATTTGTTACTAAACTTAAAAAGTAGTACAACGGTGGCTGGGCAAACCCAATTTATTAATCCCCAAGAAGTTGGCCTGAAGTTCCTGGCCGCCGTCGAGCATCATGAAGTGTGGATCTTATCTTGCATTCAGACATTGAAATACTTTCAGCAAATATATCTGAAACTAGAAGCAATCATAAGCTTCACACCACACATACATACATTCACTTAGTATGAAAACCTGGTAACTATGCTATTTCAGAAATGTCGTAATTCCAGAACTGAATATACATCCCCTAAACATGTAATGAAAAGCTCTTCAATAAGCAGTACCATCTTTGAATGTTGCAGTCAGTTTTTTTTCACCATCTGAATTTTCAGAAATGATCAAAGGCAAGGTAGGAAGGAAGAACTCACGCATCTGGATCCACATTCTTCGTCCTCCCTGACGTCCAGTGAGACTAGGTCGACGGAGACGGCATCGTGGGCCGCCGGTTGCAGATTATGAGCTGGTGCCGGAGGCAGAGCTAGATCTGGCCATTGTCTTTCTCGACTGATCAGTCGGGCTCGATGCCGAAGATGGTGGGTTGACAGTGACGAGGCGTAAGGGGAAGACAAGCCAGAGGAGACGGGGACGAGAGCGGCCGGTCGTCGTAGTCCTCGTTGTCGAGCGAGAGGTGGATTTTGGCGCGGGAGAAGTCAAATCGCGGGCGCCGCATTTGGATCCCAAGCCTGGCTCGGCTGGGACGGGGGCAGCAGTGGCGGCTGTGGTGGAGGCGTGGCCCGGGTCTGCTGGAAGAGCCTCGCCGGCGTTCAGTAGGGACGACAGCGACGGTGGCGGTAGCGGCAGAGGCGCGGCGCGAGGCTGCGGGTGAGGAAGCCTAGCGGCCGAATTGGACGATTCCTGCTTCCGTTCTATTACGGCCACCGCGACACCTAAATGACCTTACTAATACGCATCGCAAGCGTTTCCGTTTTAAGATCCTAGCCGTCCGATAAGGGGGATACCTCCGCCCCGAGGCATAAAATCCGCGTTGCAGGGCCAGGTCCGCGCCGCTGCTGGTCGTGACGCTGTCACCCACGAATTAACTCAGCAGAACTCATGGGTTAGCTGGGTTCATGGGTTGGACAAGTTGAGCCCAACCGTGACTCACGCAACAAACCAAACAGAAAATAATTAATTTCTTTAATTTGTTGCTTTGTGATTCGCACTATTTTTTAGACAAGAGTACCGGAGCAGTTGCTATCCATGTAGCGCGGATAATTTACAAGTAACTACGCCCTTAATTTACAAATAACTACGCGCACTTGGATGCTTGCATGAAGCTGACCTAGATGCATTCGCCAATGCATGTGAACTTTTTGAGAAGCATGTTCTGATGTTTGTTTCGATGTACTTGCGGTGTATATGCACCCATCCGCAGGCTGAATCTGCTCGAGCTTCACTCACTAGCCAGGTGCAGTGGACAACAGGGATAGGTAGTAGGTACAGTGTCGCCGTCACCACACTTGGTCCATGAGCGTGATAGCTGTAGACAATAATTCCTTTTAAAGAATAGTGGAGTCTTCTATGCATGGCCGCCTTAATTTATCACTCACCTACAACTTATTTGTCTGGTAGCGTGAATCTGGCTGCTAGTACTACGGAACATAGCAAATGGTTAGGATCCAAGTGACCCCGCAGTGTGAAGCACACTGTCACTCTTGGTTTGAGCCATGACGCGAGAGTAAATTTACTACTACATAATTCATTGACGGAGGTAGCAGAAATGAGCATGGTGTCTGCCTCCACCAAAACGGTCATCACAATCTGACTCAGCGTTTGTTGGATGAAGGTGATCCATATGACTAGCCGGGATTCCAGCCTTGGTCTATGTCTATCTTTGATTTTACATGTCGTATTCTTTGGACAGCCTATCACAAGTATTGAATATATGGCAAGGGGTTGCTGCCACTTGCCATCTCACCATCAAGTTTTTAATACAATTGATCGCTGTTTGCAAGCGAAGTCCTTGGTCCTTGGTAGATTATTATTAGTTTGTACATTGTACGCTCACCTGCTGTCCATGAGCGAGGCTTCCTATTTTCTGAAACAAGTTATTTTTCTGCATAATTATTGATGGAGATCATCTAATTCAACGAGAGAGGGGCACTAATTGATGCAAATATTTTCAGCACAGATACTTTGTATCACGCCAATAGGACAAATTGCCAAGCTGTTTTAGTAGTGGTTGTAGCCTACAGGTCCATCTGAAAAGTAATAGGGGCAGAGAAGTGGACTTCTGCATATGGTACATTCTTAAGTTTATCTTTATAGGCTATATTTAATTCAGTTTAATTTCTTTCCTATAGAATTATTTCAGGTCCAATCAGCCCAATGTCCTATGTTTAAATAGTTCACATGGGACAAAAAAACTTGTCTTCAGCAGCAAGTATATTCGATGCTTCTCAGGCATCAGCAGTTTAGCTACGGATTTTTGTCATCAATTTTGATGAGCTATTGGTTTTGTCCCAGCTCATTCTCAAGATGACATTTCTGAACAGGGATAGAGCAGCATTTTCCCCGTGTACTTTTCGCTCATATAGGAGAAATCAAACGTCAGCTTGATTTTATCTCGGCAGAGCAGAGATTTGCCTAGTGCCTAAGGCTTCGCCGAGTGCCAAAATGCGGGCACTCGGCGAAGCCCCTCTTTGCCAAGTGCCTGGCCCGTGCATTGCACTTGGCGAAGGCATTCTTTGCCGAGTGCAACACTCGCACACCGTTAGATTTTTTTAAAATATTCTTTGCTGAGTGCCTCGGCTGTCACTCGGCAAAGAGGGTCTTTACCGAGTGCTAGGCTGAAGCACTCGGCAAAGACATCTTCTTTGACGAGTGCCTCTTTGCCGAGTTATTTTATTTGTTCAAAGTGATTTAGTGGTCGTAATTAGATGAATGAAACTATGATAAAAGACTTTTTTTTTAGAAAAAATTAAGTCTTTGCCGAGTGCAATGACAAATGCACTTGGCAAAGAATTTTTTAAAAAATAAAAAATAGGCTTTGCCAAGTGCTGGGGCTGTGGCACTCGGCAAAGAGGTTTTTTTTTTAAAAAAAAAAAATTGAAATTTCTTTGCCTCCACCAAGTATTGAAATGACGGAGGTAGCAGAAATGAGCATGGTGTCTGCCTCCACCAAAACGGTCATCACAATCTGACTCAGCGTTTGTTGGATGAAGGTGACCCATTATGACTAGCCGGGATTCCAGTCTTGGTCTATGTCTATCTTTGATTTTACATTTCGTATTCTTTGGACAGCCTATCACAAGTATTGAATATATGGCAAGGGGTTGTTGCCACTTGCCATCTCACCAAGTTTTTAATACAATTGATCGCTGTTGTTGATTATTATTAGTTTGTACTTTGTACGCTCACCTGCTGTCCATGAGCGAGGCTTCCTATTTTGAAACAAGTTATTTTTCTGCATAATTATTGATGGAGATCATCTAATTCAACGAGAGAGGGGCACTACTTGATGCAAATATTTTCAGCACAGATACTTTGTATCACGCCAATAGGACAAATTGCCAAGCGGTTTTAGTAGTGGTTGTCGCCTACAGGTCCATCTGAAAAGTAATAGGGGCAGAGAAGTGGACTTCTGCATATGGCACATTCTTAAGTTTATCTTTAGTGAAATTTTACGGTGCTTGAAAATAATAAGAGCCCTTCATCTAGTGAGATCTAATGGTTTAAAAATAGGGAGAACTAAGAAGAAGGAACTTAAGTTGTGGACTGAAACCATAAAATAAGTGTGCCCAGAACCTGTTTCAGTTTAATATAGGAAGGACATAATAGCAATTGGGATTCTCCATCTTCAGTACCGTCGCCGGCGCGCGTATATGGCTTCGGTCGTGGCCTGCACACCAGCCGGTGCTGTTGATGGACGCGTATGACTTCGTCGCCATGGGCTCATGTGTGGGTGGTTCACTTTGTCGATCAGAGGCTGGTCTGCACGATGCCGGCGACGGACAGGTTTGGAGTCGAACAGCAGCAAGCCGAAGCCGGGCCAATGAATACTTGCTTTTTCCTCTCCTGGCTTTGCTCCTATCGCCAGCAACCTTGCGGCCTTACACCGGCCCGGTGCAGGAGGGAGCAACGGCAGCGACTCAGGGAGACGAGCGCCCTCGACAAGCACGGCCGGCGGTCGGCGGCGTGGTCTTGAGATCATGAATTTCATGCGCTAAAGAAAAAAAGGAACATCAGTTAGAGTTAATGACGGGCTAAAAGTACTAAAGTGCCCTTAAGTACAATTGAATACTTTTTTTATGATCCGCTGCGGGCAATACTTTTTCAGGAGATTTTTTAAATACTTGTGGAGAATTTCACGGCTCATAGCGACCGATCCGACGGCCAGAAAGTCCAAAGGCGATGGGAGACGACCGGTGGGCCATATGCGTTAAATCGCCTTCCACCGCCTCCAAAACTGAGAGGGGAGGCGATGCCAAATAAAGGATGACTAGTTGTGGTTTCATAGTTTATTTTTGAGTAAAATGTATGTTTAGGCCAATAACTTGTGCCCCTGTGTTGGATTGGGCCACCAACTTCAAAAGTGCATATTCGGGGCCAAAAACTTTACTTGTGGTGCACCAATAGGCCATACCCCTACGTGGCCAGCGTCCTTTTAGCAAAATGACCCCGCAAGTCCTTTATCCTCTCATCCCCAGTCCTCTCTCTCGCAGCGTCGCCGCAGCCACCATCTTCATCTATCCAAACGACCAGGACTCAGTTCGCTCGCCTCCTCCACGCATTCAACGCCGCGGCCGGACCTCCGCCGAGCTCCACGCCGGGCCCTGCTCGCACAGCCGGCGCGCGCTGGGGGCCGAACCTCCGCCGAGCTCCGCCAAGGCGAGCTGCCGGCGCTCCGCCACACGCGCGCCGCCGCCGCGGGTGAGCTGCCGGCGCTCCGCCACATGCGCGTCGCCGCCGCAGGCGAGCGGCGGTGGCTCCGACTCGGCCAGTGACAGCAGGTGCTCGGCCTCGGCCGCGGATTTGGACCATGGCGCCTGGCGGAGCAGCTCAACGGCGGCAGCGGCTCGCGGGGCCTCGGCGCGGCCTTGCGCGGAGCGCGCAGCACTCGCGAGCGCGGGGCGAAGGCCCGACGCCGCGGCGCGGCCCGCGGACCAAGCCGGCGCGCTGGTGCGACGCGCGGCCATGGTGGTGCAGCGGACGGCGCGCACGCGTGTCCCGGTGGCGCGGCGGCCGGAGAAGGGATGAGAGGTGCGGGACGACGCTCATGACGGAGGATAGAGCAGTTTAATTTCTTTCCTATAGAATTATTTCTGGTCCAATCAGCCCAATGTCCTATATTTAAATAGTTTACATGGGACAAATAAACTTGTCTTCAGCAGCAAGTATATTCGATGCTTCTCAGGCATCAGCAATTTAGCTAGGGATTTTTGTCATCAATTTTGATGAGCTATTGGTTTTGTCTCAGCTCATCTCTTGTTGGGAAAAGCATCTCAGCAGCGGAGACATGGCATGTGTTCACGAGCAACTAACCCCTCATTTATCCTATTTTGTTGCACATGTGTCGAACTTTTGCGCAGGGTCGATCGGAGACCAGACGCTCGCCGCCGGAGACCACGCCGACCGGTGTACTGTAATGCCTCCGATTGGCAGGCGGAGACACCGGGCCGGCAGTGGAGACCTCAGTCCCCCGAGTGGAGGTATTGGGCCGGAGGCAGAGACCTCCGGCTTCTGTCGGAGGCATCAAGCCAATGGTGCCGGCCGAAGGCCTCAAGGCGGAGACATCAGGATGACGGCGGAGGCTACAGGACGGCGCTGAGGCATCTGGCTCATGGCTGAGGCCCGCCGACCATGGGAGACGGCCCACCAATGGCCCAGGAGCAATGAGGGCGTCGCGTACGTGGCAGGCCCAGAAAGAGCCCAATGGGCCGCTAAGCACTTCTGGGAGGCAACCCTTGATTAGGGTTTTCCTTGTGTTCCCTCAGGGGTTGTAATGTCTTTTTGTACTCGAGAGTTGGGCTGGCTATAAAAGGAGCCCCCCAACCCCTGTTGTAAGGGGAGACTCCCTGGAGTGGAAGAGCTTCCTCTCTTCACACTCTAGCATTGCAATTGTGATTACGATTGAATACAAAACCTGCTGGAACCGTGTTCCAACAGTTGGCGCCCACCCGTGTGTCTGGCCGAGAAAATCACTCACAGATGCCGACAAGAAAACAAATAGCGGCCGCCGCCGCTCGACGAAAGCGTGCCGCCGCCGAGGCGGAGGCACCAGCATAGGTACCTGAACCACCGTGAAGGGGCAGACCGCGGAGGTCCGCCCGAAGCACATATGCCTCCGAGCAGGCAACCGAAGGTGGAGAGAACGACGATGATCACGGCGAAGATGAACCACCTCCGACAAACCAGACCAGTGACCAACACCAGGAAGATGAGGTAAGTCGGCTGAGGGCCAAAATGGAACGCATGGAAGCAGAACGAGACAGGCTGAGAACAGAGCAAGCAGCCACGCACAGGGCGATGCACACCTCCCAGCAAGCCGAGGAGATAAGGCAGCAAATGGCAATACTGCAAGCGGAGATCCAGAGCATGCAACCCATAGCAATGCATCAAAACAACACCATGACAACCCCACAACTCAGCCAATACATGGCCGCAACACCCACTGGAGTCCAGGCGATAGAAATACCTCAGATCATGATCTACCAGAGGACGTTCGACCCAAAATCCCCACTATCAGAAGGCCTTCAGAAAGCACCATGGCCTCCGGGCTACAAGCCCATGGTACTGCCTAGATACAATGGAAAAACAGATCCACGGCAATTCCTGATGAGCTTTGAGGCAGCAGTAGCCTCCGCGGGAGGAAATGACAGTGTCCTAGCCAAATCCTTCGTCATCGCCGCAGAGGGCGACGCACTGATGTGGTACTCCATGCTGAAGCCCAGCACGATTTACTCATGGGAGAACCTGAGGGACAAGATAACAGCCAATTTCAAAGGTTTCTCAAGTGAGTCATTGTCGTCGGTGGACTTGTTTAGCAACAAACATGACAAGGGGGAACCGCTAAGGGATTACTTCCAGAGATTCTTGCACCTCAGGGCAAAGGCGCTGGATGTGCCGGACAGCGTCGCAATAGAAGCAGCAATCAAAGGTCTCCGCATCGGACCCTTCGCAAGCCACTTAGCAAGGGAGAAGCCAGCCACCATGGAAAAACTCCATGAAGAATTCAAGAAATACTGCAGGTCAGACAACGATCTCCGGAAAAGACTAGATGAAGGCGAAGGCCAGAGCAAAAGGTACTCCGGCAGGAACAGCAATAGAGACAACAGGTCCTATGACAAACAGAATTATCAGCAAAGATAAGTCTTTAATGTGCAAAACAGCCAGCCTCAGCGTCCGGCAGACAGGGAGCCAGGAAACGGTCAAGATACGAAGGCCCAGAACAGCCAAAGTTTCAACAAAAACAAGTCAAAGAACTAGAATAAGAACCAAAACCAAGAAGGCATTATTGTATTTTCCATGGAGAAGAGAAGGGGCATAGCACCAAGGAATGCCCAGAAACCAAAGAAACAATGGATCGGATGAAGAGCAAGCAACAACCGCCTCAACCTGCTCAAGAATCGGCCAGACAAGTGAATCATACCTTCACTCCGCAATATCATCGCCAGTACAACCCAAGCTACCCGGGTACAACAACGGCGCTTTCCTCGCGGAGAATGTCGCACGCGATTACCCACAATCCCTACCAGCATGACGGCCTGTGCAGTACCAAACATCTCAGTGCAACAACCAAGCGCCAGTCAGGGCAGAGAGCACAGCCACATACATTAACACTCGGCCTCCACAAATATCAATGATAGAGACGCCTCAGCCGTCACATCATCAGCAACAAAGGCAGTATGCGGCATTGCCTCCGCCTCCGCAGCAAAGGCAATTTGAGGCTCTACCAGCACCTCCGCAGCAGGCCACCTGCCCCGGTACCATGCCAAAGGCCGAACCTCCGGTTGAGAACCAGATGAATCCTCACTCTGCTCTGCCCACAATAGGAATGATACTACCGATAGCTGGAGGCTCAGCAATGGAGTTCGAAACAAAGAGATAGAAAAAAGACCACCTCCGATTGGTAAATAACGTAGCTGTACAGGGTGCACACCGAACAACAGAATGGTCTAAGGCCCAAGTCAGTTTTTCAGAAGAGGACCTCCGATTGGAGAGTTACCCTCACACCGACGCGATGGTCATAAAAGCAAACGTGGCAGGATTGGAGATAAATAGAATACTAGTTGACTCTGGGAGCTCGGCAGACATCATCTTCGCAAGCGTGTTTGATCAAATGAAACTCAGTCGGTCTCAGCTACAACCACCTGATACACCTCTGATAGGATTCGGAGGTAGGAAGATTCACGCACTTGGAAAAATCTCCTTGCCCGTATCCTTTCAAGATGGGGACAAGGCAAGAACGGAATACATCACCTTTGATGTAGTAGACATATACTACCCATACAATGCAATCCTAGGAAGAGAATTCGCAAACAAGTTCAATGTGGCAATCCACATGGGTTATCTTTGTATGAAGATGCCAGCACTGCACGGGATCATCACGGTTCGAGGAAGCCAGAAACATAGAGAGAGCAATATACAAGGCTCACAGGAACATAAACACAATACCATCAGATGAGCCACCGGATATGCCCGGGGAAAAAACGGACATGAAAAATCAAGAGGACACAATAACAGTGCCACTTGACGAGGCAGTGCCAAACAGGAAGGTCACAATCGAAGCAAATCTATCAGAAGAGGAACGAAGAGAATTGATCGGCCTTTATCCAAGAACAGAGATGTCTTTGCATTGTCGCGAGAAGATCTTAAGGGAATTGGGAGAGACATAATCGAGCACACCCTAGATTTGAACGAAAACATCAAGCCAAGGAAGCAAAGGCAAAGGAAAATGTCAGAGGAGCGAACCTTGGCCGCCAAGGTGGAGGTACAGAGATTATTGGATGCCAATGTCATAAGAGAGGTGAAGTACTCAGAATGGCTAGCAAATGTGGTCCTTGTCCCAAAGAAGAATGGTAAGATGTGCATGTGCATCGACTTCACTGACCTGAACAAAGCATGTAAAAAAGACCCATTCCCGCTACCAAGAATAGATGCCTCAGTCGATAAGGCCGCCGGGTGCAAGAGATTTTCTCTCCTGGACTGTTTTTCAGGATATCATCAGGTCTGGCTCAGGAAGGAAGATGAGAAAAAAACAAGTTTCACTATTCCAACCGGCACCTACTGCTTTGTGTGAATGCCCGAGGGGCTTAAGAACGCAGGGTCAACCTTTGCAAGAATGGTGCAAGCCGTACTAAGGTCCCAGGTTTGCAGAGGAACATCATAGCCTACGTAGATGACATCGCCGTAGTAAGCAAAGAGCCGAGAACCATCGAAAGATCTCAAGGAAACCTTTGCAAACCTTAGGGAGGCCGGATTAAAGTTAAATCCGAAAAAATATGTCTTTGGAGTCGGCGGGGAAAAATGTTGGGATATGTCGTCGGACCCGAAGGCCTCGGGCCAACCCAAACAAAACGAAAGCCGTCCTAGCCATGCCGTAACCGTCAAACAAAAAAGAGGTCCAGCGACTCACAAGAAGAATCGTAGCCTTGAACAGGTTCATCTCCAAATCAGCCGAACGCTGCCTCCCCTTCTTCAAGGCTCTCAAAGCCAACGAAAAATTCGAATGGGGACCAGAGCAATTGGAAGCCTTCAGGAAGCTCAAGAAATACATGGCCGAGGACCTAATGGTGGCAGCTCCGGATAACAATGAGCCACTCTTGTTGTACGTATCAGCATCGACAGGGGCAGTGAGTGCGGTACTCGTGCAAGAGAGATAGATAAACGGCAAGCAGGTGCAACAGCCAGTGTACTATGTGTCTGAGGCATTGCAAGGAGCAAGACTAAATTACACAGAGATAGAAAAAATAGCTTACGCTGTGATCACGGCATCAAGGAAGCTAAAGCACTACTTTTAGGACCACACTATTCTGATCCCGACATCGCAGCCATTGGCTGAGATCCTAAACAACAAAGAAGCCTCAGGAAGAATCGGCAAATGGGCTACAGAATTATCTCAGTTTGAGATTAAGTTTGTCGCCAGGTCAGCGATCAAGTCACAAACACTAGCGGACTTTCTTTCAAAATGGGTACCAGCAAATATCTCCGAACCAAAATCGGAGGTATCCCACTGGACACTTTTTACGGATGGTGCCTGGGGAGTCCAGGGAGCCGGGGCCTCCGTGATACTGCTTTCGCCATCAGGAATCAGGACAAAATATGCAGTTAGACTATGCTTCAAAACAACAAACAATACGGCAGAATATGAAGGTGTTATCTTGGGATTGACAAAAGCAAAGGCACTTGGAGCCACTCATGTGCTGGTAAACACAGATTCACAATTGGTAGCGGGACATGTGGAAAAAGAGTACACCGCAAGAGAACCGGAGCTCGCACGATACCTAGAGGTTATGAGAGGCCTTGAGAAAAGATTCAAAGGTTTCACCCTCAGGCACATCCCGAGGGGAGAAAACACAGAGGCTGATGAATTAGTAAAGGCAGCAACAAACAAACTTGACATGCCGGCAGGCACTTTCTATCAAGAGGTACAACAACCGGCCATGGCCAGACTAAACAGAGCATTCGCGGAGGTATTACTAATCCAATCAGAAGACTGGAGGCAAGCAATCATAGATCAAATCAAAGGCAATCACGTAACCACAGATGAAGCCAATGCGGTGAGACTGTCAGCTCGAGCAAGGAGCTACACCATAATAGAGGGGCAGCTGTTCAAAAAAGGCATAGTGCAGCCACTACTCAAATGCCTAAGCAATGAAGAAGGCCAGGAACTCCTACGTAGCATTCACGCAGGCATCTGTGGATCCCACATAGGTCCAAGGGCATTATCTGCAAAAGCTATTCGCCAAGGTTTTTACTGGCCGACTCATATAAAAGATGCCCTGCGCATAGTGAAGACGTGCTGCGCTTGCCAAAACTTCGCAACAAACCAAAGTAGGCCAGGGGGGAGACACAGCTCATCCCACCAACATGACCTATGCAAAGATGGGGTATGGACCTTGTTGGGCCACTCCCACCAGCTCAAGGAGGCAGCAAGTACACGGTCGTAGCAGTAGAATACTTTACAAGGTGGATTGAGGCCAAGCCACTATCGACTATCACTTCAGAAACAGTAAAAAAGTTTTTCTGGTAGAACATAGTGTGCAGATTCGGCGTCCCAAGAACCTTAACAGTAGACAATGGAAAGCAATTCGATTCCGACAAGTTCAAAGAGTTCTGCAGAAGTATCGATACTCAGCTGGCCTTTGCCTCAGTATACCACCCAGAGAGTAACGGGGCTGTTGAGAGGTCCAACAGAATCATATTCTCAGCAATCTCAAAAACACTACACGGTCTGAAGAAAGGAAAATGGGTCGAGGAGCTACCTAAGGTCGTGTGGTCTCACAACACGAACATCTCACGAGCCACCGGTTTCACACCCTTCAAGTTGCTGTATGGAGAAGAGGCTATGATGCCAGAGGAGCTAAAAAACCAGAGTCTCCGGATCACAAAATAGGCACCAGCAGAAAATGAAGAGTACAACAAAGAGATGATAGAGGCAGAGAGACTAGAAGCTGTAGACAATATAGTCAAGTACCAAAACCAAACGAAGAAGTGGAGGGATGCCAAGGTGGTAATCAAAGACATCAAAGAAGGAGATTGGGTCCTCCGCCGGAAACCGAACGCCCCAAACGCAGGGAAGCTGCAACCAAAGTGGGAAGGACCTTACCTAGCTCACCAAGCAGGAAGGAAAGGATCGTTCCTCTTGCAAGATGAGAACGGGAAAATATCAGCCCACACCTGGAATGTGGACAACCTCAGGAAATACTACATCTAAAATGTAAGGAGCCTCTGTAAATCTATAAGCGGGAGGTTCCCAGTAGTTTATTTTCATGCTTCTTTTTATTTCCCTTCAAGTCGGATTGCACTCTTTTCCTCACGCGGGGACTCCTTATCGGAGGTGAGGTTTTTAACGAGGCAACTCCGTTGTAATCAACCTCGCAATATATAAAGAGGACCCAGAAACACCGAGAAGGTAGCTAAGTCGAAAGCAACCGGCAACGCACCAATATTCGACAAGAGCTTTAAGCATCAAATGAGGTCACTTCAAACTTCGCCTTGATCGGCGGACCTCAAAAAGATTTGTAAGCGACCTCCCAAAAAGGTTGAAAACCCATGGAAAAAGACCTGGTAAATCAGGCACCAAGGGAACCACAAAGCCAAAAAAGGCCTCACCAAAATTGAAAAAAGACCCAGCAGACAGCCAGGGCACCGATATTAAAAGAAGAGTCGTTTAGCCGACCAAGCGCACATCAAGCCTCCGCAACACCAGCGGGTACCCCAATCACATCTCACAAAAGCTAAAATAGTCAAAGCATTTTAGTCGACATAAATAAAAAAGGCCGCCGGAAATAAAGAAGAGGTAACACGCCTGCTATGCAAATCGCTCTAGTCCGTTAATTTGCATACAGGTACAAAATTAAGGCTACAAGAATCGCCAATGTCTTAGCTCTATGCAACCTAAGCTCAAGAGAAGGCATGCTATTTTTTACTATTACAATCAGCAAACGAGCCTGCAAAAGAGCAAAGAGCGCTGCAATTCTCCATCGCCGAGGAGGGAAGGAGCCTCAGCACTGACGGACTTCGGCTGCTGGTACCCAGAATACAAACTGCCAATCGACACACTTCATACTAGCTCGCCCCACTACAAAGCCAAGCGCTGCAGGACTATCTCTCAGAACAATGGACCAGGTGGAAAGCACAGTTGTATTCGTAGCCGGATACCACTCCAGACCTCTCAGCAGAAGAGCGGCACACCATTGCGATGTAGCCATTACGAATTCTTACTCAAATGCATCTAACAGCAAAGCCATGCGCTCATGAAAACAAAATGTTGCCAACACTACACCAAATGACCAAGCATCATCAGAAACCACAAGCTTATATAGCCCTAGGAAGGAAGAAGGCACATAAATGCCTGTCCAAGATCATAAGAAGTAAACACCTTGATCTGCAATCTAGTACATTAAAAGACCAAGCTCCGTATCATAGCCTTTAGTGGCAATCAAGCAAATCCGGCCGTAGTGTACCATCAACAGCGATTGTTTGTGGCCTTGAGCAATTATGAGGGCATATCACGAAAAATTAAAACACAAGATCCGCAGTATTCACTGAGAAGTGTACCAAAGAGATCAGAGATAATTAAGTCAAGCCATACCAAGACCTATAAAAGGGAAGCGGCCTGAACATCCACCCCCAGCATCACAGAAGGCACGGGTCAAGAGAGGGGGGATGGAGGTTGACGTATATTTACAAGAGCTCCACAGTAGCACTAGAGAGACAGCATAAGAATTCGTAAGCAGAAGGCCACATAGACCAAAATGCACACCACCCTTTTCTTCAGAGCATGCACTAATGAGCCTTTCCTCAGGAAAGAAACCGGGCCAGGGGGGACACCGCGTAAGAATTCGTAACGTCCCCCATCCCCGGTTAAAATTACTAAAGTAAGGCGTGGAATATCACATGGAGGTGAGCCCGAGGATTGGTGGTACCTAGCGACAAGTTGAGAGTCCCCACTAGCAAGGGACCTTGTCCAATTAGCTATAGTAGGAGAAAAGGCAGCGTTGAGGTCCTAATCTCCATGCCTTAGCATGGAACCATGTAAGACAAGAGCTGACCATTCAAAAAAGCAATAAAAGGTGCCTAAGCGAAAGTCTCCGAAATCTCGTCAGAAACCTCTGTATGTGAATCAAGCATAAGACAAAGTAGTGTTGCAATACGCGGAGGAAAGTCTCCAAGGCTACAGGCAAGCGAAGGCATCGCCTCCGTGCCAACAAGCATAGCCAAAATTTCAATACCTTAGTACTAAGGCAGTGTCGGACTTTCACAAAGATAATAAAAAATTGATCATCCAAAAAATTTCTTTGCCAAACCTCCGCATATAAAATAGGAACCTCTGAGTTACAATACAACATGTGCGACAAGTCTTAAGAAAAATTTACAAGCAAACATGTACATTGCTTGAGGAAAAAGGGAAAAATAGACGCCTCATGCAAAAGGATAGCAAATTTAACAAGCACCCCGCCACGCCAACGACCTAACGAAGGTGTCGCGCCTGTCGTCCAACTGGGCGCGAACAAACTCAAACATTTCATCAATGCTACGATGAGGAAACACTAGTCGCCAGCAATTCCATAAAAAGCCGCTAACATAGACACCATCGCGCACACTGCGCAGGAGGATTCACCCATAAGTATCACAGCATACCCGAAGATAAGTTCATTTACAATACGCGCACACTAGGCGCCACAGCAAAAGCAACAAGTGTTTTTACATCAGCAGGATAAAAATACCCTAGTCTACCTCTTCTCCGCGAACATCGCGGGCCTCGGTGGTCTTCTCAGCATCTTTGTCCTGTTCTTCTTGCAAGGTCTCCGGGCGCGGCTGAGGCTCCGTCTGAACCTCCGTCTCGGCTTGTATCTTCGCTGGAGACGCGGTCGACTGAGGAACTTGGATGCCTCCGCTGCAACCTGACTTGGACGCCAAGAGTAGGGACACCTTTCACCACAAGTCGTACCAGTGTCCGACCTCCGGCAGCAACCTTCAAACATGCAAAACATTAACTCAACAGAGCACCTAATAGAAAAAAAGACAACAAAGAAAAAGAAGGAAGAAAAGGTTTACCTTTCGCATTGCATGTGCAGCAGCAACGGCCTCCGCCCTGCCAAAAGGCGCCCAGAAAGACCTCAGGAAGCTTTGCATTGTTTTGCGGATCGGGCGAGAGGTCTCCCCAAGCTCTGATGGATCGGAGATCTTAGGAAAATCTATAGTGCCAATATTGAGACCTCCGCGGATCAAGCTTTTCACCAACCCAGTAGCGGAGGCTCGTGCCGTAAAATCAGACACGCCTCCGACAAACAGGGATAGCTTCGCCAGATTGGACTAAATCCAAGACATCAATCCACTAGCAGTGCAGTCGGCAGGGAGAGGAGAAGCAACGCCGCAGAATTCCTCAAGCGCGGACAGATAAGCCTCGGCGATTTCTGCCCCTGCCACTCTGATGCCTTCGAGCTCCACACCCAGCTTCTCCGCCTCATTCTTAAATGTCTCCACAGTTTTCTCCATGGAAGTAAGTTGGGTGCGAAGGTTTTCAGACACTTCCGTTGCCTTCTTGGCACGCTCCACAACAACCTCCTTGGCTTCGTTGGCGGATTTGAGTTTCAGCTCCAGGTCCTTGACCTTCTTCCTCAGGGCCTCCGACTGTTGCTGCGCTGCCTCCAAGCTAGAAACTTTAGCCGCGAGGTCAGTCTTCTCGTGGCCAAGTGTCTCCACCTCTCCCTTCAGGACCTCAATGGCCTGGGTGCGCTGAGCAAGTTCCACAGCCCCCCGGTGCTCAATGGCGAAGGCCATATGGTGAGTCTAAACCAAGAAGACGGGAGTAAGAAGACACAAAAAGGAAAAGAGAAAAAGTGAAAGGCCAAAACATGCTCACCATGCAGTGATGCTCCAGTTGGAGGCGCAGAAGGCGTTCGAAGGGCAGTCCATCAAGGAAATTATCAACTTGGGCTGAGATCAAAGCAAAAACAGACCAAAAGCAGAATTAAATAAGTATAAACCCAGAATAGCAGAAACCTGTTGAGACAGCAGTAAATCTTATGGCAAAAAACCTCCGTAATGCTCAAAAATATCATGAACATTCAAGCCCCAAGCACCGAATGTCGCGGAGGCATCTGGGAAAACAAAGACATATAAACATATTATCATCAGCCAGTCGCACAATCAATGTGCGAACCAATATAAGATGGCAGTAAAAGACTTACCTTCGGAATCATGAGCGGCAGAAGCGGAACCTCCGCCCGGAGGTTGTGTCCGAGCACCCCTCGCTGGGAACACGCGTGCCGAATCAACGCCGGGCGGAGGCTTCATACTCCCAGCAACACCGGCGAGCTCAGCTATGGAATAAAAAAAGGTTAGAGATCTTCTCAGACTCAACATTAGAACAGATGTCCAACAAACACAACTAAGGCAAAAATTGACTTACGAAGAGAAAGCCCGATCACCGGATCCTTGTCCCCGGGAGCGGAGGCCCGCCCTTCGCCGGAGGCCTGCCCGGCAGCGGCCTTGTTAGCAACAAATTCAGCATAGGATGTGCTTCTCGACAGCTTATGACCAGGACTGCCAACAAAATCGTCAACAGAAATTTCATCGGGGATGTCACGAACCTGGCGAGCCGGAGAGCGTGCCGCCTCAGCATCTTCGGCCTCCTTGTCCTCCCCCGCTTCTTCCTCGCTTTCACCAGCCCCGCCGTCTTCAGAGCTAGACAGCTCGGCGAAGGCACTGGGAAAGGGATGGACCGACACCTCCGACGACGGAGCCCGCGCAGCAGCGGAAGGTTGCGGGGCCAATTCTGTCTCCGCCATAGGCGAGGGCTTAGCGGAGGCCCTGGCCTCTTTGGCGACCTCTTCCTCCCCGTCGTCGCCCTGGTACCCAGCCTCAGACGCATTTGGAGACGCAGATGCAGAGGCCTCATGAACAGTAGCCTCGAAGGTCCTCTCCTTCTTGGAAGGCCTACGACCAGCGCACGAGCGTTTCCTCTTTTTTGACGCCTCTGCCTTGATTGTAGCGACGGCGGAGGCATTCTTCAAAGCTTTCAATTCAATACTCCGGAGCACCTTGCCGGGGACGGGCCGGGAGGAATAAGGAATCTGAAGCTCCTCAAAAACACGGTTCAGACGCGGCATGATACTGGTCTCCGCCTTCCAGGCAAGGTACTCACGCACTGAGACCTCCCCGATAAGCTCCACGACCTTCCTCTCAATACGGTTAACAAAATTTGTCCCAGTTTCCCCTCGAGGCAAGCTGAGACCAAAGATAGGGCATGGTATGCTTGCGGCCTCTCCGAAAACCGGCGGTTCCTTCCGGACAATCTCGAACTTGGGCTTTTCTTTAGCTAGAGGCCAGCAGCCAGAGGCCACAATTTCCTCCAGCAGGTCATGACCTCCGGAGTACTTGCAAGCCAGAGCGAAGGCTTTCTTGCAAGATCTCTCTCGAGCGGCTGCCTCGGCAGAAGAAGCGGGCAGCGACTTCAGATTGGTGTGAGGCTTCATCTCAGTCATGGCGGAGGCCAATGGGTACCTCACAATCTTCTTCCCCTCATCGTCAAGCCCTGTGATACCGATGGTCTGAACATAGAACCAGTATTCCATCCAATCGGCTGGCTCCCACTTCCCCTTTTGGCACCAAGAGATCTCCAATCGCTCCTCCTGAAACCTCTTCACCATAAAGGTGCAGGCACCAAACTGAGCCTTCATCTTCTCCTCCCCAAATGACCGTGGTTCCTTCTGCAATTCATAGTGCCTCACAAAGGTGTTGACATCCGTCTCTCCGCCATACGACTCCACCGCCCAGACAAATTTGCTAAGGTTCAGGAAGGCATGAGGTATAAGGTGGTGAATCTGAGCGTTGAACTCCCCCAGAACTTTCCTCAGAAAAGGATGGGCTGGCATCCGGAGGTCGCAAGTAAAGAAATCTCTAAAAATGACAGCATACCCCCGGGCAGGAGTTGGCTCGGTCTCTGATCCCGGAAGTTTGGCACGACCAACCAGAATAACACCCTGCTGCTCAAGGTCTTCGATCATTGCCTTGGTCATCTTGCTGGGACCAAAGTCATAGGTAATGAGCGCCATACCTTCGGGACTATGCGAAGAGACGAGGTCGTCAACGGAGGCTTCCACGTCAGAAAGAGACTCTTCCAAATCCCTGGCCTTCGCAGCAACAAGCATGCACTTTTCAAAAAGACCCAACCAGTCTCCGACTTTCACTTTCTGAAACCGGGAGTACGGACCGGTGTAGCAATGGCGGAGGCAAGCGCGGCACAACGGAGGTGCCACGATCGAAATCGGAGGCAACAGGCAGGTGCGAAGGTGATGTGAAAGACGGGAGAAGGAAACTACAGCGAGAAAATTATAGCGCAGGGTAAAAAAAACCTTTACCCACCCCCTCCCCTTTTATAGTGGCCGGGCGGCAGGCCGTGGGGGGGAACCGTCCCTCCACATCAACGGTAACACATCCAACGGTTGTAAACTCTAGACCTCAGATCCAACGGACGAGAAAAGGTCACAATAAAAACTCCTTTTATTTCCAGAAATCTCGGTCCATCAAAGACGCGCCGGGGGGGGGAGCGTGGTCTCCGCTAATCAAGCCGAGAGTTGATGGCAAGGGCCCGCCTCCGCTGGACCTAACCCTCAAAGGGGGGATGTTGGGAAAAACATCACAGCAGCGGAGACATGGCATGTGTTCACGAGCAACTGACCCCCCATTTGTCCTATTTTGTTGCACATGTGTCGAACTTTTGCGCAGGGTCGATCGGAGACCAGACGCTCACCGCCGGAGACCACGCCGACCGGTGTACTGTAATGCCTCCGATTGGCAAGCGGAGACACCGAGCTGGCAGTGGAGACCTCAGTCCCCCGAGCGGAGGTATTGGGCCGGAGGCAGAGACCTCCGGCTTCTGTCAGAGGCATCAAGCCAACGGTGCCGGCCGAAGGCCTCAAGGCGGAGACATCAGGATGACGGCGGAGGCCACAGGACGGCGCTGAGGCATCTGGCTCATGGCTGAGGCCCGCCGACCATGGGAGACGGCCCACCAATGGCCCAGGAGCAATGAGGGCGTCGCGTACGTGGCAGGCCCAGCACTATACCACAGCCAATATGTAGAGTCTGCAAAAGGGTCGCTATAAGCCGCTATAGCGACCGATCATCGGACGCTATAGCGTTATAGCGACCAATGTATTAGTCGGCCTAAGTGGCGTCGCTATAAGTATATAGCGACCGATAGCTCGACGCCAGTACTATAGCGACCGATCCTCAGTCAGTTGTTTTAGCGACCAATGATTTGAGGGTATAAAACTTTCTAGCGACCAATAATCAGTCGCTATGAACTGGCACAATTATATATAATAATAATTTGGCACTAACCAGATTTCAATCCTAATAAATATATATAGCATGTCACATTATTCATCAACCACATACATACATTGCTGCCCATAGCACTCATCAACCACATCATTCGATAGTATCTTAAGTTTCACTAAGCCAACATTTAACAATACATCAAGTTCAGTCATCTAAGCTTCTAATCCATGACAGTTATATCCTCTGTCACATACAACATAGCTAGGTTAAATAGAAGGCACAAGTCACATGTTTGGTTGCACAATCTAACTTGATTCACTACAGAATGCGTCATCTTCATGTTATGAAAAGCAAAATGTCATATGTTGGCTTCCTGGTGACTACCCAACATCATGCACACCTCCAAGGCCTCCCTCCCACCTGAATATTAAAAACACAGTGCACACATGATGAAGTTAATTATAGGAATTGTACAGGTAAAAATATAGATAAAGATGACTACACAGTTTATCTGTTGCTTGAAACTAGATTCCTGTTCTTTTTGTCCTTCCACAAAATTTGAGAGTTTGGACAAGAAATTGCATCTACTAGTATAATCCATAGGTAATCATGAGAGTTTGAATAAGAAATTGCACTAGTAATTCATGACAAACTTTTTCATTAGCTATTGATTCCACAAACTAATCATATATGGAGAACATATGCTGCTGCTCGCTTGAACTAAAAGCCAGCCAGCTGCTACTACATGTATGGAAGAGATGAGACGATAAATTTTCTTCTCACCTTCAAGATTTGTTTGCAAAAGTCAAGATCTACTCCCCACGCTTGAATCTGAAATGTGAATATCATAAATGCAAAGTAAATTAGTTCTAGGTACTACAAATAAAAAAGTTGTGCCCAGCAAACATGCATAGTAACATTGTATATTTCAGATATAAACTGAATTTTCAGTAAGTAGGCACATTTAACATTTAAGCTGTATTATTATTTTTCCAGTTGTATAATACAAAAGCTACCCATCTAATAGGGCTAGAGCGCCTTAGAGCCAAAATAGATCAATGGCATCCAACAAATGCCTTAGCAAGCAACTCTTGAAGACCTTCTGTACCTGCTGCACACCACAAAATCGCGGACTAAGGCCCATCACAGCTAATGCATCTGTGAAGTTATATGAATAAAATAACCAGCCTATGAGTTTATTATGCTGAAATTAAAAAGCAAGTCTAGAGCTCTTCTCTCCTAGAAAAAGGCAGAAATCACATACTCTTTCCAGTAGAGAACACAATTGTTTTCACAAGCATGAATACTTTTGTAACCAACTCCAATGGTTTTCACTAATTTCTTAGCTTCATGAAAGTTTCTAGGTAGATTTGGACCCCCAGGGAATGCATCATTAAGTAGTTCTAGTAGTATGTCCATTGATCTATCAGTCCATCCTCCTAGGAGTTTGATGTGGAGCAACCTAATTAGGAACCTAAGCTGTGTATATTTCTTGCAATTTGGGAAAAGTTCTTTGCTATTTTCTGCTACCAGCTTTTGAAGGGCAACTAGCTCAGGACAAGTCTCCAAATTTGAACTATGGTCTTCAAAATCTCCTTTATCATCTAGACCGGCAGCTAAGTCCCTGAGCAAATCAGATATTTCATCATCCTCACTAGAATCCTCTATGATCTCAGCAGTAGCACCATAATTCTCATGATTCATAGAAGAGCTAGCTTCTCCATGTAAGTTCCATGTTCTATACCCTTCTAGAAATCCATCACATATTATGTGCTCACGAACTTCACCTGCCTCTTTCCAAAATGAGTTTACACACTTTCTACATGGGCATAATATCTTGCTGCCCACTGCAGAATTACTAAAGGCAAAAGCTAAGAAACTATTCACTCCTTGCAAATATGTCTTGGTGTGCCTATGTGAAAGATTTAGGTTAAATACCCTTTGACATGTATATAGAACTTTCAATATTTGTCAAGTTACTGGTTTTTACCTAGCATTATCATCAATCCATGATTTATCCATGTTCAACCTTCACGCAAGACAGCAAGCAGATTTCAATATGAAATAAACGACATATCATAAGGACAGAAATAGTCACATACTTCCTCAGCATGAAAAAAAAGTGCAACACAGCTAGGGAAACAGGCACCTACCGATACAAACAAGTTGAGCTCCTGCCAAGAGAACGTTCAGATGCCTTCCCAAGGTATCCAACTACACGTGGAGTAGCTGCAATAACAATATGATGACATCGAGACTTGGCTGGTATATACCAATAAGTTCGAGAATATTGGCACACAACATATATAGTATATGGCAACAAGTAAGTTTCAGGTTTATTAGTGTTTCAGACATTAATTGCTGCTACTTTGCAGCACATGAGATCACTGAGTTCAGAACCTGAACATCAAGCAAAACTAATCCAAGTACATGGCAACAAATCTTAAGCTAGTAGTCAAGTGTGTTTCTCTAGTCCTAGTAAAACTGATCCAAGTATATATGTACACATGTGGTCGTTGAGTCGTTCAATCTCTCTTCAACTTGAAAGGGTCTGCAACAGTAGCTAGGCTGAATAATGCAAGCAGTCTGCAGGTTACGTGTGACTTCAAGAATAATAAAAGGCAAAGCAATGCAAGTATAGGAAAACTACTCCCTTTCTTCATTCACCGAGAACACAAAAATCAGATAGCACAGCAATAAGCATATTTTATTTTAAAGTAAAAATGAATAAGCTAGATGTAGCAAATTGAATAGAACTTGAAACAAAATGATCATCAGACTAGGACAAATTTCATTAGGAATTGAACTCCAACACTTTTTCTAGAAAAATCTTAGGATACAGATCTGTTAATTCCATGCTATTTTCTTAATCAAGACTTCTGGTGTAGCTCGATCTAGACTTCAGATAAAATTGGTACATGACACAGTACATATATACTAGCTCAAGATCTGTACATATATATACATTGCGTGCATGTGTGCACACAGTACATGTATACGCCTCCATCCTGACCTGCTGTGCGCACGCATCCAGGAAACCATGGGAAGGACCAAATGCCAAGATGGGATACGAGGGTAAAGGATGCAGCGGATGGGATTCAAGGGTAGAGAACCAGTACCTGTTCTTGGGGCGCCCCAGTTGGATCTCGTGGGTAGCGGGAGTGGGGATGGCTGCTGCGACGACAGGGGTGGGGAAGATGGCCGCGGCGGCTGGAACCACGGCGATGAATGCGGCCGGATGGTGAGGACGGCGGGCACGGAGCTGGGGATTCGTCCGCGACGGCGAGGACGGTGGGCGCGGCACTGGAGGTGCGTCCGCGACGACGAGGTCAGTCGGCCAGCGCGGCGCCGGGTACGGTGGCCGCCGCAAGCGCCCCCCGGCAGCGAGCTCCTGTACGTGACGAGCGAGAGGGAGGAGGCGTGCGGTGTGGCGGCGTGAAAGGGTGTGGGCAGCGATGACTGAGATGGGCCTCCGTTTCTCTATCCTCAATCGTTTAGCGTTTGGGTTACACTGCCTAGTGGGGCCCGTCAATTTTAGTGCTCGCGGATGGGCTGGGCTCAGCGCGCCAAAATGGAATTGGGCTATAGCGACGAATTGCTGGACTCTGAGACACATATTTAGGGACCGATGGTCTGACTTAGTTTTATAGCGACCGATATTCCGTGGATACATATAGATATAGCGACCGATGGTTTGTGACAACATTATAGCGTCCGATAGTTTGATGTTTTTATTTAGTTTTAGGGACCGATATCGGACGTTATAGATTGGTTGTGGTATAGTGCAGAAAGAGCCCAATGGGCCGCTAAGCACTGCTGGGAGGCAACCCTTCCAGCGGCGCTTCGACGGACGACTTTGCCCCTGCCAGCCCCACCTGGAAGGGTCATAGGATTAGGGTTTTCCTTGTGTTCCCTCAGGGGTTGTAATGTCTTTTTGTACTCGAGAGTTGGGCTGGCTATAAAAGGAGCCCCCCAGCCCCTGTCGTAAGGAGAGACTCGCTGGAGTGGAAGAGCTTCCTCTCTTCACACTCTAGCATTGTAATTGTGATTACGATTGAATACAAAACCTGCTGGAAGTGTTCCAACATCTCTCAAGATGACTTTTCTGAACAGGGATAGAGCAGCATTTTCCCCGTGTACTTTTCACTCATATATAGGAGAAATTAAACGTCGGCTTGATTTTATCTCGGTAGAGGTAGTATCAACTTTTTGCCCATGATGTTTAAATAAGTCGATGTTTGAGTCACGAGATGGAAATCAACAACTGATGATACAAGCCCGGAGGACATTAGTCGATGTTTGCAAGCTAGCGGACAGAGCAGGCAGCTAGCGCGCCAGAGAGAGACAGATGAGCAGCTCGACTCCACGACGGTCGTCATGGCGACGAAGGGGAGCGACGGTGGAAGTCGCCGAGATTCATGTTGGGGCAAGCTACGAGGCAGTGTCTTTTAACGATGATTCATGTTGGGGCTAGTCACGTAAGTCACGTTAAAAAAAAAACATCACAAATCCAGTAGGTTCACCGGCATGTGTGGAATAAAGTGCTTCGAGACGGCGTATACGCGAATGATTCACGGCCGTGGCAACAACCCCCGAGGCCCCAATACACCAATTCCTCCCACTGAGAGCATTCCATATCCTCTGAGCATTGAGTTTTTTAGTTAATCTGATCTAATAACAATATTGAGTTGAGACACAACAATGTCTACTAGTACCAGAGTCTGGAACAAAATCATGAGGAAATGTACAAGGCAGACCATGTAAGTGTAGACTGGTACAGCCCATAGAGCCTCTAGGGAAGAATCGAAGCGAGAGGCCGAGGCCCAAGATCATGTGACTGGTGTTGGTGTTCCGTTCCGCCTTCCAGAGTTCCAACTTCCAGAATAATAGCCTATCGTGAAAGGCTGGCACTTCAGAAAGCCATGAACCGAGAGCTCTTGACCTATATATGGAATGACCCCGCTTATCCGAGTCGAACAAAGGTTAAGCTTTGCGAGAAAGGTAAGATCCCCAATACTATCAAGTATTCTCCCGAAGAATTCGTTTGACGACAGGTCTAGTACCACAAGATTAGCCACATTCCCTACCGACGAAGGTATGGCACCCGAGAACTGGTTCCTACCTAGTATATGTTTAATTTGCTTCAGCCTAACGTTCCTCCGCAGCAGCAAACAACTACGGCGGCCATGGTGTTGGAATCGAGGATCGCCAAACGATCAGTAAAATAAGAACAATAGACAAGGAATAACTCGGCGACGAACGCCGCAGTGACGAACGTCTGTATCTTGGCTATTATTAATGAAATACAACACAACTCGAGACAATTCTCACACCCATCTACAGGATGGCTTTATACACCACACGGTGGCACCACAGCCACACATACCCGGTCTTCATGCGCACCTACGCATGCGCATCAGTGATCCTTCTCACTTGCAAGCCACCACTCGCGCGAGACTTGATCTTGAATGCCGCTGCTTGGTATGCGCTTTCACCTTTGCCTTCTGATGATGCAGCTAACCATCCTGACTTAGACAACATCCTAAACTTAGCACTTGACGCCGCACACACATGCATCAAGCTGCCAAACACACACCGCGTTCTAATCCGGCGCACATACACCGATCACGTTCAGGTTTATTTCCAACACATGAGGTCTCCCGTGGTGGATCCAACCTGATGGCGGTCTCCTGTGGTGGATTCATGGGAGCATCGGCCTCCCCGTGGTGGATCTAGCTCCAGCGGTGATGGCGGCCTCCCCGTGGTGGATCCAACTACAGCAGCAATGGCGACCACGACGCCCATGGTGGCAGGTAACGTAGATGCAGGCCAAGGCCCTTCCTCATATTTTTTTTCTGGGTTGTTGCAACAAATGCTTGTGTGTGTTGCCGTGGATGTTTTAATTTGTTTGCAAGAGATGTTTCCATTGTTTACAGTGATGTTTTTCATCTGTTGTAGTGGATGTTTTGTATTTGTTGTAGTGGGGAACTAGGTGGATTCCCCACGCGTTGCTGCGGGTATAACAGAAAAATATGAAAGGTTTAAAATGTTATTTATAAGAAATTGGAGGTGTATATGTATATGTAAGGCAAAAATTCATGTTGTTGTGGGATTTTTTAAGCGTTATCCCATGATCACTGTGGCAGAAATATTTCTTTGTTTCTTTGTGATTATAACTCGAATTTATTAATGAAAAAGAATGATTCATCTTCACCAAAGCCTAACAAAACGCCGAGTTTTGAACATTTGTCAATCAAACACATACCTTTGATAAAGAAAATCCACGTACATGGTATTATATATCATTAAAGATGAAAGGCATGTAACTACCTACGTGTAACCTGTAACACACATTGTGGGCATCTTGGTCTCTAGAAGACTGTTTGCACGCTAACTCACGTCGTCAAGTGTCTCTCATCCTGTCTTTCTTCTTCCCCGGCCGTTCCGCTTCGAACCGTTGCTGTCCACAGTGGCGAAGCCACATTGAGTGACCCGAGTGCACAGGCACCAGGGTAAAATCAGAATATTAGGTAACAAGTAGTAATATTTACCTCTTGTGCACCACCCTGGACTGAACTTGTGCACCACCATGTCAAGGGTGCACTCAGGTCTTTGATGCTCTAGCTTCGCCACTGGCTGTCCACTCAGCCTGAGCACCAGGATCACCATGCTGAACCGCATCACCGGATTGAAGTTCACCACCATCTACATCTACATAAGTAAAGAAAAATTCCTCCATCCGTATAGTAAAGCAAGGTAATCAATCGAGATGTGCAAAGGAGAACTTGGAGAGGGGGAGATAAATGGGTGATGGTCTCATGCTATTCAAATTGTGACCAACAGACGTGAAGGGATGTATAAATATTATCAGTCGACCGCTCAATATATGGTTCATCAATTGATGGCAGTGGCTATATTTAGTACGGTGGTTTGCATATGTATGCATGCATTGGGAAGGAGAAACGGCAAGCATGGCATGCAGTGCATCAATTGCTGGAAGTGGGTTTACTGCTTGCGCATGCAGGGAGGGGTCGGTGACGATTCAGGTGGGATCCGGCGCTGGCGGCTGGTGTATGATGGTGGCATGGCAGTGATCGACGCCCATGGGAACTTGCCGGAGAAGCGGTTCCAGGTGATGTTCAAAGTGCGGAGCTTCGTCAGCGGCGAGAGGTCCGGCGCGATGCCATAGAAGCCGTTCCACGCGAGGTTTAGATGCTGGAGCCCGGTGCACATGGCCACGCCGCTGATCTCTCCTGCGAGTGCGTTCATCGGCAGGGACAACATGGTGAGAGCAGGTAGTCCACCGCAGATGTCATCGAACGGGACCGGGTTGGCAGCGATGCCTAGGCGCTGCATGGACATGCCTGTGACGACACCACGACCAGCGGGGTCACATGTGATGCCGGTGAAGTTGCATGGTGATGCAGCAGCGCAGCGTCCCATGTGGCGAAGAAGGCGGTGGCCCTCGGTGGGATGGTGGGTGCACGCTTGAAGGCGATGAGCACGCCGACCTCGGATGCAGTGGCATCTGTAGTGAATGAGAGAATGATGGAGAGTAACAGAGGGAGGACGGGCGGCATGGCTGCAAACCGCGGACGGTCAGCTGGGAGAGAACGGGGTGGCGATGACGTGGCTAGATGCTCGTTGGATCAAGGAGCGCGGCCAAATATATCTCGGCGTGGCCGGAGTGTTCAGGTTCATTTGTGTAAATAGTTCTGTTACGAGGTTATATTTATACAGAACGAAGGACCAATTGTTTTTGGGAGCCACAATAGTAGGAAGAAGAGGATTGTTTCAAAAAAAAAAGGTTTGTTTGTTTTGTAATAACTTTTTCGCGACCGGGCCTTCATCCCTTTTTCATTAAGAGGGAAAACACAAATTACACAAGTGCTAGTCCCCGGTGGCAAGTTGCCAACTAGGCTTTGCACGAACACTTCCTATCTACTGGATCATAGCTTAACGATTACATGTTAACCGAGTTTTGCGACAAGGAAATAAGAACCGCCGAAACCGTGCAAAACCTAGCTTAACTTTGTTTTGTAGTAACTCAAAGTGAGATCGAGCGAGTAAAACATGGAGGCACATTTGGCAGAAGCACACCGTTATTTGTCCCGGCTTAGGACAAACGGCCCTGATCTTGCGCCAAATGGAGAATATGAGTGTAGGTACTAGTCATTGCTAGATTAAGAACGCAGTTAATAATCAGTTATCGTCGACATCAACCGTCACATGCACGGCCGACAAAGATCTGCCAATTCGACTGCCGCCGCGGAATGCACGCCTAGAACGTCTCAGTTTAGGTTTCGATAAAAAAAGATCGAACATCTGCTGTGTTTGGTTTCTTTCGGGAGATATGCTTGTTTCAGTTTTGTTTCTCGGAGATGGAGTTATGGATGCGGCGTTGTGGAATGCAGAGTCTGCGACCGGAACAGTGAGGATGCACCGGCGAAGCTACCACAACCCACGCAGCTGGGTGGCCGCAAAACATACGCCGGACCGCTGAAATGTCGCATGCCAGATTTTGCGGGCTTCTCGTGGGTTGACCAGCGGACCGGCGGCTTAACCAAATCCGCCTGCACGCCGTCTACTTTTTTTATTATTACCTTTTCTATCTTCTATTAATAAAAATGCAAAATTTCAGTCTGCTAAAAAGAATTTCTGCCGGTCTTTTCTGTCCACTTTTCTGTCCGCCTGTACGGGAGATAAATACACCAAGCAATTGTCTTTGTATACATCTAAAATAGAGTTGGCATCCGATACAGATTAGAGATTAGAGTCCACATTCAAATAAATCACAGGCCACCTCCCTTTCTGTCCGCATGTACGTATAAAACATATACGGAGTAAATCACAGGTCGTCATAGTCCGGTATTATATTATCCATAATAATATACAATGCAAATCTCAATTCAAAACCAATCCAAAATCAAAACCAGAGATCATATTGTGACTATAAAAGGAATAAATCTCTCTGTCCAATATTACATCCATACACTACAAATCACTCTTCGAGATCAATCCCAAATTAATTCTAGAGACCAAATCGTGATTCAAAATTAAAGGACTAAATCTCTTTTGTATCTTTATTACCTTACAGGGTTCTCGACGTAAAGATGCTAAAGAGAAAAAAGATGAAAGGGTCTTTACTAAATCGGGATTCTAGATGCAAAATATCCAAAGCCAAATGAGCCTTGTAAAATTCACCAAATAATAGAAAAATTAAAATTCACCAAAAAATAGAAAAATAGAAAAATGTCAAACCACTTTTGTTAGTTTCATAAAAATGTGATCTATCTATAAATGTTATGAACCTTGATATGTTGTGCTTTGTCTCGTAGGTGTGTTAAATCAACCTTACATATGTTGTATGCATATAGGTTCGGCGATGACCGATAATGTAGCGAGAGGCGACTCGGAATACACGAAGGTGGTATTGGAATATGGAAAACTAAAGTTATGGTAATTCACTTCCTCCGGCCGCACATAGTGACATCCTCGCTTCTCTAGCTAGCAACAATATATAACTATGATTAATAATATATATATATTATTCCTAGCCTCGGTATAGACCAACTTTGCCAAACATGAATAAATTGATTAAAGTATATCTCGTATTTTGTTATTAGTCTCAAACAATAACTAATACTCTCTCCATCTATTTATCAGAGTTGTCTCACCAAAAAAAATTTCTCCAAAAATCAGAGTTGTCTAAGCGAGGCACTATGGCTCCTCTCATTGGCCCAAATAATTCAATCGTCTACATGCGGCTCCTCTCACTGGCCGGATTAATTCAACCGTCTCCACGCGCCGCCACACCTTGGTCACTGCGCACGACCTTAAGATGACTAGGATAAATCAATGGAGGAAGTAATAATAAGAGTTGTTTGAATTACTCTCCTACACCAGTTACTAGGTTCGTATAAGACTATGGTCATTGTCTAAATAAAAAATATATAGTAATTCTGCTACCATATAAAGAAAACAAATAATACCGTAGAGAGCATAAAACACGAGAAGAAAAAACAAGCATTTAAATGGCAAGAAAAACACTCCTCCAATTCTCATGCTAACTGCAATACACACAAAAAAAAAAAACGAACATTATGGATATCAACATTGATAAAAGCTGATATTCTATAGCAAGAAGATGCTAGAATTGATGTCTCGTCGAGATGTACATGCAAGAGGTGCATAGAGACACTTGAAAACCATATTATGCGGACGACCCACTAACATCAAAATATATATCGGATCATGGATGCTAAGAAAAAGAGAGTATGCACAAAAGACACCAAATTAACATTACTGTGTCTAGGGATATAGTTTTTTCCCCGTTGCAACACACGGACATTTTTGCTAGTCTATACCTATTAATAAAAAGAGAAAATTTCAGTCTGCCTGATTCTGTTCGCCTGTTTCTTCTGGCTCCGTGTTTTTTATTCTGCCGTCTCTCCCTCTTCTTATCCTATTATAAGACGGGTCCGAGTAGAAGAAATAGCCAAAAAAAAATTCCTAAATACGGCCGGGTAGGAAGAAATAGAATTGGAAACATAATTGTTGAGTGGACGTAAAAATATTAGTAACGAGAGTATGCATGCTGGACAACAAAAATGCGGAGCAAACTATTGACTTTTATAGTCCGGTATGATTTTCTACATTAACACAAGAGATCAAGAGTAGAGAAGATAATAGAAATAAATATAGGGTTCTGAATATAAAAATACTAGAGACAAAGAAATAGAGGAAGGGCTCTAATAGTTTTTAAATAGATCAGGATTCCTAATGTAAAATATCCAAAGTCGAGAGAGCCTTGTAAAATTCATAAAAAATCATAGAAAAATAAAAAATATGAAACCAATTTGTTAGTTTCATAAAAATACGATCTATCCATAGATGTTATAAATCTTGTTATGTTATCTTTTTGTCTATAGGTGTGTTAGAACAACTCTAATAGTTTTGCATTTTCTTTGTTTGGCAAAATTGAGAATGTGTCAACTTCTAAATAAATATGGCAAAGATAAAAAGAGTCAATCTTCAAAGGTTTCCTATTATTCACTTGGCAAAACTAAAAGTTGTGCATGTGAGGGGTAAATATCTTGTGGGGGTAACGCGAGGCGATTGCCAAGTGAACCACACTTTGGCATATATGCCAAATGTCACCCTATGTTTGCCAAGCTAACAAAAATGCCAAGCGCATTTGCCAAACCATTGGACAGGAACCTTTTAGACTTTTTTTTGCAAAAACAAGAATGCCAAACCCATTTGCAAAACCGTTGGAGTTGCTCTTAAATCATCCTTACATATGATGTATGCATATAGGTTCCGCGATGACCAACAATCAAGGAGAGGTAGACGGGGAATACGCTAAGGTGTCGAGGAGTATGGAAAACTAAAGTTATGGTACCATATTTCCTCTGTCCGCACACAATGGCGTCCCCGCTTAATCATAAAATCTATTATTGCTTGCATCAGTATAAGCCAGCTTTGCCAAACATTAATGAATTAATTATCTTAGATTTTGTTGCTAGCCTTACACAATAGACTATAGAGTTGTTCGAATTACCCTCCTACCAATTAATGAGTTCGTATAGGACTATGGTCTTTGTGCAAGTAAGAATAAAAAATAATTTTGCTACCGTATAATGAAAACAAATAATACCTAAAGAACATAAAACATTAGAAACAAAAAAAAACAAGCACACTCCTCCGATTTTCCATGGTAACTGTAAACACAAAAAGAATCAACATTTTGGATATCATATATTCATAAAGTCGATATTCTACCGCACGAAGATGCTAGGATTGATGTCATGCAGCGCACTAGAAAACCATATTAGGCAGAACAATCCACTAAAGTTAAACTATCCAATCATGGAGAGTATGCACAAATGACTCAAAACTAATATTATTATGCCTAAAGATATTATTTTTTCCCGTAGCAACGCACAGGCATTTTTGCTAGTAATAATAAATTGCGAAAATTTTAGTGTGCCTCAACTTTCTGTCCGGCTCCTAAAAGTTCTGTCCACTTCCCCTGATCCGTACCGGTCTCTTGTTCACGGTGAAACTAACGTAGTAACTAAGAGAGATTTAGAGTGGGAAGTAAATAAATAAAAATATAAGATTCTAGATGTAAATATATAAGAGAGAAAGAAAAGGAGGAAGGACCTTAATCATTTCTCAAAAAGATCAGGGTCCCTGATGAAAATGTAGTTCTTTTTTATTTTCCCTTTATTTTTCTTTTCTCTATAAAACAAAGATCTTGCAAAATACATTAAAAATCATAGAAAAACAGAAAAATACCAAACCAATTTTGTTAGTTTCATAAAAATATAATCTATCCACAGATGTTATGATTTTTATTTGGTCTTGCTTTTTATGTAAGTGTGTTCAATCATCATTGCATATATTGCATGTATTTAGGTTTGGCGATGACCAAAAACGTACTGGAGGCAAACTCGGAATATATGTAGGCACCTCAGGAGTACAAGCAGAATGCCCTCATCATCGCTGATATATGGTCGTTGGGAGATGGAGTCCGCTCGTAACTACGATACATGACCCAAAACGATAAAGGGAAAAGAACAAAACACTATTAAGGTACATAATTTCTTTTAGTAGCTGTTGCCTAATAATGCATTAATTGAATAGTGCTGGTTATAATAATGCTTTAGTCTTAATACTAGCCTATAATTTTAATGTTTATGTCATGGATCCACAATGGTTCATCATTTGAGTTGAATCAAGTCTATTGACCTAGATGATGCCTTTTTCTCTCGTTGCAACGCACGGGCATACTGAGGCTTGTCTTGGGCCCGATCGGACAACGAAAAGTTAGTGAGTTAGGGGGACATTGCCGATAAAGACATCCTCTATGTATTCGAACCTACGCAAGGATGATTCGACATACCTATAGAAAAGACACCACCTAACAAGACTTTTGGCCTAACTTCTTGGCAGCGCCAAACGGTGCGAATGGTGCTACAAGATAGGAGGTGGGCTACCTCCATCCCAGGAGGCATGTCATCATAGACGATCATTGACTTTGTCTACCTATGGAACGCTGTTTCTGCAATCCAGCTAAGCGATCAGCCTGACAGAACGGTGTGGCGATGGTCCGCCAACGGAGTGTACTCAGCCAAGTCAGCCTATGAGATGTTACATGCAGGCTCCACTCCGTTCTCTGGCCACAAACTGGTGTGGAAGACGTGGGCGCCGTTGAAGGTAAAACAGTTTCTTTGGCTTGCACTACTGGACAACTGATCGAAGAAGGCGACACGGACTGGACGCGCGTGCTATGTGCTATCTCTGCGACCAAGAAGAGGAGTCGATCGATCATATCAGAGAAGTCTGGTTCTTCGTACCCAGGGCACTACGCTTGCAACTTCCTCCACTCTCCAGCGGCAAGAACCACAATCACCTGGTGGCATCGACTCCGTGCCTTGGTCACCACCTATCGACGTCGAGGCATGGACACTCTCTTCGCCCTCGTCTCATGCCAGTTGTGGAAGGAGCGCAACGCACGCTGCTTCAGGAACTCTACTTCAGCAATCGAAGACATACTGCAAACCATCAAGGTGGAGGCTGATAGATGGATCGAGGCGAGAGCAACCGGCCTGTGAGAGCGCGCTAGAGGCTAGAGCAAGCAATGTATTACGATGTATCCAGAATGCATATAGCAGAACAAAATGTAGCATCTAAAGAAAACTCATCCGGCAACGGCATCTTGTATATAATTCTTTCACTCTTCTAATACAAAGATACACACTCTTGTGCGTATTCGAGGAAAAAAAATTTTTTGGCCTAGCTAGCTTGTGGTGAGATTGTGAGAGGCGGCGGTGCTTCACACTGCAGCGAACCGAGGCTCTTCTCGGTTGATGTGACATTCTCACCGTTTGATGGAAATATCTATGAGACCGTCGGTTGTCTGTGACGAACAGGAGGAACTAGTGGTGCTTCGAATACATGGCCTATAGGATGGCCCTGTTTCTGTCGCGAACCGAGGCTCTTCATCACAAAAGATATGCGATATTTTCATCATTGGATATACATGAGGAGCTGGTGTGGTGGTGCTCAGAATACATGGCCTATAAGATGGCCCCGCTTATCCGATTGTCACTGAGGTTAAGCCTTGTAAGACGGACAAGATTTCTAATACTCTCTGGTATTTGCCCGGAGATTCTATTTGACGACAAGTCTACCACCTGAAGATTGGTGGCGTTCCCTATTGACAAAGGTATGGCACCAGATAATTGGTTCCTAGCCAGCATAAGGTGGTTAAGCATCGCTGCGTTCCCGATGCCAGAGCCAATGCCGCCGGTGAACTGGTTATCCGAAAGGTCAATGGAATAGACATTTGGGAGGGACCACAGCCCGTCGGGCACATCACCGACTAGAGAGTTCTTGCTGACCTGGAACCACAGGAGCGTCTCGCAGCTAGTGTAGGCCGCGGGTATCTCGCCACAGAAATTGTTCTGCGTCGTGACCACATACTCCAAGGCGCCTTGCTTGCACATGTCTGGAGGAATTGGACCTGACAAGGAGTTCTCCGACACGTCGATGTAGATGAATTTCGCCCAGCTCCCAAGGCTTTGTGGAAGTTCTCCAGTGAGGTTGTTACTGGCCAGGTCAAGGTTCACGAGCTCCTTGAATTCACCAAACTCTAAGGGCACCTCTCCAGAGAAGTTATTGTAGGACAGAGACAAAGACACGAGCTGCGTGAGGGACCGGACCTCAGAGAGGTTGCCGGTCAGTTTGTTCTGGGACACGTAAAAGTGCTGTAGCTCGTTGAGGTTGCCGAATCCAGCTGGAAGCGGGCCACAAAGGGAATTTTCGTGTAGTTCAAGGTCCTGAAGCTTGGTGAGCCTTGTGATCTCTGGTGGTATCTCGCTGGTGAGGTAGTTGTTGCCGAGATCGAGGTGCACCAAGTTCACTAGGTTGCCTATACTAGCTGGGATGATGCCGCTGATGTTGGTCGAGAAGAGGTCGAGCACGGTCAAGTTTGTGAGCTTGGTGATTTCTTCAGGGAAGGAGTCTGTTCGCACAAAGAATGGGTTGTAGCTGAGCGAGAGCACACCGAGGTTCGGCATGGCGGTGAGTGACGCCCATGGGAATGCGCCGGTGAATCTGTTCCAGGAGATGCTGAGAGTATGGAGCTTCGTCAACGGAGAGAGGTCTGGCACGGTGCCGTAGAAGATGTTGTCTGCGAGGGTCAGTGTCACCGTCCTCAACCAAATCCAACACAGAGATTGAATACAACAGCACATTTCGATTGTCTAGAATGTTCTAGAAGTTTCTGGATACACTAGTGAGAGGAAGAAGAAAGGTAAAAAGGAATCTAGCCGAAGCTAGCCTCGAGCAATCGCTCGCCTCGACTCGAGCAGAGCTCGCCGTCGCCGATTTCGTGTCTGGTCCTTCGACAACCTTCCTGGTGAAGATGATGATCCTTTTATCTGCTTTCCCTTCCTCGTGGGCCAGCTAGCAAGCCCAAGTGTTGCCTCTTCTGTGGCACAAGCCCAAGACATATGCACCTTGATCGGCCCAGCCCATAGTATCAATAGTAGTATCATGACATACTCCCCTCCTAAAAATTCGGCTTGTCCCCAAGCCCACTTCGTAAACAATGATCTGCTTGGATCCCATGTCATTCGGTGCAGCTCTGAATCAAAACTGAGCAGCAGTAATTGCTTCACCTTGGGTTTTCGAACAGGGATACCCTTTGCATAGTGCACTCCACACTTCTTTAGCATGAGGACTTGACTTGCCGCTCAGTAGCATTCAGCCATCACTTTTGGTGGTTAGCAGTAAATCATATAATGTCTTGGCATCATCATATGGCTTCAATCTCTTTGGAACAAAGTATAGAACAGCCTGCACCACTCCTAAGTTTTCCAAGCAATTGTGAAATTCAGATCCGTGAAGAAAAATATAGTCACCACCTGGATCCCACTGCACCTGAAGAAACAGACTAACTAGGGATTCTATTGCAATGTTCCATTTAGCATATGTTGTTCTCATTCCACACTGGTGAGGAGCAATTGCAATCAGGCCACACCTTCCCATGATATGTGTCAATAGAACAAGGTGTCCATGAATTCTGAGGCAGATCCTAGCAAAGTTCAGAGGCAATGCCCAAACCCAAAAAGTACCCTTGCTACTTGCAACATAATTTATCTCCACATTTTTCTTGTGAGATAACAGCCACACAAGCATAAATTGCTCTCCTGTTGTACTGCACAACTGATATGCACTCATTTGATCCCAGAGTAGACATATATTAACCTGTGCTAACCATGGAAGCTCTACGACTAAACTTCCTGCTATCAGCCAAGGGATTTGCAACTGCATAAAAGTATCAAACTCATTGTGCCAGACTGAGGACTTAAGCACAAGTCCATCAATCAAAAATGTCTTCTCAAACCATGATCTACCCAAATCAATAAGCTGAAGTACAGATGCAGCAAGAATTCTGTATATCACCCGACAAAAGATAACACATGGTGGTGGCCAAGGAGATTTCAGTAGGGAAGGAGCTCGAACACTTCTCTTACTGTCATCCCAGTCCCACAAAACAAATAGCCATGCATTAGGGACAGAGTGCGTACCCTTTTGATTTGCAACACTGCTGTTCTTGTCTTCATACTTGCTCATGAATAAAATGAAAGGACCACTGCTTGCTTCACTCTCTCCATGCAGCAAGCCA
The DNA here is from genome assembly GCA_018135685.1 of Themeda triandra. Lineage (NCBI taxonomy): Eukaryota > Viridiplantae > Streptophyta > Magnoliopsida > Poales > Poaceae > Themeda > Themeda triandra. Next base: position 1,551,298 of record JAENPR010000066.1, on the reverse strand, counting down.
CAAGATTGAGCATAGAAAAACAAATCATCCACACTGCCACACAAGCAAGAATGCACACCCATATAATGGAATGTGATGCTGGGGTCATAGGTGGCCTCATAGCTGTTGCTCATGTATACCTTCCATCTTGAATCTGATATATCCAGTGAGTACATCAATGGTCTATCTGCTGAAACAGGAATATGAAATATGCAGCAGTACTTCTGAGAATCTGTTGGATGAATGTTGATGGTGTGTGGCGCTGCAGTCATGACATAAGCTCTAGGAAGGGATGTAAAACCCATGGACAGCAACTCAATGCCAAGGCATGTGATCAAACACCTTGCTTGCACTAGCATCAACAGTACTGCAACATCTTGACCTGAGAATACCACAATAAAGCTACTAGTGTGACAGCGGCCAACAAAACTTCTACCCACATAAGACATCCATGGGGGTTTCCACTGTGCTCTGCATTTACTTGGATCAGCAATTAACTGGAGAATAGATACATGCCATATAATTGAAAACCCAGGTAAATTCCCAAGCTGCTGCAAATTTGTGCCATAAGATAGGAGCATGTAACTCACTCCATATATTAGGGAAACAGAGTGTTCAAAAGATGGCCAAGGATTTGGTCGTTGCTCAATGATATTTCCCTCACCCTGGTTGTCCAAAATCTCCACTAATATAGGTGACACTCCAATTATGGTCATTTTCAGGGTACTAAATGATAGTAGTTTCTCAGGTTCCAATAGCAACGGGATCCTTAGCAACTCAGATGTATTCTCATGGTGAAATGTACCCTTGATAGCAACAGCAGTCATGAAGAAAACACACAGGCTCGGAGTTGTTACCTCGTTGTTGCCAGGACCTTGCACCGAGCACCTGGTGTGCATGGCAGAGAGTAACTCGGTGATTGCGATGTCGATCTCGCCGTCGCTGTCATCCAGGACGCGGTCGGCCTGGACGAAGCGGTCGAAGCAGGAAGCCACCGACGCAGAGTCCTGGCCGGCCACCAGGACGTACGAGGAGGCAGGGTCCGCAGACAGGTCCTCCACAGCGTCCGCGGCATCGAGCATGGTGCCGACGCAGGTGTGGAGCTCGGCGGGCCAGGTGCGAGCGCTGCGGGGGAGGAGACCCGTGATGAAGGTCTTGACGCGCGCGTGCGCAGTCTCCTCAGTGTCGAAGTAGACCCCCACGCAGTCGCCGCCGACGAATCCGGCGCCTGGGTCGTAGGGCCTGGTGAGGAACTCGAGCGCCCGCGCGGGTGGATGGTCGAAGAGCTTGCTGGGGACGGCCCCTTCGTAGCCGTGGAAGCTGGGGCCGAAGTGCCTGAGGTTGGGCGGGTGGAGCACGACGTCAGGGAAGGCGCCGACGAGGAGCGAGTCGGGAAGACACCTGAGGCGGTCAATCATCGGCCGATTCGCCATGGTCGTGGCTGCGCCCGAGGCTGCTGAGGTGATGGATCTGGGGTACTTGCGCACTGAGCGAGCGCGGGCGTGGGCACCTGCTCCACCGAGTCGTTAGTGGCGTCGACTCCCACGCCGAGATCCGGGATGGAGAGGAGCGGTGGCGGAGTGGCGAGGTCGCCGTTGGCGGAGATGGGCGCGTCGATGGTGCAGGAGAGCGCGGTGACGCCCGATGGGAAGCCGGGGTCCGCGTCCTCGGTGTCGGCGGTGAGGATGGAGGTCGAGGAAGAGGAGCCGGCGGTGAAGAGCTTGGTGGCGAGGGCCGCGTCCTGGCCAGGAACGGCGTCGACCTCGCGACCGCCACTGTCGGAGTCGACGACGAAGGCTGGAGGAGCGGATCCAAACGCCTCTCTGCACGCCTTCAAATCCAACGCCATCTTCGTCGCCATGGCAAGCATCCGATCCAGCATCTCCTTGTGACGAGCCTCTGATGTGGCGTCCATGGCGAAGACAACCCCACGGATCGATGGAGTCTCTGATACCAGATGTCACCGTCCTCAACCAAATCCAACACAGAGATTGAATACAACAGCACAATTCGATTGTCTAGAATGTTCTAGAAGTTTCTGGATACACTAGTGAGAGGAAGAAGAAAGGTAAAAAGGAATCTAGCTGAAGCTAGCCTCGAGCAATCGCTCGCCTCGACTCGAGCAGAGCTCGCCGTCGCCGATTTCGTGTCTGGTCCTTCGACAACCTTCCTGGTGAAGATGATGATCCTTTTATCTGCTTTCCCTTCCTCGTGGGCCAGCTAGCAAGCCCAAGTGTTGCCTCTTCTGTGGCACAAGCCCAAGACATATGCACCTTGATTGGCCCAGCCCATAATATCAATTGTAGTATCATGACAGTCAGATCCTGTAGCTCGGTGCACATGGCCACTCCATTGATCCCTCCTGCTAGTGCGTTCTCCGGCAGGGACAATATTGTGAGAGCAGGCAGTCCACTACAGTTGTCATCAAATGGGACCGAGGCGGCGGAGATGCCCAGACGCGGCATGGAGATGCCCGTGACGTGGCTGACGGGGTCGCAAGTGACGCCGGTGAAGTTGCATGGGGAGGTGGCAGCAGCATCCCACGAGGCGAAGAAGGCGTCGGCTGTCTGCGGGATGGTGATGGTGCGCTTGAAGGAGAGGAGAGTGCCCACCTCGGAGGTAGCAGCGGCTGCACCGAAGGAGAGTGACCAAGAGGAGAAGGGGGAGAACGGGCGGCATGGCTGCAAACCATGGACGGTCAGGGAGAGAACGGGCTGGCGCTGAAGTGGCTAGTTGATGGTTGGATCAGGAAGTGCGGTCTCTTGGCGTGGAGTTCAGGCCGGTTCAGGTTCATTTTGTGCAAACAGTTCTGTCACGAGGTCCTATTTATACAGAACGTTTGTCGCAAGGGCCAATTTTTTTGGGACCCACAATCGTAGGAAGAAGACGAGGTTTGTTTTGTTGCAACTCAAAGTGAGAGTCAGTAAAACATGGCGCATTTGGCAGTACCACAGTGCATCCGAGATATTGTATAGTCACGTATTGCACTGCCGGCATACCATTATTTGCCCCGTCTTACGACATGCTGCTTTGCTCTGCTCCTGCGATCGACAAATGGAGAATATGGGTGTACCTGCTAGCCATTTTGCTAGATTAACAATAATGCAGTTAATAATCGGTTATCGTCGACATTAACCGTCAGATGCACGGCCAGCAAAGATCTGCCCATTGGACTGCCACCGGAATGCACGCCTAGAACGTCTCTGTTTAGGTTTCGATGACAAAAAAAAAATCCCAACACCTGCTGTGTTTGGTTTCAAAAAAAATAAAGGACATGCTTGTTTCAGTTGCTTACTTGCTTTTGTTTCAGGGAGATGGAGTCATCAGTCATGGATGCGGTGTTGTGGTATTTATATGCTCGTGCACGTATAAATACTCTGACGATGCAGCGGCGAAGCTACCACAAACCCGACAAACTGACAATGGAGTCGATCGATAACAAATTGACAATATTGGGCAACAACGGCTGACGAGCACGCTGGCTGGCCGTTGCTCGTCCTATCCTAGCCGCAAAACACACGCCAGGGCGCTGAAATGTCGCAGGCCAGATTTTGCGGGCTTCTTTTTTTTTTTTTTTTTTTTTTTTTTTTTTTTTTTTTTTTTTTTATGAGAATTTTGCGAGCTTCTTGTGGGCGGACCACCGGGCCGGTGGCTTAACCCAATCCGCTTGACGCCGCCTACTTACTACCGTACTTTCACAGAAGTACCGCAACGAACTCCTCAAGTTGCAGCAGAAAGACTACAGAGAAGCTCATGAACTTCATGAGCTGAGGATGTTTTGACGGACCAACAAATATCAGACATTCAGACAACTTCATTTTCAACGGGTTGACAATTTCACACCAAATTTAACTCCCATCTGAAATAGCATGCTATGCTCTTTTCTTCTGAATCTGCTTGGTTATGGTAACTGAAATGCTACAATTTTAAGTGGTTTTATTAGCACATTGATGACCTGGAAATGCAGAGACCCCTGTTTCCAGTTCTAATAAAACATGTTTGCAAAGTACATCAAAAAGTATGTACAAGAGTGAATGTCAATTTCTAAAGAAGTGCAAGCTTGTATTTTGCGTATTGTAAAATGAAGTGATATTATAGGTTCTTACATTATGAACAATATGACACTCATGTTTCGGTTCTGTAATACAATTTAGAGTTACCTTTTGGTTATCTACCTTTCTTGAAGATTTATGTAATATATGATTGGAATCAACATTGTAAAATACACTCATATATATGTTGTCGTGGCAAATAGTGTTCCGTGGCAATGCACGGGCATTTATATAAAATAAAAACGAAGGCTAACCTTCGACACTAGAGAAGGAAAAGAAAGTTGCTAAAAAATATAAGAGAAAGTTTTTTAGGATTCCCCTCTACTTCTAAAACCGCCACATACTTTTGCACCTTGTATAGTTTTGATGGAGGTTGACCATGCAACGCTAGAAACCAAATCATACTAGTTAAAATTTTAGGGTGCAAACTAAAAATTCTTTTAAAAAACATAAATCCATAAAAAATAACTTTTCAAAAATATCCAAATATTTATAGAACGTGGTGTGTCCGGTGTCCATCAAAATTGGATATTTAATTTCTACCCTTAGAGGCATATGCCCCCCTTGGCAAGAGGAACAACTCTCAGATGACATGGAACTTTCCCGGTAAAGTTCGTTACAACTCTAGCGGAGCTCATCTTCACAGCCACTAGCGGAACCAGGAGGGCTAGTAGGGAGCCGTGCCCCCCACCCCACCCCACCCCACAAGCACACTGAAAATTTTAAATACCTATAAAAAATTCATTTGCATACAAAAAATATTGTTTTACTCTTTCTTTATGATATGGTGACGAACGGAGCAGATGCCGGAGCTACTCCTTCCTGAACAAAAGGAGGAGCTACGGGCGCGGTATGCCGACCACCTGTCTATGTCGAGTTGGGCTCATCTCAGCCTCAGTCTTGGCCTCGATACGTTGGAACAAGGCTGGGCTGGGCCTTATACATGGACTCGGGCCTTCCGCTAATAGATCTACAATCCGACCTATATGTGTACTCCTCGGCAACTGTATGATATTGTTTATTAATGGGTCTGTAGCTCAAATCGGCCAATGGAGGTTCTCTGTTGTAACCTTCATCGTGACCCAATGAACCTGACTAGGCCTCAACAGTTGAAGCTCCATAATATGAATGACCCCACATGATATTCTCACATGTTCTTAGAATTTGTGTATGAGACTATCTCTTAGTCAAGAGATAGCTTTCTTACATCTTTCATTAAAAAATAGAAAATATACTAAGAGCTAGCTTATGAGTCAACCATTGGAGACGCCCTAATAACCTTCCAATCTGATGTGACCTTTCCGCCTAGGAGAGCGATGTGGGTCCAAGTCAGGTGATACACACAGCTGTACCGAAAGCAACGACCTTCCAGGGGTGGTAGCAATCAGCCTGGCCTCAAGCCGCACCATCAGGTCAAACACCTCCCCTCGGGATCATATGACAGTGGCCCACTGAAACATCCTCAATTTTCCGCGAAGGAAAAATCAACAGAATGAGGGATAATGTGATAGTCCAAAGAGCAACCATCGCATTATTCCATTAACAGTTGATACAACATCCATACATCGTACAAAAGAGTGCAAGTAGAAGGGTTTACATTAATTATTACACCGCCACATGGCGGAAACAAGTGGATCACTCAGCATCCAGAATAGCTACGACAGGCGGAAGTTATCACGGAAGCAGTTTCATCCTCCAACTTGAGCGCAGGCACGAGACCATCTAATCCATCCGTCCTTCAGGGTTGTCGATGTAGTCAGCATCCAAACCTGGTTCCAAAGTATCAGTATGATTTGTACTGGCCACTGGCTCCCACCCTATGCTTTGCGTTTGCCTTGTGGAAAGTGGATGCAATTGGATATACAAGAGGCCTAATATATGGCTGTAGTTTTCCTATGCAAGTATCATCAAGTTTTAATATAGAACAACAGGTTATAACCCAACATCACCTCCACACATCCCCCATCCCACATCTCACACATCTCACAACACCTCACTCTCAATCACAGACCACATAACCAAACCACGCTCTCACGTGGGCAGCAAGGACAACTCCCTCTCGTCCTTGCCTAATCGGCCAACAATGCCGTAGGGTAACACAACAACACTGCCCAGGGGAAGGTAGAAGGACTCCTCTCACTACTCAAGAGAAGCGTAGGTCAAGGGAATGGCCATAATGAGGCCGCGGTTATGCGCATAAAGTCAACTCTGCAGAGCTTGTACTCCTGTACCCACAAGATCACCATCATTGGCGCTCATGACATGCCTAGGCTGATTCCGGCTGCCTTCCAGATAGATACGATGCCACCCTACCACTCAGCTCTGGGACGTCCCCGAGTCCACCGGTCCGCTGAGACTGTGAAACGAAGTGCCAAGCCACCGAGGTCACATCGTTACCTTAGGAGGGTGTGGGTCCCGATGCCCATACCTCCCTACACTATCCGCTAACAACCTAGTAGTAGTGGCACCGTACTAACAAGTCGGTCATCCGTCCCCCGCCCATCAGGGACGAGTGGAGAGCACGAAGGGTCCCAAGGTTCCGGTCCTCAAGATACATAAGTCCTTAGAATTGGACTAGACAGGATATCTCCTCAAAGGGGTTAACCAACACCCCGTGAGGCACCTCCTTCCCGGGGCTTCGCTCCACAAAGGCTCTCTACCCTGGGAACTCCTCAAGTCACATGTACCCGCCACAGGCACTCAAGAAGGGATGCCCAGATCGCACCCCTTGGCTAGACTCACCATCAGCCCATCATCATAAAATCCTGTCCAATTGACTCAACCCTCACCACTCACCCAAGACACGCGCAGCACACTCCCCAAGAGTCAAGTATGGCACCTCGTGCCTCATCCATAACCATCTCCCACCACGCATCACATCACAGATATAAAGCGTAGTAGAAGTAATGTAGCAACATAATATATAAGCGTGTGTCTAGCCTAACAGCGGGTGAGCAGGGGAAAAGTTGCGACAAGGTAATGGCTATCAAGCAAAACTACCATGCAACCTATCACAAGTTATTGCATAAAAGTAAAGCACTAGCAACTATTATATATGCCATGCGTAATAGGTTCTATGAGGTTGGGTGGGACGTGACACCTGCGAAGTCGTCTCCCAACTCTTGAGTGTACTCCAAGTCCTCCTTCTCGGGCAGCTCCTTCTCAGCGTCTGAAATCGAGACATAATGGTCGCGTGAGCGACCCCTATAGATCATCACAAAGAACCAAATGAAAAACGAAGAATCCAAATGCACGCAAACATAAGCCTATGACGTAGTGCTCGATTTTAGGAAAATTTGGACACCTAGATCATATTTTTCGGAGATCGTATGAATAAGTTATGATTTTCTGAAGTTTAAAACATATTTTGAAAAAGAAAAAGGGAGAGAGAAAATCAGGCTGACACGTGGCGCATTCTGACTGGTCCAGCTGTGAACAGGGACTGACAGGTGGGGTCCGGCTGATCTGGTCACTGACAGGTGGGTCTGGTCAACGGTCAACGTCGACGGGCCCACTTTGGGTTTTGGCGGGCCAGGTTAGGGCTGGATACGGGTCGAGTTGGGCCGGGCTGGCCCTGACACGTGTCGGGTCCGGGAGCGTCCACGTCATCCTCCTGGGCCACTAGTGGGCTTGGGTGCACGCGGGATTGGCTCATGGTGCACCCGCGGCATGGGTCCAGTGGACCATTACTTGGTCCACTGTGAGCCGAGCTCACCTCCTTCTCGTTCTCTCTAGGTCCACGATGAAACAGGTCTAAGGACCGACTGCTGTCTCCTTTTCTTCCCCTTCTCCTCTATTCAATCTCACGTGCGTGGCCGTGCTCTTTGCAGGCGAGCGGGGAGTGCCAAGGCGCGCCGGTGGTGGCTCCGCGCGGGGTCTACGGGGTACGTGGGACTCACGGGGTCGTGGCAAGCATGGCACGGGCATCGGAGGAGAACGGCAGGCGCTCCGGTGGCTTCGGTTTCCGAGCGGCTGGCCATGGAGCAGAGCAGCACGGTGGCAGCGTCCACCGGCAGCAAACTTGCACAGCCGCAAGCAGTGGTGGTCCTTCATGGAGACTGAGAGGCGCTAGAGCTTCGCAGCGCCCTGGCGGGCTCAGCGGCGTGCTCAAGGCGGCGGCTTGGAGGCAGCGGTGCCCCGTGCGCATGGCATGGTGGCGCGGTACGGCGGGGGCGTGAGGGGGAAGGCACGGCGATGCTCCGGCAAGTTCCTGGGGCGTGCGCGAGTTGAGTAGAGCTCCGACGAGCGCTTCCCTCGACGGAGTGGCAGCTGCGGGGGCTTCGGAATGCCCGGTTGTGGCGGTACCAGTGTGATGCCGATGGCGAACTGCGGCATCGTGGCACCGGAGCATGCATCGCGACAGAGGGGCAAGGGACGGCGTTTTCCTCCAATTGACGCTACAGCTCTTCGATTGGGGGCTTAGGACATTTTCCTAGGCTCGCCGACGGCGACCGAATTTCCACGACGGCACTTGCGCGAGAAGCGAGCTCGCGGTGGAGCTCCGGGGAGCATGGCGGCGCGTCGGCCGGGTAACTGCAAGGGACCCAGGCTCCATCTTCTACGCGGCTGGATGCACGGGCTCTAGGTAGGGCTCGGCGACCAGTCAGGGCGTCTCTAGGCGGCCGGTGTGGCGCGCAAAGGCGGCGACACGGCGGCGCTCCGGCATGAACACTGCACTGGCAAGGTCGCTATTGGAGGTCTTCCAGCGTGGTGGCGCTGGCATGGTCGCGGGTTGGAGGGGTTCCCTCGGTCATCTTCCACAGGTAGGGCGCGCATGGCGTTCACGGCGTCGAGGCATGCTACGGAGGGCGTCGATGGCGCGTTCTTGGTGGTCTAGGGAGCCAGGGACGGCTGGGGCGAGCTTCACTCTACGGCGGCCATGGCATGGCCGTGCGTGTGCGGGTGCGCGTGAGCATCGCGCATGTGCCGGCCGAGGCAGCGGCGTGGCGGCTGCAGCTCACTGTGCCATGGCGAGGCCTTGGGCGGTGCTCCTACGGTTTCTATGGTCAAGGCGAGCACGGCCGGCGTCCGGGGGCGCTATACGCTCAGCGAGGCCGACCATGATGGCGGCGGTTTCGGGGAGTGTCAGCGGGCGACGGCGGCAATCGCGAGGAGGCCAAGGTGCCAGCTTCCTCCCCATCTTCTCCTCCTCCCTCCGTTCACAGCGCTGGGGCTCGCGGGACTCACGTTGAGGACTACAGGCGCGGCGGGGCTCGCACGGCGGCAAGATGCCGCGGCGGCACTCCGGCGACCTCGAGACCACGGCGGCCAAGGCGGGGCAAAGGTGCCCGCCCAACAGTTGGCGCGCCGAGCTCTTCTAAACGCGCGCAGAGCGCGTTCTACGCGAGGGCGGACACGGTGGTGGCTGCACGGAGGCTCGAAGTTAAGCAATCGTGGCCGAACAGGGCGGAGCTCCGGCCGGCGGCCATGGAGTTCCAGCGCGGCGGCGTTCTTGAGCCGAGTGCTTGGCAAGGCGGTGCAGGGTTCGCGTGTGCGCGCACGAGCATGGGAGCGTCATGCCCGCGGTGGCCAAGGCAAGGCCTTGAGCCAGCCGAGGGGGAGGTCACGATGGCGGCGCGTCTACGGTGAACGGCGGCGAGCAAGCTCACCTCGGGCTCGGGGTGGAATGGATGGCGGTGCAGCGAGGAGTCGACGCAGTGCCGTGCTGAACCGCAACATCGCTGTAGCCGATCGGGGCGACGCTCCAGCTCCGGCGCGCATGAACGGGTTCGGCGGCGTCGGGGTTCTCGGCTTCGGCTCCGGCATCCTTCCCCACCTTCTTCTTCCCTCTCCTCTCCTACTTCTTCCTCTTGGTGTAGGTGGGCAAGGGCGTGGTGGTGTGGTCTGGGTTCCACCAGAATGGCGGCGCGGACGAGGGGAAACCCTAAGGGCTCCGGTGGTGCCCTTCTTATAGGCGCGGCGCGGCCATGGCGAGGCTGGGAGGCCGTGGACGGTGGATGGAGTAGGAGGGCGTGATCGGGCGGCTGTGGACGGCTCGACTAGGGTTTCGGAGGCGTGACCAATGATTGGGGGCGGGCGCTCCCCATCTTGGAGCAACGCCGGTCAAAAAGCGGAGGCCCTGCGGCGTCACCATGGCAGGGTGACAGCCTCGGCGTCACATTTGGCCGGGCTCAATTTTGAACGGGGCGGCATTGGGTTGGTGCGGTGGCGCGCATCGGGGGCATCCGCGTGGCATGAGAGCAAGGGCGGACGGCGGGGAACGGCTGCCGGCGCCTGGGATTCCCTTCACGGGCGGGCGCGGCGCCGTGGCTCTGTCCTTCGTGCAGGCAGGGAAAGCAGCGGATAGGGCTTACCAGTTGGGGAAAAAGGAGGCTATGACGGGTGGGGTCGACCCGTCAGCGGCAGCAGGGGAGGATGGCGTCAGCGTGGGCCTTTGGCATGGGACGGCAGGAGTGGGCCGCTGGCGCGTGGGCTGCTGGCGCGCGCGGGTGGAGCGGGCCACTGCTGGGTTGCTCGGCCTGCTAGGCCTTGCTGGGCCACGCTCCAGGGCGAGGTGGAGAGCTGGGGTGCAGAGCGGGCCAGGCCGGATTGGCTGATCCTGTTGGGCCGCGTGGCGAGGAAGGCCGGCCGGTGGCCACTGGGCCACTAGTACGCGAGGAGGAGAAGCGGGCCGGCCGGATTGCTGGGCTGGGCCGCTGGTAGGTGACAGGCCGGGCCGAGCTGCTATTGCTGGCCACATGGGCTAGAAGCGTGACCGGGCCATGGTGGAAGGAATAGGGCCGGGCGGGCCGGCGTGCTAGCCGGGCCGGTTGGGGCCTCTCCTACCAAAATGGCTTTTTCCTTTTCCCGCTATTCTTTCCCTTTTCTATTTCCTATTTCCTATTTTAAACTAAGCCATGGTCTTTTACAAGTGTATGCACATGTTGCCAACATGCATACACCCTTAGTGGGTCTCTAGGGGTCACTAGGGGAGCAAGGTACCATCTCCAAGGGTAGGCAACACACAAGATTTATTACTTAGCAAAAGTTATTTGATTTTATTAACATCACATAAAATCAAATAAGAGCCAAATCACAACTTGGAATTAAAATGCAATGCTCACACATGCTACTAGGCACTACTTGTGCAACTAGGTGGGCTTCCTAGCATGTCAAACACCAAACATGGGATTGTTTTAGAAAAATTTTTGTTGGTTCCGATTTTTGGTGTTTGTGATTTTTAGGGATGTTACTGTCCACCCCCTTATAGGAATCTCGTCCCCGAGATTTAAGGGTAAGGTAAACCGCTTAAGCTTCAAGCTCCATCCTGGTGTCGGTGTTGTCCTCGACTTCGTTGGCGTAGCATCACGATGGCTTCCTGGCAAAGGTCGCAGGATGCTAACCATTCCATCTTTGGTTCCTTCATCTTGGTTGTTGATCTCGGACTTGTTCCCGTTTTCGTCGAGTAGCTTTCATGATGCCTCACCTCGGGATAGCTTCTGGGTGCTATCCCCATCTTGAGCTTCATCTTGACCCTCCAGCTTCTATGTCGTGGAGAGGTTATTCTTTTCTGTGTGGACCCGCTCAGGGTCACATGTCTACTTAGGCAAATCTCTTCCAATCCCAACATGGGTCATTCATTCTAACAGAGGGTAGCAAGGTGAGATCAGCTAGAAGGGTATCCAAGTGTAGTGATACTCACAACCTACACCTCTAGGGCTTCATGTAGTACTTAAAGAAGTCTAGAACTTTGAGATTCCTTGCACGATCACTTGTAAGCTAAGTTTTATGCACACTTGGCAAAACATGCATAAAAGTATGTGATACCAAATTAAAAATGAGATCGAAGCATTGATCCAATTATAATCACATACCATTTTCCATGTTTGGGGCGCTAAGTGCGATCAACTTGTTGCGGCGCCAACGGGCAGCTCGAACAGCATTTCGAACCTTCCTGGCTGAACCCTGAATTTGCATGAACGAGGTCTCAGCTGGTGCTGCAGCATTCTTCTCTGGGCATTCGACAACTTTGTGACCAGGCTGGCCACATCTAAAACAAGCGAAGGGTGTACCACATGTGGGTGCAAGTGTGATGGTCTTTCTTTCGAGGTAAAATGCAACCTTGTGGCCTTGATTGCCACATCCAAAGCAAGTGATAAATGATCCACCAGGGGTTGTGGCGGCTTTATTAGGGCAGTTGGCTACCCTATGTCCAGGTTGTCCACAACCAAAGCAAGTGAAGGGCGCACAACTTGTAGGTGAGGTTGTGGTGGCCTTCCACGTACTAGGGTCCAGGGCAACGCGAGGACGAACGGTAGGGGGCATGTTCTCACATGGCTCTTCGAAGCAGCGCTTCTTCCCTTTGTTGGCCACATTGGATTCCAAGCGATCCTTCATCTCCATCTCCATAGCCTTGTTGATTACCTCTTCCAAGGTCTGGTAGGTGCCGCTTACGAGAGTAAGTCGGAGGGGAACATTCAGACCCATGCGAAAGTAGTACATCTTCATCTTCTCTGAGTCATGCACAGTAGGCACATATCGCATCAGGCGACTGAAGCGAGTGCTGTACTCGTGGACACTCTTGGAGCCTTGTTGTATGTTGCGAAACTCCTCTGCTAGGGCAAGCATTACGTCCCTGGGCTCATGGTGTGTGAGAAAAACTTCAGTGAACTCACCCCATGAGATGTTGGTGGGGTCAGGGTGAGATTCTTGGAAACGGTTCCACCACGCACATGCATCTCCTGGAGGTGGTGGGCTATGACCTTAACACACTCATTGGCGGAGTAGGTGGTCGAGTCTAGCTTCTTTGCCATATCACATAGCCATTCTAAGGCGGTGATAGGGTCACCATTAGTTCTATCGAAGGTGGGTAGCTTCAACCTGAGTGAGCCTTCTAGCTTCTGCTGAAAATCCTCTTCTAGGGTCTTGAGGAGGCGTGTCTGCTTAGCCAACACGCCAACCAGAAGTGATGGAGGTGGTGGTTGGCTTTCCCTTGCAAGGGTCCTAACAAACGAGGTGTGGGCATAGAGCCGTTCCCTCTCAGGGTTGAATCCAATAGGTGTCCTACGACCATCACTTCCAAGGTTACAACCACGTCCATGGCCCATGGTGGGTCCTAGGAAGGGAAAGGTGCAGATCAGGTGTCTAGAACGATGGATGGACATCCCGTTGTAGGGTCACAAAAGATCACATGCAAGTGATATGGTTTATTAGCAATTATAATTCAATAATTAGGCAATGATTTAAGCAATTTAAAACATTTTAATCTAGCTTACACTCAAGCAAAGAGGCATAAAGAACCATAAGATGCGATAAGATCCAAGCATTCGATACATGGTTTCATTACATGGCGATGTCTCTAGTAGCTACACTAGGAGACTCGCGGGAATCGTACTACTCGCAGGTAGCTCAAAAGGGGGACAATCTACTCTACTTCAGAAGTGAGTCATGTCACATGGCCACGCAGGGCACATCATCGTCTTGGTTACTCCTACATCACTGGCAGATCACGACTTGGGAAGCTAAGTTGCGCTGCATGCAGGTGGGATCGAGGAGCTTCCTTCCATCTCAAGTATCTATGCGTTGGGCTGGTACAGCCTCTTCACAAACTCACGGGCCTCTTCCCATTCTGGAGTAGGATCAGGCGCAGGTAGAGAGCAAGCAGCCATGTTCAGCTGGGTACGTGCCAGCAAGAATGTCTCCTCACGAGGTTCCTTGCGAAGGTGGATAGGCAGCTTGGATTGCACCTTCGATACTCTCGGATGCGATGGGCATCGACTTCCTCCAAGTCTCCTTGAGCCTCTTCATCGCGTCATGCGGAATAGGCATACCTTCATGTACTCCACCGTGCGAGTCATGTTAGACTTGCTCCTCTTCTTCATCTCAGCTAACTCCTTCTCTTGTGCATTCATCTTCTCTTCCATCACCGAGACTTGGTTCTGGTAGAAGCGTTTGTCATGCTCCAACTCTTTTATGAGCTTGTCCTAAATAAGCAAGTGCCTTCCAGCAACCTTGAGGGTGTCATTTGCCTCCTTGGACCAGGTGAACTTAGCGTCGGCCCATTGCTCAACAGTACTCTTGGAGTTGTCGAGAGCATGTGGCAACAGGCGGTATGGCCCTGTCTTGAGATGCTCATTTGCGTCTCGCATCACGATCTGAAGGGCAGAACGTGCAGCAAGTTGCACAGCAGTGGTGATGGTACTATCCATCTCATGAACGATGAGGGGTTTTAATGCTGGCACCTCCTCACATTCGAGAATCTGAATAGTCACCACGAAGCAGGCTTCTGGCCCCTTGGGTCCAACCTTGTTGTGGCAGGTCCAACGAATGTTCCTTTCAGGGACTCCCAGCGTCTTGAGTGCTTCACGCAGGACCTGAGCAAACTTGTTGTGGTGCTTGTCGAAGAAGGGAATGCTCTCAAAGCATTCCATCTGCATTGGATCCACGAAATGGGGTCAGAAGGTTAGTGTAAGGGGTAAGCCAAGCATAAAAGTGTATGCAAGGTCAGTTATAACCGAAGAGAGTTCAAGGTTCATCCTATTTCTAATGACCAATCCTATGGGTCTCTGAAACATCCTCAATTTTCCGCGAAGGGAAAATCCACAGAATGAGGGATAATGTGATAGTCCAAAGAGCAACCATCGCATTATTCCATTAACAGTTGATACAACATCCATACATCGTACAAAAGAGTGCAAGTAGAAGGGTATACATTAATTATTACACAGCCACATGGCGGAAACAAGTGGATCACTCAGCATCCAGAACAGCTACGACAGGCGGAAGTTATCACAGAAGCAGTTTCATCCTCCAACTTGAGCGCAGGCACGAGACCATCTAATCCATCCGTCCTTCAGGGTTGTCGATGTAGTCAGCATCCAAACCTGGTTCCAAAGTATCAGTATGATTTGTACTGGCCACTGGCTCCTACCCTATGCTTTGTGTTTGCCTTGTGGAAAGTGGATGCAATTGGATATACAAGAGGCCTAATATATGGCTGTAGTTTTCCTATGCAAGTATCATCAAGTTTTAATATAGAACAACGAGGTTATAACCCAACATCACCTCCACACATCCCCCATCCCACATCTCACACATCTCACAACACCTCACTCTCAATCACGAGACCACATAACCAAACCACGCTCTCACGTGGGCAGCAAGGACAACTCCCTCTCGTCCTTGCCTAATCGGCCAACAATGCCGTAGGGTAACACAACAACACTGCCCAGGGGAAGGTAGAAGGACTCCTCTCACTACTCAAGAGAAGCGTAGGTCAAGGGAATGGCCATACCAAGGCCGCGGTTATGCGCATAAAGTCAACTCTGCAGAGCTTGTACTCCTATACCCACAAGATCACCATCATTGGCGCTCATGACACGCCTAGGCTGATTCCGGCTGCCTTCTAGATAGATACGATGCCACTCTACCACTCAGTTCTGGGATGTCCCGGAGTCCACCGGTCCGCTGAGACTGTGAAACGAAGTGCCAAGCCACCGAGGTCACATCGTTACCTTAGGAGGGTGTGGGTCCCGATGCCCGTACCTCCCTACACTATCCGCTAACAACCTAGTAGTAGTGGCACCGTACTAACAAGTCGGTCATCCGTCCCTCGCCCATCAGGGACGAGTGGAGAGCACGAAGGGTCCCAAGGTTCCGGTCCTCAAGATACATTAGTCCTTGGAATTGGACTAGACAGGATATCTCCTCAAAGGGGTTAACCAACACCCCGTGCCTCAACGGCACCTCCTTCCCGGGGCTTCGCTCCACAAAGGCTCTCTACCCCGGGAACTCCTCAAGTCACATGTACCCGCCGCAGGCACTCAAGAAGGGATGCCCAGATCGCACCCTTTGGCTAGACTCGCCATCAGCTCGTCGTTGTAAAATCCTGTCCAATCGACTCAACCATCACCACTCACCCAAGACACACGCAGCACACTCCCCAAGAGTCAAGTATGGCACCTCGTGCCTCATCCATAACCATCTCCCACCATGCATCACATCACAGATATAAAACATAGTAGAAGTAATGTATCAACATAATATATAAGCGTGTGCCTAGCCTAACAGCGGGTGAGCAGGGGAAAGGTTGCGACAAGGTAATGGCTATCAAGCAAAACTACCATGCAACCTATCACAAGTTATTGCATAAAAGTAAAGCACTAGCAACTATTATATATGCCATGCGTAATAGGTTCTACAAGGTTGGGTGGGACGTGGCACCTGCGAAGTCGTCTCCCAACTCTTGAGTGTACTCCAAGTCCTCCTTCTCTGGCAGCTCCTTCTCAGCGTCTGAAATCGAGACATAATGGTCGCGTGAGTGACCCCTATAGATCATCACAAAGAACCAAATGAAAAACGAAGAATCCAAATGCACGCAAACATAAGCCTACGACGTAGTGCTCGATTTTAGGAAAATTTGGACACCTAGATCATATTTTTCGGAGATCGTATGAATAAGTTATGATTTTCGAAGTTTAAAGCATATTTTGAAAAAGAAAAACGGCGAGAGAAAATCGGGCCGACACGTGGTGCATTCTGACTGGTCCAGCTGTGAACAGGGACTGACAGGTGGGGTCCGGCTGATCTGGTCACTGACAGGTGGGTCCGGTCAACGGTCAACCTTTGACCGGTCAACGGTCAACGTCGACGGGCCCACTTTGGGTTTTGGCGGGCCAGGTTAGGGCTGGATACGGGTCAAGTTGGGCCGGGCCGGCCCTGACACATGTCGGGCTCCGGGAGCGTCCACGTCGTCCTCCTGGGCCACTAGTGGGCTTGGGTGCACGCGGGATTGGCTCATGGTGCACCCGCGGCAGGGGTCCAGTGGACCATTACTTGGTCCACGGTGAGCCGAGCTCACCTCCTTCTCGTTCTCTCTAGGTCCACGATGAAACAGGTCTAAGGACCGACTGCTGTCTCCTTTTCTTCCCCTTCTCCTCTGTTCAATCTCACGTGCGTGGCCGTGCTCTTCGCCGGCGAGTGGGGAGTGCCAAGGCACGCCAGTGGTGGCTCCGCGCGGGGTCTACGGGGTACGTGGGACTCACAGGGTCATGGCAAGCATGGCACGGGCATCGGAGGAGAACGGCAGGCGCTCCGGTGGCTTCGGTTTCCGAGCGGCTGGCCATGGAGTAGAGCAGCACGGTGGCAGCGTCCACCAGCAACAAACTCGCGCAGCCGCAAGCAGTGGTGGTCCTTCATGGAGACTAAGAGGCGCTGGACCTTCACAGCGCCCTGGCGGGCTCGGCGGCGTGCTCAAGGCGGCGGCTTGGAGGCAGCGGTGGCCCGTGCGCATGGCATGGCGGCGCGGTACGGCGGGGGCGTGAGGGGGAAGGCACGGCGATGCTCCGGCAAGTTCCTGGGGTGCGCACGAGTTGAGTAGAGCTCCGACGAGTGCTTCCCTCGATGGAGTGGCAGCTGCAGGGGCTTCAGAATGCCCGGTTGTGGCGGTACCGGTGTGATGCCAATGGCAAACCGCGGCATCGTGGCACCGGAGCATGCGTCGCGACAGAGGGGCAAGGGATGGCGTTTTCCTCCAATTGACACTACAGCTCTTCGATTGGGGGCTTAGGACATTTGCTAGGCTCGCCGACGGCGACCAAATTTCCACGACGGCACTTGCGCGAGAAGCGAGCTCGCGGCGGAGCTCCGGGGAGCATGGTAGCGCGTCGGCCGGGTAACTGCAAGGGACCCGGGCTCCATCTTCTACGAGGCTGGATGCATGGGCTCTAGGCAGGGCTCGGCGACCAGTCAGGGCGTCTCTAGGCGGCCAGTGCGGTGCGCAAAGGCGGTGACACGGCGGTGCTCTAGCATGAACACTGCACTGGCAAGGTCACTGTTGGAGGTCTTTCAGGGCTCATCTTCTAGCTCCAGGGTGCGCACGGGGCGCAGCAGGTCAAGGCGAGTCCAGATCCACGGATAACAGAGTGCAGGGTGTATCGGTGTGTCCATGGTGGGGCCTCGCGTGACGGGCATGTTCGCGGCGACGGCATGGTGGCGCCCTGGCGGAGCTCGGCGCTGGCATGGTCGCGGGTTGGAGGGGTTCCCTCGGTCCCACAGGTAGGGCGCGCATGGCGTTCACGGCGTCGAGGCGTGCTACGGAGGGCGTCGATGGCGCGTTCTTGGTGGTCTAGGGAGCCGGGGACGGCTGGGGCGAGCTTCGCTCTACGGCGGCCATGGCGTGGCCGTGCGTGTGCGGGTGCGCGTGAGCATCGCGCATGTGCCGGCCGAGGTGGCGGCGTGGCGGCTGCGGCTCACTGTGCCATGGCGAGGCCTTGGGCGGTGCTCCTACGGTTTCTATGGTCAAGGCGAGCACGGCCGGGGCGTCTGGGGGGCGCTATACGCTCAGCGAGGCCGACCATGATGGCGGCGGTTTCGGGGAGTGTCAGCGGGCGACGGCGGCAATCGCGGGGAGGCCAAGGCGCCAGCTTCCTCCCCATCTTCTCCTTCTCCCTCCGTTCGCAGCGCTGGGGCTCGCGGGACTCACGTCGAGGAATACAGGCGCGGCGGGGCTCGCACAGCGGCAAGATGCCGCGGCGGCACTCCGGCGACCTCGAGACCACGGCGGCCAAGGCGGGGCAAAGGTGCCCGCCCAACTGTTGGCGCGTCGGGCTCTTCTAAATGCGCGCAGAGCGTGTTCTACGCGAGGACGGACACGGTGGTGGCGGCACGGAGGCTCGAGGTTAAGCAATCGTGGCCGAACGGGGCGGAGCTCCGGCCGGCGGCCATGGAGTTCCAGTGCGGGCAGGGAAAGCAGCGGACAGGGCTTACCGGTTGGGGAAAAAGGAGGCTATGACGGGTGGGGTCGACCCGTCAGCGGCAGTAGGGGAGGATGGCATCAGCGCAGGCCTTTGGCATGGGGCGGCAGGAGTGGGCCGCTGGCGCGCGCGGGTGGAGCGGGCCACTGCTGGGTTGCTCGGCCTGCTAGGCCTTGCTGGGCCACGCTCCAGGGCGAGGTGGAGAGCTGGGGTGCAGAGCAGGCCAGGCCGGATCGGCTAATCCTATTGGGCCGCGTGGCGAGGAAGGCCGGCCGGTGGCCACTGGGCCACTAGTACGCGAGGAGGAGAAGCGGGCCGATCGGATTGCTGGGCTGGGCCGCTGGTAGGTGACAGGCCGGGCCGAGCTGCTGTTGCTAGCCACGTGGGCTAGAAGCGTGACCAGGCCACGGTGGAAGGAATAGGCCGGCTGGGCTGGTTGGGGCCTCTCGGGCCAAAATGGCTTTTTCCTTTTCCCAGCTATTCTTTCCCTTTTCTATTTCCTATTTCCTATTTTAAACTAAGCCATGGTCTTTTACAAGTGTATGCACATGTTGCCAACATGCATACACCCTTAGTGGGTCTCTAGGGGTCACTAGGGGAGCAAGGTACCATCTCCAAGGGTAGGCAACACACAAGATTTATTACTTAGCAAAAGTTATTTGATTTTATTAACATCACATAAAATCGATAAGAGCCAAATCACAACTTGGAATTAAAATGCAATGCTCACACATGCTACTAGGCACTACTTGTGCAACTAGGTGGGCTTCCTAGCATGTCAAACACCAAACATGGGATTGTTTTAGAAAAATTTTTGTTGGTTCTGATTTTTGGTGTTTGTGATTTTTAGGGATGTTACAGTCCACCCCCTTATAGGAATCTCGTCCCCGAGATTTAAGGGTAAGGTAAACCGCTTAAGCTTCAAGCTCCATCCTGGTGTCGGTGTTGTCCTCGACTTCGTTGGCGTAGCATCACGATGACTGTGGGGGAGCTCCACATAGTGTCATTTTTTAATTAATTAAAAGGAGGGGCTGTGGGCTTGAGGGAGAACAATGGTGAACAAAACTCGTTTCGTTCTTCATGAGGATTTCTTTGGGTGAAAACCCATGACCAGTTTTCTAGTCAGGCAATGATTGGGTTGTCGGCTTTGAAGCCGGCAACGAGTTGGTGACTCCATTGCATATACACCAGGTGCTTCGTGTTGTTGCCAGGTTACAACATCAGATGTCTTCATGATTATCGGTGTCCGACGATCCTTTAGTACCCTTATTAGCTCCGACAGACATGTGTGGCGACATTGTCTTGATGTTGGTGGTCATACTCTTATGGAGTCGACATCTTAGAGCAAATTAGTTATCGCGTAGGACTACTAGAGTTCCTTGTTGGGGTTTTTTATTCCTTGGGTCAGTTTTTTTATTTTAGTTTTCTCTTATGTAATAATTGACTTGATTCTACATATTGGTAGATGAATCCGGATATGAAATATTATCCTTTATCTAACAAAATCAATGTAATTTTCTGATTAATTGGATGAAAATGCAAGGAAACTCTCCCCCGACTACATGGAAAAAAATTCCCAACAAATACAAAGCACCATTCCCATTATCTAAAAGAATACGATTCTGAGACTCACATTGAGCATGTGATCTCATTTGAAAGGAGCAACTGGAAAACAAATGCAAGGTGCACACCCGGATTCTAATGCATGGTAAAATTCATGCAGCCAACAATTTACAGAAGATAGGGTTGCCACATCATGAATATTGTGTCTTGTGTAATAGCGGCGCTGGAGATACGAGTCATGAAAATTGATAAGTTGAGATCAAGGGGGAGAATGTTAGATTGATCTCCACCAGTTAGGCCCTGGGCCCTGATCCACGCCCTGATCGGGGGCGTCTAGCCCAAGACTTGGCTGGTGGGCCCCTGTCACACAGTGCCTATAAGAGGACGTGGGGGCCACTGGCTCGCTTCACGAGGTTCACCACAGCCGCCACCCCACTGTTGTAACCCTAGACCGATCGAGAGGGCGGCACTGCCAGCGATGGGAAGCCCCACCGGCGTCGCCGCTGCCACTGCACTGCACCGCCGGACTTCATCACGTCACTCTGTTGGTATTTCTTAGCGAAAGCAGTAAATTCCGCAAGCGCACGGAAAGACCGTTGTAGCACTTCACCCGGTGATAGACTGGGTATCATAAACTTCACGAAGAACGGTATGATCAGGTTTAGGTCTTAGCTAAGTTGCCCAGAGGAGAGAGTAGGTAACTGGGAAAGTGAGGTTTTCTATAAGACGAATCCTAAGAGAAAGATAACTCTACCGCTGAGATGCTTGCTTCGGGCACCGGATCGCACCTGGCAGCAGGTGATGCCGGCCTGTAGCTCTACACCGTACCCGGATGTGGGGGATTACAAAGGACGGACAGGGCTGTCACCACCTGCCGCCTACCACCTCAACCGTGGAGTACGGGGCAAACGAAGGTAACTAATTAGCTTAGACACCACGTCTACGCCAACGTTACAGTTCTAGCGTCGGCCAGGAACATCCGTCTTTATCAGGAGTCCTCTACTAGAACTACCGCCACAAGGACGGTCGACGAACCCGCAAGCAAACAACGATAAAGATAACTTGCTAGAAGGAGCGTACGAATAGATAAACACGAACCTCTTACTTTAAGCGTAAGAAGTCGCCGAGGTACAAGTGAGGAGGGAGCCGACAAATCCGGCACTCCACCTCGTGGAAGACTAGCCTCTGGAAGCACTCGAAAAGAGTTACTCCACCCTTGACCTCTCTCACTCTCCTACTTCTATTCTAGCTAGAAGCTCGGTATAATGGCTCTACTCTTCCTCTAGTGTAGGCTTGTGGAAGTGGAGAGGGAGGAATGAAGAATGAAGAATGAAAATTGGATGTGTGAAATGAAAGAGAGAAGGGGTTTTATATGTGGACATGGTCGGTTTCCGCACGCCCAAATGACCAAAACACCCCCGCACCGCCCTCTGGAGCATTAATTGCACCGCCTCTAGCTGGCCTGGCCCTCCTGTCAGAGGGGAGGGCGCGAGCGCGCCCCTGGCGCGAGCGTGCCAGGGTGCCGCCTCCCCCTGACCGACCTTGTCTGGCGGGCTGGGTCTTGGGCCTGGAGTTGGCCCATGTGGTGTTTCGTCACGTTGGTACGTCGGTTTGGCCTTTCTCTTCTTTTCTTCTTGTCTTGCTTTTGGGCCAATTTTATAATTCAAATATTTGTTCTATTTTCTCTATCTTTTGGCCCAAAATACATGTATTCCATGAATGCTCCTGCAAAACAAGTGTTCACCAAAGCTATGGAATTTTGTTAGTATAAACCTCCTATCTAGGTGGTTTTTGGTGAACTATGAACCAAAGTTGGCGGGGTTAGATATGCAATAAGGACCGCCAACAAGCTCCCCCACACTTAGCGCTTTGCTCGTCCTCGAGTGAAGCAAAAGACACTAAGGTGGCTTTGTTTTCCCGAGATTTTAACCTCGCATACAGATTATTCCAAGCCTCACCGGTTATCCGTGAGCATTCACGGTGTCTACCAAGTAATCTTGAGCTTTATTGAGGGATGGAACAGCCTGGATTTCAAGTCAACTCGCATCTCCCTGCTTTCAAGACTTGGGGTTTTTGAAGTTTTTGTAAGAAAAGATAGCGATGATTTCCTCAAATGATTCTCTCGATCACTCGAAGTGTATAACCTCACCAAAGGCATTTTGAGAAATTGCCTTCTACCTGCCAGTACAAAGCTGAGAGTGGAGTTTTGGGTAGGTATGTAAGTGGGCATACTTGAATCGCATATATTGTAAGATCAAGGATCGGACCTTCGGAGATTAAGCCATACACCTTGATAGATTGTGCAAGTATGTGAATGGAAGAGATGGTTCCTAACTTTTAAATGTTTTTATGTACTCCATGCACTATGTCTCTCTTTTATTTGGATGATGATGGTGATAAAAAGAAGAGTATGGGCTATGCATAGAGCAACAACTTTTTTTTTGAACGGGGATCTAGAGATTTTTCCGTTGGTTTATTGCACTATCCTATCCTTCTTTCTTTCCTTGCTCTTCTTCTTTTTTTCGAATGACTGAATTAGCCCATCTCTGAATGAATTAATGAAAATTGAGAGAGATGTAATGATGAAGATGCAAGGAGTACTTTTTTGGTGGCTAAAGAATGCGCGATCCTCAGGATAAGCATCGGCATTTTTATTTGGTAGAAAGATGGTGCACAACTCTCAGTGTAAGAGTTGGCGGATGGAAAGGGGTGCATGTTGTGTGCGACTCTCAGGGTAAGAGTCAGCATTTTATTTGGTGGGTGTAAGTGAAATCTCAATCGTTGGTGTAAGGTCATAATCTCACGTCGGTACCTGATCCGACTGAACTCAATGTATGAACAAGCAGCGTATGAAGGTTTTTGCTATAGATAGAACATATGGCTCTGGTGGGTATTTCTAATCATTGAGGATCATGCTATATTTTTTTTAAAATTTTCGCAAAGAAAAACCCAAGTCTGCTGCAAGAGATAAACAAATATCATATCATCCTACTATCTCTCATCCCACAATAACTTAGACATTCAAGGGGTCCCTAAAGATTAGTTGCTCATAGAAAGATAGAATTTTAGCGAGGAATAAAAAGTATGCGAGTCGCAATCGATCAGCGAACACAAAGGTAGAGCAGCCAATTTTTTGTTAGTAAACCAATTATTTCTAGGAAGAACAAAAGTAAATGCGGAGAGTGAGAAGATGCGCAAACCGATGATTTTTCAGGCGCGAATTTTTGTGCATCTTTTGAGAGGTTGGGGTAGCCTTCCCCCACACTTGTTTTTGTACCTGTTTCTTGAATTTTTGTGCAACACATAGGACAAAAAAAAAACAAGTGTGTACAAGATAGAAAGTATATATATATTTATTCAATTTATAAAACTGAAAATTACAAGTAGGCGCATGATTACAAAAGTAAATTGAGAAGCGAAATGCAACAAGCTGAAAATTAAAGCGCGCATGCCTAATTATTTGGGTGGTGCGTGAGGCTCTAAAAGGGGTTTCTAATGAGCATGGGCGGTGTTTGCTGCGCGCGCCACCCTCTCTAACTTGGTGGAGAAAGCAAGGCGAAACTTCCTAACTTTCTCTACCAAGTCTCTATGGGCGAGCTCCCTATCCGCAAGCTCCGATTCTAATTTATCTATGATCTTGTAGAGCTCTTCCACCCTTCTACTAAGAAAAGTTAGAGTGGGAAACCTAGGAGAGGTTTCATCACCCTTATCGTTGACCAAAGTAGGAGTCTTCTTAGCGTTGCGCTTAGAGGCGGTAGAAGAAGTTCCTACGGGTTCGGTCCTAGGAATTTTAGCGGGATTGGGCATCATGCCCTTCCCACGCCCACCACTTGGCTTGTCCTTCCCTACAAGAATGAGGGAAGGGCTGCTTGACGGTGTGTGGTAAGAAGTGGTGTCCGAGGAAGACGTCATGGGACGTTTCCCCGTGCCGCCAACGTTCGCCTTGAGGCGAAGCATGCCGGTGGTTGGCCTCCTTGGTGGTGCCGTCTTGATCTTGGCGCCGGTCATCGGCGGCCTTGATCTTGCCGATGACTTGATGCTATCGCCCTTGCTGGACCCTTCACTCCATGGTAGCCTTGCGGCTAATGGTGCCATGAACATGGCCTCCTCTTGCTCTAACTCTTCTTGCGAGAACGATGGCGCTCCGTCAAGGTTATATGGTGTGCGGGAGGCCTCATAGAGAGCAAGGGCATGGCTGGCCATTGTTGGAGCTTAGAGAGGAGATGAACTTGCTGGTGTATGGGTATGAGCAAGAGAGAAAGAGATGAATGGCTTGAGCTTTTGTGAAGAGAGGAGAGGAGAAGATAGCTCAATTTATAGGTGAAGGTGACATCTCTGTTCTCGCGAATGCAGCAGGATCAAACTCCATATGGTGAGCATCAGAGAAGAGCTGAGGATCAGGGGATGAAATTTGGGGAACAACAGCTCGCTCCCTGGCACGAGTGCGCCAGAGGCGCGAGCGCGCCAGTTGCCGCACGGCTCGGCCCCTGTTTCATCCTGTCAGCCTCCCAACGGTCTATTTGTTTCCAAAATGAGGTGTTTCGATCCGTTGGGTAATCGAGGCTCACGGTTCACTCTAGTTTTTGAAAGGATTTTCAAGGAATATTTTGTAAAAATCTTTATTTGAAATATCCAAAGCATTTGTAAAAAGGTGGGAAACCCAAGGATAAATGCTTTGAGTATTTTTATGATAAAGAAGAATATTTTTGAAAATATTTTTTTTTGATAAAAAGAATAGACTAACTAGCCTAATCAAACAAGTGAGGACACTCAAAAACTAGGCATAATTAAATCTATTCGATCTAATTCTTCACCGAAATTTAAATTGCGGGGAGACTCAAGGAAAGGTTTGAGACGCCGACCGTTAACTTTGAAGATGTTACCGTCATCATCTTGAATTGTGATAGCCCCATGAGTGGATGTGTCGATGACGGTGTATGGTCCTTTCCATTTACTCCGCAACTTCCCTTCACCGAATAGTTTTACTTTTGAGTTGAAGAGCAAGACCTTTTCGCCTTGCTTGAAGGTTTTGAACTTGATTCGGTGATCGTGCCGTCTCTTAGTTCGTTCTTTGTAGAGCTTGGCACCGTGATAAGCCTTCTCCCGCCATTCTTCCGGTTCGAAATATCTTCGCTGTCGATTTCTCGCGGCTAATTTTAGATCCATATTCCAGCTCTTGATTGCCCAATAGGCTCGATGTTCGAGTTCTACGGTAAGTGGCAACTTTTCCCGTATACGAGCCGGAATGGTGACATGCCGATAGGGGTTTTGTAAGCGGTCCTGTATGCCCAGAGTGCATCAGGAAGCTTACTTTTCCAACTTTTCCCCATATCGTTGACCGTCTTCTGCAGGATGTTCTTGATCTGTTTGTTCGAGGTTTCTGCTTGACCGCTGGTTTGAGGATGATAGGGGGTAGCTATATTGTGCTAGCTCTTTTAGGAATGCTCTGAATGTTTTGTCAATGAAGTGGGATCCTCCATCGCTTATCACCATGCGTGGTGTTCCAAAGCGAGGAAAGATCACTTCATGAAATATTTTCTTGGCATGCTTGGCGTCAGCTGCCCTGCAAGGCATAGCTTCTTCCCACTTGGATACGTAGTCAACAGCCACTAAGATGTACTCGCAATCTTGGGACTTCTGGAATGATCCCATGTAGTCAATGCCCCACACATCAAATATTTCTATTTGAAGGTTGTAGTGTAGTGGCATGGCGTTGCGAGCCGTGATGCCTCCTTGGAATTGACACTTGCGACACCTCCGAATAAATTCTTTGGTGTCCTCGTACATCGTTGGCCAAAAGAATCCGCAATGCCAGATTTTTGCTTGTGTGCGGAATACTCCATAATGACCTCCGTACGGTGCAGAGTGACATTTCTCAATGATTTGTAGGCCTTCGTTGTTGGTACGCATCTCCTCAACACCATCCGAACATACCCGATACAGGTATGGGTCATCCCAAAGGTGACATCTGCTTTCAACTTGCAGCTTTTTCCTGTTCTCCCCTGGTGGTATATATCCGGCAACCATATAGTTGACGATGTTCGCGTACCAAGGGTTATTGTCTGTCACCTTTAGTAGCATGTCGTCGCGTAGGAAGTCATTTATAGGTAGTTCCCGCATGTTAGTGACCTGCATACGCGACAAATGATCCGCTACGGTATTTTCTACCCCCTTTTTATCTTTTATTTCTAGATCAAATTCCTGGAGTAGAAGAATCCAAATCGACGAGGTTTTGCGTCTTTCTTAGTGAGCAAATATTTCAAAGCTACATGGTCTGTGTAGACTATGACTTTTGCTCCCACTAAGTAAGAACAGAACTTATCGATAGCATAAACGACTGCTAAGAGCTCCTTCTCTATGGTGGCATAATTTAGCTGAGCTCCTGTTAGCGTTTTGCTAGCGTAAGCGATCGCATGATGCTTCTTATCTTTGGTTTGGCCAAGAACCGCACCAACAGCATAGTCACTAGCATCACACATGATCTCGAATGGTAGTGTCCAAATAGGAGGCTGGATGATCGGAGCTGAGATGAGTGCATTCTTAAGGGTATTGAATGCATGCAAGCACTCATCTGTGAATTCAAAATGTACGTCCTTGGCTAGTAGGCTTGTGAGGGGTCTAGAGATTTGAGAAAAGTCCTTGATAAATCTCCTATAGAACCCTGCGTGGCCTAGAAAGCTGCGGATTCCCTTTACATTCACAGGGGGAGGTAGCTGCTCAATAACTTCTATTTTAGCCTTGTCTACCTCTATCCCTCATTCCGACACTAGGTGGCCTAGGACAATGCCCTCACGGACCATGAAATGGCACTTTTCCCAATTGAGTACCAAATCCTTTTCCTGGCACCTTTGCAAGACTCTATCTAAGTTTTCAAGACAATGATTGAAAGTTTTTCCATAGACTGAGAAGTCGTCCATGAAGACTTCCATGATTTCTTCAATCATGTCTGAAAAGATAGACATCATACACCGTTGGAAAGATGCGGGTGCATTACACAGCCCAAACGACATCCTCCTATAGGCATATGTTCCATATGGGCAAGTAAATGTCGTCTTGCTTTGATCATTGGGGTGGATAGGTATTTGATGATTAACCCGAATACCCATCTAGGAAACAGAAGAAAAAGTGTTTCGCTAACCGCTCCAACATTTCATCAATGAAGGGGAGCGGAAAGTGATCTTTCTTTGTTGCCATGTTGAGTTTCCGGTAATCGATACACATTCTCCACCCCGTGATGGTTCTTTGCGGGATAAGCTTATTTTTATCATTTTTGACTACCATCATACCTCCTTTCTTGGGAACCACCTGGAGGGGGCTAACCCAGTCAATATGTGGTACGGGATAGATGATCCTGGCGTGAAAAAGTTTCAAAACTTCCTTTTTCACGACTTCACGCATCGCATTATTCAGCCTTCGCTGAGGTTCTTGAGTTGGTGTACTCGAGGGATCAATAGGAATGCGATGTGTGCATAAGGTTGGGATTATTCCCTTGAGATCATCCAAGGAATACCCGAAGACCGTTCTATGCTTTTCTAACACAGCGATGAGTTCGGCCGTCTCCTTGTCGCTAAGCTTATCGCTTATGATGACAGGAGTTTGCGAGTCACCATGTAAGAAAGCATAGCGCAGCCCCACGGGCAAGGGTTTAAGCTCAATGGGAGGTCGTGTCGGTCTCTCCCCTTTGGGTAAATCTATGGTTTCTCCCAGTTCATCTTCCTCTTCTATAAAGTGAGGAGCATTGCTTTCTAAAGACATCTTTGGGGTTTCGAAGGGAATAACCGACATGACCTCTATGGGTCTACTAGGAGGAAGTTCAGCCACTGAGTTTTTAGCCCGCGTGACTTGAATAGAGAAACGTTCTCTCCCTAGTTTGACTCCTAATTCCCCTATTTTTGATGAACTTGTAACGAGTGTTTCTAGGGGATGACCGATTAGAATGTCGAAATCCTGGATGTCGAAGACATGAAAGTCCAGGGACATTTCGACTTCTTGATGATGGAGAGTTATGTTGTGTAAAATCCCAAGTCCGCTAAGAGCAGATCGTGGTCCTACTCTAAAAGACTTGACTGTTGGGGTACGTGGTTTTTCTCCCAAACACATGAATGCGTAGGATTTTGACATGATGTTTGTTCCAACAGTGGGATTATACAAAACATCCATCCAATCTCCTTGGATTTTCCATCGAAGGGTTGAGGAAGGGGCATGAATCTAAATTTCTTCAGGTGAAAGCTCTCCTTCTGCTACCCATTCTGAGCTCATGATAGCGGTCAACTCCTTAACGGATTCTCTGAGAAATAATTCATCAAGAGGATCGCTAGGAGTGACAGGGATTGGTGGTCTCCTATGGCATTTGTATTTCGAGGTGTTTCCAAAATCTTTGAAGAGTTCATCCTCGAATACAGGAAGTTCCATTTGACTGGAAACTTCCTCTATGGCCTCTGGTTCAGGAGAGGTAGTCTCAATCATGGGTTCGGCAATAGCGAAGAGGCTTCCTCTATAACGCTCGGCGCAAACCGGATGGGTTCTAGCGGAGGAGTGTTCTCTAAAATACGATTTAGGAGAGCTTCTCCTTCCGTGTGGTCTTATGTATAAAATATCCACCGGCGGATGCATCGAGCAACAGGGCAGATTCTCTACTTAATCCTAGCCAAAAGTGTTGTAACAACACGTGGCTTGGAATAGATAGGTCGGGACCTGACCTGGTCAGGGTCAGAAATCGGTCCCAGGCTGCTCCCGTAGTTTCATTTTCTAATTGTCGGAAATTGAGAATCTCATATCGTAGGGAAGCGATTCGAGATATAGGGAAGAATGCAACGCAAAACCTATCATGAAGTTCTTCCCAATCCCCATTTACCAATCCTACGGTTTGGTCGTACCATTGTCTCACCCTCTCAACGAGTGAGAAAGGAAACAACTTCCAACGCAAAGTTTCTTGTGATAAGCCATAAATGTTTAGGCATTCACAGAGTTGCTCAAACTCCCTTAGGTGATGATAAGGATTTTCATAATCCAAGCCTAAAAAGACTTGGTTCTGAACCATGGCTATGAGGCCAGGACCGAGCTTGTAGCTGGAAGCTGTGATTGGCTTCACGGATTGTGGCATTTTAACGAGCTCGCCCTTAGGAGCTGATAGTTTGGCAATGGTTGGTAGCTCCATTTTGTAGGATGAAAGATATATAAAATAGAAGCAAAGATAGAACAAGGTACATGGGCAACTAGGTTTAGAGATAAACTTGATAACCGTTCCCCGGCAACGGCGCCAGAAATGCTTGTTGGTATTTCTTAGCGAAAGCGAAAATTCCGCAAGCGCACGGAAAGACCGTTGTAGCACTTCACCCGATGATAGACTGGGTATCGTAAACTTCATGAAGAACGGTATGATCAGGTTTAAGTCTTAGCTAAGTTGCCCAGAGGAGAGAGTAGGTAACTGGGAAAGTGAGGTTTTCTATAAGACGAATCCTAAGAGAAAGATAACTCTACCGTTGAGATGCTTGCTTCGGGCACCGGATCGCACCTGGCAGCAGGTGATGCCGGCCTGTAGCTCTACACCGTACCCGGACGTGGGGGATTACAAAGGACGGACAGGGCTGTCACCACCTGCCGCCTACCACCTCAACCGTGGAGTACGGGGCAAACGAAGGTAATTAATTAGCTTAGACACCACGTCTACGCCAACGTTACAGTTCTAGCGTCGGCCAGGAACATCCGACTTTATCAGGAGTCCTCTACTAGAACTACCGCCACAAGGACGGTCGACGAACCCGCAAGCAAACAACGATAAAGATAACTTGCTAGAAGGAGCGTACGAATAGATAAACAAGAACCTCTTACTTCAAGCGTAAGAAGTCGCCGAGGTACAAGTGAGGAGGGAGCCAACAAATCCGGCACTCCACCTCGTGGAAGACTAGCCTCCGGAAGCACTCGAAAAGAGTTACTCGCCCTTGACCTCTCTCACTCTCCTACTTCTATTCTAGCTAGAAGCTAGGTATAATGGCTCTACTCTTCCTCTAGTGTAGGCTTGTGGAAGTGGAGAGGGAGGAATGAAGAATGAAGAATGAAGAATGAAAATTGGATGTGTGAAATGAAAGAGAGAAGGGCTTTTATATGTGGACATGGTCGGTTTCCGCACGCCCAAATGACCAAAACACCCCCGCACCGCCCTCTGGAGCATTAATTGCACCGCCTCCAGCTGGCCTGGCCCTCCTGTCAGAGGAGAGGGCGCGAGCGCGCCCCTGGCGCGAGCGTGCCAGGGTGCCGCCTCCCCCTGACCGACCTTGTCTGGCGGGCTGGGTCTTGGGCCTGGAGTTGGCCCATGTGGTGTTTCGTCACGTTGGTACGTCGGTTTGGCCTTTCTCTGCTTTTCTTCTTGTCTTGCTTTTGGGCCAATTTTATAATTCAAATATTTGTTCTCTTTTCTCTATCTTTTGGCCCAAAATACATGTATTCCATGAATGCTCCTGCAAAACAAGTGTTCACCAAAACTATGGAATTTTGTTAGTATAAACCTCCTATCTAGGTGGTTTTTGGTGAACTATGAACCTAAGTTGGCGGGGTTAGATATGCAATAAGGACCGCCAACACACTCGTCCCCGACCGTCGCTGCCCGTGCGCTGCCTCCATCAACGAACGTGATGGCGGCCTCCGACGCTCACTGGTATGTTCCCCAACTCCATCTCCCTATACCTCTCACTCTCTGGCTCGGTGCACTGTGATGGTGCACCATTGTTTATCCCAAATACAAGTGAAGGACCCCACTGATCTACTCCTAGTGATCCTAATGATCTAACAATGGTATCAGACGCCAGTCTAGTTGTGGATCTAGATTGAGGAAGTGAGAAACCACAAAAGAATTGACGGATTTGATCCGGACAGATCACCAACTCCCTAACCCTTAGTAGATTTGGGACTGGGAACGAAAGAAATGAAAATGAATCCAACATGTTGATCCGATTTGACTCGGTTCAAGAAAGAACGAACCCTAATCCTAACCGATCAGGGAACAGTGACAATATTCTCAATTGTTCTTTTTTACAATTTGACCCGAAGGCCCACTTTAGTCGGCAAGCCAGCCTTTTCGCGCGTGGCAAGTGACCCATCTCCCCCCCCCCGCGAGCGCGCGCGCGAGCACTCTAGCGGCGGGAGCATTGCATCGAAAAATCATCAATAACATCATAATATTGCTATTAATTAACGTTGGCTAGAATAATAACAATATTACAATGAATGTAAAAATATCTTTTTTTAAAATTAAACTCTCCCGTTGGTTTGAATTTAATAATGAAAATGACAACAACTTTAAATACGCAACGGAAACTTTAATATCCACATAATCATTTTCCAGAAACTTTAAGAGTACTTTACTGTTCACTGAACAAAATTATCGTTGGATAAAATTTGTACAGAAATGGGCATCAAATTCCAATTCAAAATCATCAAAGATGAATCAAAAAATGTTTCTGGAAAAAGGAAACATGAAAGTCGACTTTTACTGTACAATTGGCCTATTCGGCCCAGAAATCGTGGCTCGGCCCGCAGCCAAACTCGCGCGTGCGCGGCCCAGAGGCCCAGCTGAATGCGCTCCCCCCCTTTTTTTATTTATAGGTTCGTCAGCCCAGCCATAATGGCCCGGCCCAGCTATGAATTTGGCGCCGGCTGACTACGCTGACTCGCAACGGGCCCTAACGTGGGCCTGGGCCACTAATTTGGCCTGCCGCCAGCGCCCTCTTGGGCTCATTCGAGCCCGTTCATCTGGAGTCGTCGATTTGTCTAGGGTTTAATCCGACGGTTCAGCACGGATCTCGGAGCAGGAAAACCCAGCAACCGGTCTCCACAAACCCTAGTTTCCATTTCTCCTCCTCCCGTTTTCTTTCAACCAGCAGCAGCCGCCGCCGGCTGGTGGAGGAGCGGACAGCGCCGCCGTGGAGTGCTCTCACCGGCGCTCGCGTGGGCGCGCGTTACCTCCACGGAACCCTAACCTCATTTTCCTCTCCTCTGTCACCGTAGAACGGAGCAGTAGCAGCCGCCTGTGGCGGCCGGAGTAGGGGTTGTCGGCGCCGCCGTGGCCCCCTTCGCTGGCGTGCACGCTCGCCCTAGGCGGAGTGCGCCGTCGTCGAACGGGCTCGCGGGCGGTGCCCTGTCAAGCGGCAGCGCCCCCGCGCGAGAGCGGGCGACCTCCACGGCTCATCTGTTCGC
Organism: Themeda triandra; assembly: GCA_018135685.1. NCBI lineage: Eukaryota > Viridiplantae > Streptophyta > Magnoliopsida > Poales > Poaceae > Themeda > Themeda triandra. The sequence goes on along the minus strand of JAENPR010000066.1, from coordinate 1,518,819 downwards.
GCGCCGGCCATGGAGACGGCTGGCGGCGAGGTCAGGATAGACGGGCCCCAGGTAGGCCTCATTTGTTCGTCCTCTTTTCTTCTAGGGTTAGGGTCAGTCACTTTGATGCAAAATATATCGTAGAAATAAACTTTAAACTTATAAATAAACTTATAATATTGCTATCATCAACCTTGGTCAGAAAATAACAATATTATAATTTAACTTTATCAATAAATCATATGTTCCTCCAATTAAAATTTTCCCGTTGGTTCCAACTTCAATTAGAGGATAAACATATTATCATTGACTATAATTGCTCTTCAAATTAAATTCTCCCGTTGGTTCGAATTTAATAAGAAGACAATAAACTTTAACTTTGCAGTGAAAAACGTGACAATACAATCCTAAGACAACGAGTCAAGTGTGATGCCAAACACATTGACATAAAGGTATACGTTGTAAAGGAGATAGTCCGGAATCACATTCAAAGTATTGAACATAAAAGTAACAAGAAAGTGCTTGCAGATCTACTTACCAAAGGCTTACCACCCAGTGTGTTCAGAGAACACACAGTCGACATGGGTTTATGGTATAGCCTATGTTTTCCGGACAATAAAGGGCCCAAAATTGAAGAATCTATTTCCGAATAGAGATGTGTATTGTAGCTGTTAAATCTATCGGCAACTGACCGTGATGATGATGCAGTTCTATGCACTGATCTATGACCGGAATGGTAAAAAGAATTGAATGTAAAGTTTAAATTGATAAGTTGAGATCAAGGGGGAGAATGTTAGATTGATCTCCACCAGTTAGGCCCAACGGCCTAACTGGGCCCTGATCCACGCCCTGATCGGGGGCGTCTAGCCCAAGACTTGGCTGGTGGGCCCCTGTCGCACAGTGCCTATAAGAGGAGGTGGGGGCCACTGGCTCGCTTCACGAGGTTCACCACAGCCGCCACCCCACTGTCCTAACCCTAGACCGATCGAGAGGGCGGCACTGCCAGCGATGGGAAGCCCCACCGGCGTCGCCGCTACCACTGCACTGCACCGCCGGACTTCATCACGTCACTCGTCCCCGACCGTCGCTGCCCGTGCGCTGCCTCCATCAACGAACGTGATGGCGGCCTCCGGCGCTCACTGGTATGTTCCCCAACTCCATCTCCCTATACCTCTCACTCTCTGGTTCGGTGCACTGTGATGGTGCACCATTGTTTATCCCAAATACAAGTGAAGGACCCCACTGATCTACTCCTAGTGATCCTAATGATCTAACACCAGGTTCTTTCCTAGGAGAATTTCAGGGTGCAACTACCACAACAAAACCCTACATGGGAGGAGGCAAGTAAGTTTCCCAAACAAGACAGCAAGCGGTTAAATAGAATCTTCATTTACTTCATTTACATTGTGTTTGGAACCTGTGCAAAGGGAGGAATAGAAGAATCTTCGAAAACGCCCACAAGATGGCGCAACAGGTGGCCTCTTTGGCAAAAGAGGATATCATGCAAAGATGTAAGGCAATGACATTTGCTGGTTGAATCCTCTGGCAGCAGGAAAAATGAACTCTCCTAATTCGGTCCTAAGACCGTATTGTTTGGCGCCAGGGGTGCCATTTGTAAAAAAAAAAAAAAAAAAGGTCTAAACTCTTTCCCTACCTTAATTGAACGGTAGAGCTTCTGCCTTCTTTTTTTCTAAAAAAATATCCATTATCTAAAAAATACAAAGCACCACGCTTCAATTTGCCTTTAAGGCATAAACAAAAGCTAACGTGTTCCCCTGAACAAAAAGAAGTACGAAGAAAACCAACATATACATGTATGTGGTCAACTCAAAGCAAACTCCTAGGTTACACCATAACTAAGGGACGCATGCCATGGCAATAACATTCATCAACTGGAACAAGTTTGGGGTTTGTTTACCATGGCATTCCCTTTTTGGCATGGCAATGAACTCGCACTAGACATTATAATCGGTTGCCGATCAAGAAGTTTGGAATCTCATGGTACAGAATCCAAAACCTGTTCTTGAGCTAACGATGTGACCTGAGACTTATCAGGGTATCTGTTGTAATTGGTTAAACAAGGGGTTTGCTTGGTGTCGGACAATCATCCATGCTTTTACTGGTAGAAATGATATGTCTTGGCGCTAATAATGATATTCCGGAGTCCTCCAATCGGCGCCAGCACCATCAGAAGCACTCCTAGAATAATGCAGATCTGAAGAATATCACAGGGAGAGCACATGTTAGGCGACAACAGGTTAAGCTCAGAGAAGATAGGCTTTAGGCTGGATTGTCGCTTAGTTCTTACCCAGTTGGTGAACCATGAGAGGCTGAACCTTTTGGGCTTATAGATTGCAAGCCACATGATGCAGGGAAGCTGGCAGAAAAAAAAATACAAGATTTGGTCAGCTCTCATGATGTCATGTTACAATTCTGAAATCCAAAGCAACCCCCTAATCGCAATCAGCAGGAGCTTACGAAATAAGTTGTCGGTGCAAACGCGAATCCACCAAAGAAACTGAGCAATCCATCGAAGAAGGGAAAGGTGATGGCTATGAACATTGTGAACGCTGCACACATGTGGCATCTGGTCAGCCTTATTTGTTCAGGATAGCCTCACATTGCCAACACTTATTTGGTTAGCAGGCCTTCAGAGTTTAGCCTTTAGACTGAAAACTTTCTGTGTTCAGAGTTCAGACAAATGGCATTACCAACATAAACAGTTCGGGCAATGAGACGGAGAGTCAGGCCTGGAGGGAAGCGCAGCTTCTTCACCAGCACCGTCTCTATCATGTCGAACACCGGCATCGCATAAATCTGTGCAGCCAACACAAACATAATTCAGTTCAGAGAAGTTACATTACAGAGTTCCATCTTTCATCTCCCATGTAAACCTGGTTAATTGACTTGAAAGATATGTAATGTATGTACCTGGTAGCTGCCAATGACATGGATGACGACCATCATGTTTGCAAGGGCGATGAGCCACTTTGGAGTGTTAAGCGTGATGAGAATGTCGCTGTCAACAGTTTTGCCAAAGGCCCAGAAGCCGATGAATGAGACAGGAAAATAGCACAGCGCGACGATGATGTAGGCGACGAAAACACCCTTCCACATGGGCTTCTTGGACGGCTTCTCCGGCGTCGACGGGATAGTGGCCTGGATCTCCAGCACCACGTTATGCCCCGCGTAGGCGAACGCCACCGTCCCTAGCGCTCCCAAGAAGCCGAACACCTTCCCCGGCGTCGTCGTCGCCCGCAGGCTGTAGTCCACGTCCGCCACTTTCCCCTTGTGCACCGACGCGCCCCACGCGATGGTGGAGTAGCTGAGCGACATGACGGCGGCGGCGAGGGACACGCCGGAGATGGAGTTGAAGTTGGGGAGCTGGGAGAGCACGAAGTGGACGGAGGCGAAGATCATGATGAAGTAGGTGAGCTTGATGTCCTTGCAGTTGTTGCCACAGACCGTGTCGTGGAACTTCTTCAGCGAGGTGCCGCCGGTGACCATGTAGACGATGTTGACTCCCACCTCGACGACAAGCTGCTGCGGCACCACGATCCAGAGCCCCAGCCGCTCGCCGAACGCGTGCTGCCCGAGCTCGTGGTACCGGTCGAAGCGCCTTCCGGGGACGCACTCGTGCATCTCCACCATCTGCCACAGCGTGTACAGCGTGATGATCCACGACAAGAGCAGCACCGCGATGCCAGCCTCCCTGCGAATACAGAGTTCACAACACGATCAGGCATATGTATATACTAGAGATGGTATGTTGATGGCAAGCACGTATTTACCAGCCGAGCTCGGACATGGCGTAGGGAAGGCCGAGCACGCCGGCGCCGACCATGGCGGTGACATTGTGGAAGGCGGAATACCACCACTTGGCGTTCCTCCTCGCATTGATGGGAAGCCAGTCGTCGATGGCCTTCTCCTGCTCGGGCCACCGGCCTTCCTGCGAGTCCGGGACCCCTCTGGGTGTCAGAGGGAGGCTGGCGAGCTGCAGATCATCAGTCATCTTTAATTTGCAGTATCTTGGTTAACTGAATCGTGTGGGACGCACCTTGTCCGGAGAACAGTCGTCGAGCTGTGGTTGCATCTCCATGGCCGATGGCTGGCGCGCGCGCCTCAGGCCTCAGCTTGACGGCGATGGATGCCACCGAACCTTCAGCGCACAAGCAGCAATGGAGACTGGAGAGAGCTCATATCGGAGCAGCAGAAGGTAGCATAGAGTTGAAGTCTTCCTTATAGAAAGCGAGATGTCAGGCGACTCCAGCTCAGCTGATGCACTCGCCGAGGACGACCCGGGGAGCCCAGCCAGCTAGCGTATCGATCGGATGCATGGTCCGGGCGAGAGCGGAGAATACCACCACTTGGCGTTCCTCCTCGCATTGATGGGAAGCCAGTCTGGGAAGCAAAATGGCAGTCACACCATTTTTTTTTTTTGTCTGTGTGTGTGTGTGTGTGTGTGTGTGTGTGTGTGTGTGTGTGTGTGTGTGTGTGATGAAACAGCAGTATATTCGTTTCCCTGGCAAATTTTGTAGAGCTTACCTACATGATGAAAGGTCACAAATAGGAGCGGAATTTTGAAATTGTAACTCAAATAGGAGAGGAAATTAAATTTGTGCGGCTGAGGCGCGGCGATCTGGTCAGTTGTACCCGGAGAGTGAAGTCAAACACGTCTTGTTAATTCATGATTCATATCTTGCTAGTTACCTCAGTGGCCAGAAGAACATATATAACTAGGGTAAATGAAATAGTGAATGGCACTGTACGTACTTGTTTATCATTGTGGTTTGCATGCGAATGTGCAAGGAGACTTCCGACTGCAGGCAAGTCTTCCTCCGATCCATGGCGAGTTTGACTTGGTCTGCAGATTTCTTAAGATAAAAAAAATAAAATCATCGGGATTCACACAGCCCTTATGACCAAGAGAACTAGACCACTTATATATTACATCAACTTAATCAAATCGAAGCCAAGGTGATCAACTTGCTGTGTGTACCTTCAGGAACCTGGTAGAGTGTATTTTCGGGACCAGTGGACCGCTTTAAGGTTTACATTTCTGGACGTAGAGTGGCATAATTATTGCAAAATCCGGTAGGATAAAAAAAATGCATTTTTCTATGGTAGGATTACAAGTAAAAATGGTGTGACTGCCATTTTGCTTCCCAGACTAGGCCAACTGGACATAAATTAATACATCTATCCTTAATCAACAATCAATTGATTAAGGGCCTCGCCCGCGCATGGGCTTTTTCTTTGCGCATGGGCTTGGTAGCCAGCCAGGCGCACGTTCCGAACGTCGGGTTGAATTGGCCTCCGGTGGCCGGAGCGAGGCTGGAAAAGGAGCCTGTCGTCCAGCGTTAGCCAGCCAGGCGCATGTTTTTTTTTCTTGACTGACCACCTGCTTCGTTTGCTTTCTTTGGAAAATGAGATGCTTGCTGCTGTTGCTCTCGTTTTCATGAGTCATGGATGCAGCATCTGCTGCATGCTGTGGCCTGTGGAGCCTATATGACACTGAACTCTACACAGTTGCAGTTTTATTAGCACCGCTGCAAGAGCAGGCAGTAGTTCTTTGTCTTGCACTCTTGCACAAGCAGATGGAACGTATTCACACACAAAAAAAAAAAGAAAAAGAAAAAAAAGGGCAATATCATCAGCCTTATATGGTCAATGCTAACGTTGGAACAAGGCCGGGCTGGGCCTTATGCATGGACTCGGGCCTTTCGCTAATAGATCTGCTTCAGCTGCTAGCTGTACTGTACGCCTACAACTCTACAATCTGACCAATACGTACTCCGTACTCCTCAACGGCAATATGATATTATTAATTAATTAATTAATTAGTACCGTATTGTCTTCGTAGCGGTATGAAAGCACGCTCAAATAAGTCGTCAGAGCCTATACACCAGAGTTGGGAGGAGGGGTGCACGGGCTCAAAGCAGCATTGACATGCGCAGATAGTGCTCGGGTTGTGGGAATATTTAAGCAGGAATGTTGGTGTCTGCCCTTCCAATCCCAAATATATGCAATGCTGCTTGCTCGACCAATGCTTCCAACTCCCTTATATTTTTATTCATTAACCTATGAGATGAGATTCTCCGGACTCTTTTTTTTTTTTTTTTGTGTTCTTGGGCGCTTGGACATCCTAAGCGTAGGACGCCCGTGCCCGGCACACCACCGCCCTGCGCCTGCACGCACATACCCCTAACTCCGACGCACACACTCGCTCAACCCCCCCCCCTACGAAACACATGAAGAAGAAGTTTTGCACCATCAAAGCCGGGTTCTAATGAAACAAAAACAAAAACAAAAACAACAAAAATGTGTGAAACCATGTCAAGAATACGTGTGAGACAAAACCATTGCTCCGATTGAACCAATAGACTCAAGCGAATTGAAACAACACGCAACACCACCCGAATGAACCAAAAAATGAGAATATCCGCTGAAACAAAAAAAGGAAAATCTGTTGAAACAAAATATTTGCACCGATTGAAATAAAACAGGCAAGCGATTTGAAACAAAAAACGCAAGTCCCCTAGCAACCCTAACCTACTGCAACAAGTGAAATAAAATAAAAGAACAAAAAAACAACATGAACAAGAATTTTGAAAACAAAGAACTGAAGCAACTACAACCCCTAAGCTACTACAGTGACCCCCTCCCCCCACCCCCACCCCCACCCACCCAGAGAAACAACAATGGAAAAGCAACCAAAACAACCGGGCGCAATTGAACCAATCTCTTGAAACAAAAATCCTGATAGACTCGAGTCTAGGGAAAAAGGGAGAAGAAGGGCTCAAATCGGGGGGGGGAAGACGAGGAGGAGAAGAGTAGAGGACAAATGAGGGGGAGGAGAGATGCACTACTATAGAAAGTTAAATCTGCATCGGTGAAGTGTTTCTGGCCGACACTATATCAACGTCTGTAAAGATCAGGCAGCTGCAGCGATGGCCTTTTAACCGGCCCTGAAGAAGAGTCTTTAGAGGCGGTTTTCTTAAGAGAACTGCTTCTGATAACCTGGGTTGCCTCGAGAACCGCCCCTGAAGTGGGTGTTTAGAGGTGTTTTTCTTAAGAGAGCAGCCTTAGATAAGGCTTGTTCGGAAACGGTTTGATTATGACAACCTCCTTTGATGCCAGTTTCAAGAGTTTCTGAAAAGGTCTTATTAGGGATAATTAATAATTAAAATTAGTTTCAAATTTTTAAATTTGAAAATTGCTACCATATTTTAAATTTAAAAATTGCCACCAATTTCAAATAATTAAAAATAGCTCCACAAATACCTACCAATGGCTTTATTATATATTCACAATATATATATAGTATGTGTACATGTTCAACAAGATATATATTTGATTTGTACAACATTCTGAACACAAGTCACAAGCAAGCTAATTATCACGCAGACAAGTTCATTTTTGTAGTAGTGTATGTAAAAGGAATATATGCAAATACTTCACAGCACATGCGTTACTCATCAACATAAAGACATCTCATAGTTTATTATTATATATATTGAGTAGCAGTACACTACTCTATAGATTCATCATAGACACGAGCACATATATATGAAATCAATCACAAAAGGATTGAACTTCACATGTCACACTCACACACATTATTCATTTTTGCCTGCCTTGGATATATCAAGGCATAAAAAGGTATAAACGTGTTGCTAGTAGTGCACACGAACTACTGGGGGTGGATCTCCTACAACCCTTTCCGGACCATCATCCGTCTGGATGAGGAAAGAAATACTTTTGGTTCCTGGGTCACAACTAGTGTTAGGGACTTTGCCATCTGTAGAGTCCCTTATGTTGATATAATCAAAAGTTGTTATATCAGGCCTGTTGTTTCGTAGGTAGAAAAGAAAGTCAACAAGCAGCGTGCCTTCAATGTTGATAAAATTGTCGTTGGCCCATTCAGGAGGGTATAAAGCCATAATCACGTAGAGTTGTCTCTCTGTTGAAACTGTTATAATACAGTAAGATTTAATAATCAAGCAATGTTGACATAATCAATAGGAAAACAACATGTTGTTTTGAACTAATGCTATCATACTTTCATACTATGCTGATGTCTTAGTCGAATGCACTATATGCCAACCGAGCAGCAAACTTTTTGAAAGTGCAAAAAGTCTAAATAACCTCCTCACCTATTGCTACTCGACTACTTTATCCCCTAACCTACAAAATGAGATATTTAGCCCCGTCACCTTTGCAAAACCGTTCAAATAACACCATATGGCGGTTTTATAGGGTAGTTTTGCCGCGCTGGCATGCTGAGGTGGACTTCTATGCTGACTTGGATGACTAACACTGGGCCCTGTTCCTAAGTGGTTGGTCTTCACCCATTTACCTCCTGTGGACGGCAGGCTATCAGATGACCACGATGACCGTCCTAGATGGTGTCGCGACGGACATAGAGGTGTGGCTCCTCCCGCCTCTCCAGGCATGCCCCTACCCCTGCACAGCTCTGTTGCCTATAGGCCCCTGCTCCTGTGCAGCTCTGCGAGCAGTGCCCTACCCCAGAGCTTGCCCGTGTGGTGCCGACTGAAGCCTCTGCCTCGGTTGCACCCAATAGCTGCTCCACCAGCACGCCCTCCCCCGGCCCCTATATCAGGTGGGGCACAAGAGGTCCAAGACAACATGGCCACGTGCGCATGTGAGCGGTGGGGTGACGGCAGTTCGGGATTAGAAATGGCCCTTCACAACATTGATATGGCTCCCTTGGTTGATTCTGCAAGCGGGTGATGGTAACTAGGAGTTGGAAAGATATTGAGAAATTGAGGCTTACCCCAAATCGATTTAGGTTCCTACGAGAACTGACCAAAGGTGGTGATGAATTTCAAAAACGTGTTGACGACAGGGCACTCTTGCTATGGTTTCATTAGCTAGGCAACTTCCATAGGCTTTGAGCTAGCTAAATTTGATATGTGGAGCGGCTCTGTTTTGGCGTCAAGGTGTTTTGGTCACTGGAGTGATGCAGGTGTGAGCTGCTTGACGGTTTGGTGGCGCAGTCGGTGAGGCGAGGACAACAGCGGCGTGGGCAGGGTGTTCATGTGCGCACCAAGTAGCTTGACATTATTTGCGCCATAGGGCAAAACCAAGCACGTGACAGCAGGGCCGAACAGAGTGACAGCAGCACCTCCCTACCCATGAACTGAAAACCTTATCATGGAAGAGGGATTCACTAGCTCATCACCTCTGCCAGCCTGAGCAGGCACGCACCATCTATGACAAAGTAGAGGTATGCCCCTAGCTTGAACCGTCCCATCACAGATTTCATTTCACGACATTGCTGACCTCCACCGGACGAAATGAAGTGTAAGAGTAGCGGCACCGGGTTGGTACTGTATTGGTAGTGTTGCGGCAGTCTACCATGGTGCGGGAGCTGGTCTCCCGTCCCCGTGAGAATGGTGTGGCTGCTGGCCGGCATGTCTGTGTGTGAGGCGAGAGGAGTAGAGGGAGAGGTGTGTTCGATTGTGGGAATGGTGAGGAAGAAGAACGGGTTGGGATCGGCATGATTTTTTGGGGTAGGAGGCAAGGGAGAAGACATGCCCACTTACAAGCAAGCAGCCACACGAGGCTCGCATCGGTGACGCTAATGATCATGTGAAGACAGCCACCACGGACCTCGTGAGGAGGGCGCACCCGCTGCCGTGGATGCCGATGGGGAGCTCGCATGGCTTCCACAGCCTCGCGCGGCCTTCGTCGGGGAGTTGACGCTGCCACTAGTTGGATCTCCTTTCCACCGAACAACAAAGCGCGAGTGACGGTGGCACGAGCACGCGGCCGGGTAGCCATTGGCCAATTCTTAGTAATTGGGCTAATGCCCCCCCCGCCCACTCACACACCCGTTGTCTCCGTCCCAGCTCCATGATGGCTAGGCCTGCCGGCAGCTACTGCCGCTGTGGGTCGTTGTGATCGAAGTATGAGCTCACCACGGACCTTAATGCTGAGGGAACACATCTTAGATAATTGTGCCTTTCATGGAAATGCTGAGGGAATGCAATGAACCAAGAAGCATGGGCCCAACGGAGGTCTTGTCCGCCCAAGGGTGAAGAATTTGATAGACCCAAGGAAAAAATAATGCATTGTGAAAGATGGTTTCTTGCACAGTGTTCTAGATCATAGAAAGTATCCATAGTTTATGCATTAGGACTGCCCTTAGTCAGACAAGCAATCAGGCCACCGAAATATTTAAAATAAAAAATTTATGTACCCAGCCGCTAGCAAAAAGTATGTGCGTACCTGCAGTCTTGCAGATCAATGTGTATGGAGATGGTTCATGCTCTGCACATGTCTATGAATATATATACACACTGACTGTTTGTAGAGTTTGCTTCTTCTCGGTAATAACAATGTATTTCCTCCATTTTTTATTGTGGTATTCAGTTTTAGGAGAAAGTTGCAACTAAGTGTCATATTTTGGTCTATATACCTTGGTTTCTTCATAGCAATTAAGTCCTCATGCATGCAACCAATGAACATGAACTCCGCATGCATGTCATGCTTTTCATAGCAATTAAGTCCTCATGCATGCAACCAATGGACATGAAATCTGCATGCATGTCATGCTTATTAAATTGCAGGATAGAGACGGTAGAGACAGAGTCATGCGTAAGTACAGCATAATACTCACTTTTATTCTTCCCCTCGGTCTATGCACCCAAATCAAATATGACACTTAAGAAAACATGGAGGGATTATGTATTTAGTGGACCGTTAGTTCAAAAATACCACCATATATCGCCTTTTTGTTGCGACTTATGATAGTTGCCAAGGATAACGATGTAGGCCATTTCTCTTCCTTTTACTTAGTAAATTGCATTGGGCACCTGCTGAGTCTCCAAAGTATAACTTTGACTTTTTGTTTTTATAAAAATTATTACTGAAAGTGATATATGTATATTTTTATACAAGTATTTTCTAAGACAAATCTATTCATATGGCTTTCACATTTCTAAACTCAACAATTTATATTCTCAATGTTTAACCCAATCCTTAAATATCTAAAATGACTTTTTTCGTATGGATTGAGTACAATGAACTTGCATATATTTATACTTGTCTCAGCATAAATTATAATGCATACATATATCGAATGGACAAGCATTCCCTATATTAATATAGAAATGGTTTCTGGCAACACCATTTTCACCACCCAGCTTGCTCACCACGCCGTCCACCTCCCGCCGCCTCGCTTTCTCCTGCGCATCCCCGCATCGGCGCGGACGGCCACCGCCATCGCGCAGCAACGCGCCTCCCCGGCGTCGCAGCCTTAGCGCGGGCAGCCGCCGTCCCGGATCGTCCCACTACTGCCCTCATACGTCGCGCCGTCAGGCCTCTTGGCCTTCGCGGGGTCGCGAGCCTTCCTGCCCTGCACGCAAGCGTCCGCGGCAACTGCCTTCACTCGCGCCGTGGTGGTGCCTCTCTTCCCCGGACAAGACGGCGGCCCCATGCCCTCCGCGTACCGCTGCCCAAATCTAGCTCGTGGCCCGGGTACGTGAACTTCGCCTGGATTCTGCCGCACGGCATCCTCTGTACGGTAATTCTCCTTAGTCCTGTTTCCTCCGCCATATGTGCCTACCTTTCACGTGCTCGACGGAATGCCAGAGCCAAAACAAAAAGGATAATTCATATAGCCTCACCTTCGTAGGGGCAACAAAGGTTGCTGAAATGTTAGTTGCATTTGCCCATACGTGAAAACATGGGTTACTTGATGGGCAGCAAAGGTTGCTAAAATGTTAATTGCATTGCTCCACCTTATCTTCAAATAACTTTTGTAAGCACAATATTTATGCGTCGCACTAGCATACCTCATCATCACAATTACTATCCACAAATGATCTACTGTCATTTTTAAAGTGTTCGGGCCATGCTTAGAGTCCAAACAGAATAGTTACACATATCTATTTTGATTCCAAACTATACTGTCAAATGCAGTTACCTGTCAAGTGCAGGTTGCATATTTCTGTAAAATTTCATTTTGTCGATGCCTAAACATTGAGGTGTTTGTTGCTCAAATTTGCATAGTTATGTCACCTTTATTGCCATTTCTATATTACGTCTCTATTACCATTTCGGTATTACGTGCTTACTCTTTGCTAATTCACATTTACCTTATGCCTACCGGTGCCTTAATTTTGTCGGATGCTCTGGCGGGAACATATTCTAGATTGGCTCACCACGAACAACAAGTACAGAAGCATTTAAGTTTAAAACACCTATATTGTATTCTATTATGAGATCATACGAACATCAATGTGTACTTTATTTAGGAATTTTCTAATGACAAATCTTATGCAAAGGTTGACTAGCCCGCGCAAATGCACGGGGCGGTTCTGCTAGTTTATATTAAATTTGGTATTCTCGAATTAAAAACTCAGTCTGATACAAAGTGCTTCTGTTGTTGAGCCTAACCATGGCGCCATCACTGCCGCACTAGATCTGCCGCTTCGTCGCCGGATCCGCCGTTCCCATACACCGTGGCATCGGATCCGCCACAGGCTGTCGTCGTCGTGGCCCTGCGCCGCTATGTTGATGCAGACCCGTCGGATATGTACCGCCATCGTCGATCTGTGTCCCCGAGTGCCGCCATCGACCTGCGAGTGCCCTCCTTGTGCCCCCCCCCCCCCCAAGCGTGCCTAGCCACCGGAGAAGGAAAAGGGAGGCGTGCCGCCACGGATCCGGCCGCCCCCGCGTGCCTGGTCGCCGGAGAACGAGAAGGGAGGTGGGCCGCCACGGACGCTGGTGCGCCGGTGCAGATGGATCCAAGCCTTGCTCTCTACTGCATCATCCAAGATACTTCTAAACAGACAGCAGGGGGACGCCATTAGGTACATGAGAGGAGTTCGTCAAGGAGACTCTCTATCCCCAATGCTTTTCATCATCGCAATTGATATCCTACACAGATTATTCCAAAAGGCAGCAACTGATGGAGTGCTCAATAGAATGAGGCCATCAAACATTAAGTTCCAATGCAATTTCTATGCTGATGATGTGATCATGTTCATCCGGCCAACGGTACAGGAAGCAAGGGCAGTCAAACACATTCTGAACATTTTTGGCAACGCTGCCGGTCTACCAACTAATCTTGCCAAGTGCTCAATCACTCCAATCTATGGTGGCGAGGAAAACATGGAGGACATTGTTAGTATCTTGGGATGCTAGGTACAACCGTTCCCCATCATCTAGGACTGCCACTAAGCACACGATCCATCCCGAAAGAAAGCTATCAGGCACTAGTTGAACAAGTTGCACACAAAATGCCACCTTGCCATGGTTCCTTGATGGCCAGAAGTGGAAGATTGGTGTGGATCAAGTCGGTACTCCGTTCTGTTCTGGTCTACGCCATGATGGCAGAAAACCTACCGTCCTGGGCGCGGAAGGAAATAGATGCCATCTGTCGCAAGTTCTTCTGGACGGGGTCTGATCAAGCTGTACAAGGGAAGTGCATGGTCGCCTTGGAGACATGCTGTAAATCAACTGATCTTGGTGGACTGGGGATTAGCAATCTGAAGCTGACAGCATACGCACTCTAAACACGTTGGCTCTGGCTACACAAGACCGATGAGGATCGTGCATGGAGTCAGCTGCCGATTAGGACGTGCCCTCAGGTTCAGGCTTTCTTCCGTGCATCTACCTTCTCTGTGGTTGGCAATGGAGAGCGGACTCTATTCTGGGTAGACCGATGGATCGACGGCCAGTCTGTATATGACATCGCTCCGTACATCTACCAGTACCTCCACGTACCTGCAAGAATACGCCGTTGACAAAGTGTCAGGGAAGGCATGGCTAACAGAGAATGGGCACGTAGCATTCAAGGAGGTCTATCCTCTCAGGCTATCATTGATTTACTTCATCTCTGGCACACCGTGGATGCCATCGAGCTCAACAATGAAGCCGACAGAACAATTTGGCGCTGGGCATCAACAGGCACTTATACTGCGAAATCAGCATATATACAAGATGTTGCAAGCCGGCTCCACTTTCTTCCCTGGACACAAATTGATCTGGAGAACTTGGGCCCCTCTCAAGATACGAATTTTCCTATAGCTCGCGTTCAGGCGAAGACATTGGACAACCGACAAAAGGAGGAGGCATGGGCTCGACACGTAGCAGTATTGCTATCTATGCGACCAGGAGGACGAGTCCATCGACCACATCATCGCCACTTGTTCCTATTCCAGGGAGGTCTGGTACCTCATCCTGCATGCATTGGGCTATCACCTCCCGCCGGCAGTAGCGACATCGCTCAAGTGGTTGCGACGACTGCGCGCAGGGCTTAGCGATGAGCGACGGAAGGGCATGGACACCCTGTTCACGTTGATCTCCTGGAAACTATGGAAGGAAAGGAACGCACGCTGTTTCCGCAAGGTGACGGCAAATACCAGCGAGACACTACAGCTCATCAAGGCAGAAGGTGAGCGTTGGATTGAAGCCAGAGCAGAGGGACTCAAGGCTCTTGTTCATGTTTGGCCGTAGTTAGTGCAGCTGCAATCCAAGTATGTTTTTTTTCCATTATATAGCATATTCATGAGCTTGTAACGTCGCTAGTGGTACTCTTGTACATATATTGCTTTCTTCTAATACAAAAATATGTACACTGGTGCGTATTCGAGATCAATTACAAATGCCCTTCATCCGTAACAATGCACAAGTATTTTTTCTGTTTCTTTATCAAAACTGAGAACAAAGTGTAGCCTTGTGTTAAAAAAAGAAGAAAAAAACAGAGTTAGTCCACAACTTCATGAGGACGCATAGAGTAGGCAACTGTAGGCAGAACTAGCCTTTAAAACATTAGGGCATAACCCAAAGATGGAAAGCTTCCTATGGAAAACTAAATAACTTATTCAAATGAAATTAATTCTCATGAATTGCTCACCGTAAGAAAAACCTAAAACCTTAAAGAGTATTTGGGTTTCCAAATGAGGCCTAGGAAGAGTCGAGGATACACTAGTTCATGGAACCTCCTAAGGTCTAGCAAGCCCAATGCCCAAGTGATGATCTGGCTCTTGGAAAGTGGGATGCAACCCTTGGAGGGCCTATGGGATTGCCTCACTTATATGATTAGCCAAAAGGTTAAGCCTTTCGAGACGGGAAAGATACCCAATACTCTGCGGAATTTTTCTAGAGAATTTATTTCAGGACAGGTCTACAATCTCAAGACTCGTTGCATAGCCAATAGACAAAGGTATGGCCCCAGAGAATTGGTTCCTTGCAAGTACTAGATTTGTAAGCGACATTGCATTCCCAATTCTGGAGCCAATGTCGCCGGTCAATTGATTGTCTGCAAGATCAATGACACTAACCTTGGGAAGGGCCCACAGCCCCTCGGGCACATCACCAGAGAGGTTATTACTGGCAAGCTCAAGACCCTTGAGCTCCTTGAATTCGCCAAACTCGGGAGGCACCTACCTGGAGAAGTTATTGTCGAACAATGTCAAATACACGAGCTGCTTGAGGGACCCAAGCTCGGAGAGGCTGGTAGCTGTTAGGTTGTTCACGGATGCGTCAAAGTACTGCAGCTTTGTGAGCTTCCCGAAACCCATGGGAAGGTAGCCACAAAGGGAACTATTATACAGTATGAGCTTTTGTAGCTTAGTGAGTTTAGTGATCTCAAGTGGTATCTCACCGGTGAGAAAGTTGTCTTGGAGCTCGAGATCTACGAGGTTCACGAGGTCACCAATGTTTCGCGGGATATCACTGTGGATATTGGCTCGAGATAGGAACAACACAGTGAGGTTTGTGGGCTCGGTGAGCACGCTAGGGAAGGAGCGTGTCGGCGCAAAAGAACTGATTGTTGCCGATCGAGAGAACGGTGAGGTCCCGCATGGTGGAGAGAGAGGCCCATGGAAACATGTCGGAGAACTTGTTCTAGGAGATTTTGAGAGTCCGGAGCTTCGTCAATGGCGAGAGGTCTGGCACGGCGCCGTTGCAGTGGTTGAATGAAAGGGTCAGAACCTGAAGCCCAGTGCACGTGACCACCCCACTGATGCTGCCCGCAAGCATGTTTGCCTGCAAGGATAGCGTCACGAGGGCAGGCAGGCCAACGCAAATGTCGTCGAACGGGATCGAGGCAGCAGCGATGCCTAGTCCCGGCATGTAGATAACCGTGACGACGCCGCCGTGGCCTGCTGGGTCGCATGTGATGCCGGTGAAGTTGCATGGGGAGGCGGTGGCAGCGTCCCAAGTGTCCAAGGAAGCAGCCGTGGGTGGGATGGTGAGGGCGCTCTTGAAGGCGAGGAGCGTGCCCACCTCGGAGGCAGCGGTGGCTGCAGTGAACGAGAGAATGACAAAAAGGAGCAGTGGGAGCGCGGGCAGCATGGCTGCAAAACGGAGGGGCTGTGTGTTTTTTTTTTAGCGCCTCTCATCTGGGTACAGTAGTATCTGTTCATACACACGCACGCCTCACTCATCACACGCACCCACTCACACCACCCATGTATGCAAACAAACCTCCAACTACACTCGATCTGAAGATCGCGTCCTTCTTGAGATCACCGAAATCGCTGATTTCGTAGGCAGCGGGCACGTCGCTCTACCATTGTGGCTCCACACGAGAGAGGCCGTAAATTATTTGGGAAACACTGTTCCCGGTAGGAAAATCGCGCGTCCGAGCGCACTCGAACCCGCGACCGGTGGCCTCCGCACCGGGAGCGCCAACCACCCGAGCTACGCTCGGTTCCCGAGGGGCTGTGTGTTGGTTGTGTGTTGGTGCATTGGTGCGAGGACTGTCAGCAAGAAGCGCATCTTTAACGAGAACAGAGAGAAAGCGATGGCCAAACGGGTGCACCGTGAAAGTAACGAAAAATGAATAATAAACAAAGGACAGACAGGGAGTCACATATGGCAGCACCACAGCTTGCATCTCAGTCAAAAAAAGTACCGGGCGGCACCATTTCCCCTCTGTTAATGACTAACGACTCCTTGGTGGATGGACGATCCAGTTAACTTGCGAGAATTGGAAAGAGTGTAGTTATTAATGGTTATAGCATTAGTATAATGCTACTATTAATCGGTTGTCGCCGATATCAACCGTCACACTGTCGGCAAAGACCCAGCAAGCACAGTGCCCAGCAGTTCTTCCACATGTCTCTGTCTGCAAGTTCTGATGATTTTTTTTTTTCCTTGACTGACCACCTGCTTTGGTTGGTTTTTCTGGAAAATGAGATGCTTGCCTCTGTTGCTCTCATTTCATGAGTCATGGATGCAGCATCTGCTGGCCTGTGGAGCCTATGACACTGAACTCTGCACAGTTGCAGTTATATTAGCACCGCTGCAAGAGCAGGCAGTAGTTCTTTGTCTTGCATTCTTGCACAAGCACAAGACGGAAAGTATTCACAAAAGAACGTTGGTGTGCTTAGCGCGCATACAGTACGGGGCCTGCGTTTTGCCTTCTGCGTCGTCGCTGTCCTTTCGTCAACTGCTTCTATCACGGCCTGCATGTTCACAATTTCTTTTTCCATTCTCGTGCGAGACAGAAATGGGAACAGCAAAGAATTCAGAAATGGGAACAGCAAAGAATTCAAGATGGGCAATATCATCGGCTTACGGCTTCCAGCCCACATTTCCTATCATCAGCCTTATTGGTCAATGCTAGCGTTGGAACAAGGCCGGGCTGGGCCTTATGCATGGACTCGGGCCTTCCGCAAAAAGATCTGCTTCAGCTGTCCTGTACGGCTACAGCCTACAGCTCTACAATCCGACCTACAGTAGGTACTCCTCGTCCTCGGCGGCAGTATGATATTGTCAATTAATTAGTACCGTATTGTCTTGGTAGCGTTATGAAAGCAGGCTCAAATAGGTCATCAGATCCTATACACCAGAGTTGAGAGGAGGGGTGCACGGGCTTGAGCGCCAGCATTGACAACGTGAGTGCGCAGATAGTGCTCGGGTTGTGGGAATGTTTAAGCATCAATGTGTTTAACCAGGAATGTCGGTGTCTACCCATTCAATCCCAAATATATGCAATGCCTGCTTGCTCGACCAATTCTTTCAACTCTTTTTTATTTTTATATTCGTATTAATAACCTATGAGATTCTCCAAACTCTTTTTTTTTTTTTTTTTTTTTAGTTAACTCAACCTAGGACAGCAAGCCTAATAAACCATAAATAAAGGATGTTAAAAAATGTCTATGAATCAACTCAATCATCACGACCAACCCAGGAGAGCAAGTCCACTAGACCACACAGAGGGTTTAGCAAAAATATCTACGGATCAAGCCAATCATCATGAAACCTTTTTATTCTCCTAAAAAAACATTGTTGAAATAATCTCCATTAACATGTTAGAGCACTGCATCTGTGGAATCAGCACTCGCTCTGGTACCATGCCAACGTTGTTGCGCTTGGTGATTGTGCATGCGACGCCGATGGGACAAGTAAGGTAGGCTGCCGCAAAAAACCCGCCACACTGACGAGGGAATCATCGATTCATTGCGGCACCGCGGCGCACGGCGGAACTGGGAGGCGACACGATGCGGTGGCACAGCTGGGCAGGTGCGACGGCCGAAGAAGAATGAGCGAGCTGAGCCCAAGCTCGTCCGGACAACCAGTTGTGGCGCCACTGGGTTACGTCAAGCCGCGGGGTGGCCGCTCAAATGTAGCAGGCTAGATTTTTGCGTCTTCGCATGGGCTGCCCAGTGGGCAGGCGCCTTAACCCAATCCACTAGCATGCTGCTTGCTGCCTAGCTCCTTGACTATCATGGCCGTCTCATTTTATTCTCTAAACTATAAAATAGGTTTTTTAAGTTTTCCCTCAACTTTTGAAACCGTGTTGTATGGTTTTCATAGAGGTTGATGAGATATAAGAGGAAAGTGAATCAGACCAAACTAAAATTAGAGGGAGCGAACTAAAAAGGGATTTTAAAAATATCCAGAAAAATCATAAAAATAAACTATTAAACATTATCAAATATTATATATAAAAAGTAATGTAGTAATTAGAAATCATAAAATCTAGTTTAATCTAAAACAAGTTGCCTAATTGGCTCATCCCGTACTAGTACACTTTGATGTCTTGCTATCTCTTGTCTTAGTGATAATGAATCATCCATGCGTAGCTAAGAGCACCTCCAGTGTTGGTCGAAAGCGAACCGTGGGAGCCGCATGGTTCGATTCGCACACGGTACTCAAACCATGGGAAATCTAAATTTTTGGTTCGCATGTTGCAGATAATCCGAACCGCCGGAATATAAAAAGTCTAAAAGTGATGGGACCACATGCATGGAGGCACTGGCCACTGCCAAGGGATGACAAAAGAGTGACATTTTCTAATCAAAAGCAGAGACACCAAGCGAACCAAACGCTGGAGTTTTCATTTTTTTTTTGTTGGTGTCATGGTTCGATTTACACTGAGGTGCCCCAACAGACGCTAGTCACTAGGCCTTCCAGAAGCACACCGTGCATATGTGGTATTAGTGTATCAAAATTAGATATCCGGACTGTGAGAGGCAACTTTATTTTTGCCCTTAGGGGCATATTCCCCTACATCTATATCTATCATTGTTACATGCATCTCTCTGATTATGTTGTCATTGACTAGTTGTAGCTTATTCACTCCGTCCTGAAATAAAGAGCATTCTAGCTATTTTAAGACAAAATAAGGGAGATGGCAATAGGCGCGTATGTACCCGACTTACCTTCCTATATATTAAAATCTGATTTTATTCCGCATGATTGAAGGGTGAATTCTTTGTCTTTATACAAAATATGGCAGGCAAATGAGTTACTTTCTTTGTAAAATATAATCACGTACTCCTATTTAGGTAAATATTATCTTCTTGTTTCTTAAATGTACTATATTTTGAGACAATTCCCAAAGAAAATAGAATGCTTTCTTTATTCCGGACGGATGGAGTAGTTTCTTGCAAGGAGACAATCGTGGCTCGATGATCCTGCACCATTTCTCTAACTACTTGGTGTCTTGCTATTATTTTCATTAATCTTTTATAAACATGCATGGTTACAATATGTTGAGGTCCGATAGGTTTTTGCGGCACGGACCGGATTAATTTAATTACAAAATGCACTACTTGGGTCGAATGACCAATACATAACTCACTAGAGTTTTATGCTGCTCTCAAAAGTGTTGTCTTTTTTTTTTTTAGGAAAATAAAAAGTGTTGTCTTGGCAGAAGCAGAAGGTCGATGTTCAGGGTCCTGCATTGACTTCGTCATCGATTGCTGCAGCGACGTACAGTGGCAGAGGTTTACTGAACAGGTCAAGGAACTGCTGACTTTGTTCCTCCTTTGAATTCACCGCTGATTCTAGGAATTCTATCTTCTGCATCAGCACGGCCAGTGCGCGCTCCACTGGGTCAGCTCGGTTGTTGGTTTGCTCTTTAGCCGATTGAAGCGGCGCAGTTGCTCCTCCCGTGCTGGCGCTGGTGGCTGTATTTCGGGCAATTCCAGAACTTCACCGGCTAGCAGCGCCAAATCAGACGACGAGCTCCCTGCTTGCCTGCTTGCATACACACGTGTGACCATAACGAAGGAAGTCAACGTGTAGTACGTCTGAACGACAGCACAACTAATCTCCACCGTGAAAATTAAAGGACGCAATTCTATATCTACCTACATCTTTAGCTAAATTATGTACAAATTTCAATTTTAAATTTCTGCAAATTGTAACCTGGAAACGGAGGGAGAGCACACGTTCGTCTGCGGTTGCAAGTAACGGCCGACTACTTGGGCCCATAAATGGTCAATGCTAACGAGTAACGAACAAGGCCGGGCTGGGCCTTATGCATGGACTTGGGCCTTTCGCTAATACATTAGATCCGCATCTGCTGCTGCTGTACGGCTAAAGCTCTACAATCAAATACTACGTACTCTACTACTCCACGCTCCACGACAGCGTGATATCGTGCATTAGTAATTTAGTACCGTATTGTTTTTGTAGTGGTACAGAAGCAGGGACAAGAAAGTCCTCAGAGCCCATACATCAGAGTTTTGAGGAGGGTGAACGGGATTGAGCTAGCAACGACAACCTCACGGCTCTGGCGCAACTGCTAAGGGCGTGGAGGTTGGTGGAGATCAAAGGAATGTCGGTGTCTACCCATTCCAAATCCCAAGTACACCAAGTACGCAATGTCGTCAGCTCGCTCCCCCTCTTCTTTCAACTTGTTTTTGTTTTTTATTATCTTTTTGTTTTTTTCACTACTACAGCAAGGCTCTGTAGGGGCGCTATCTTAAGCACTGTAGGGCATCAGAATGTAGCCGCCACGCCCCCGATCTTACGGTGGCCACTTGGGACATTGTAAGGGCGGTTGGACACTGACCGCCCACTACTGAGTGGGTCAACATGCAGAAGCGGCTAACACCAACCGCCCTTACTAATGCGCCCTTGTAAGGGCGGCTGGTGTGTTCCAGCCGCCCTACTTGTTAGATGTTGTAAGGGCGGCTCAATCTAGAGCCGCCTCTACAGTGAATTTTGGAGGAAAAAAAAAAAATTACAATAATCAAATCTGACCACAGCATATATATATGCATCTGCACATATAATTCAAACTTGAATATGACCACAGCACATATATACCAAATCTGACCACAATACATATATAATTCAAATTCACTAGTCCATCAAATGCAGTTCATAATCAAATCCATCAAATCTAAGCACAACTCAGTTTGTTCTGCTTAAAGCATTACAGAAGGTATGAAGGCACTAGCACAAATTTCATTGGAACATTGGATAGACTAATCAAAGGTTACTGCTCTTCTAAAAATGCATGAAGAAACCTAATATACTAGCTTGCTAGAACTACAATCAGAATCCCTTATAGAAGTACTCACTGCAGGTCTTGCACTAGTAGGAGCTTACAGGCATGCTGGTACCCTGCCACATGCAACAAAGCAAAAACCTTGTAAGCTAATTTACTGGGTTGCATTCTGAATAGATGAGAAGGATCAATGGTTGCTGCACCTTGAGAAGTACCTTGAGAAGGCCAGCCAATGCTGCAAAATTGCACAGGAACAAGAAGTCCAAGGATACCATGATGTCATTCATCTGCAAGAAAATACAAGACAGCATGAATAGATGAGAAGGATCAATGGTTACTACACCTTGAGGATCAAAGCGAAACACAGTTGTTATGAAAAAATTCTTATACAGAAAAAAGTCAAACTAAAGCCTATCAGCAGTTTGACATGCAGTCTGACAGCTGTTAGAACACCACTAGAATATCTGAACTCAAACACAGTAGGGGATTGAAAGTAGGGGATGGATACCAGGGAGGGTGTCTTCTAACTCTTAGGAGTGTCTGTCATTCACTATCTTTGAAGATATAGGTGCATGGACTTGTTGATATTCAATAGTTCTACGAAACAAAACTAGTGGAGCTCATCGCTTCCTGAAAAATGAAGCTAACATTGAACATACAAGCAGCATATGTCAAGTAGAAGTACAGTTAAGCTTGCTATCTCCTTATCATGTATAAATAGCAATCTATATTATTTAGTAAATTACCTTTTCAATTAGACTGACACTATCTTCTGTGACTTGTGAAACATGAACCTAATAATAAAAAAAGAAAACTAGCAGCATCAACAGGTTGTTGTAAGGTGAGGAAAAAGGGCAACAAGAATATGATGAAAAAAGACACTGTCACAGAATCAAGGCAAGACCATTTTTATTCTGTCAACAACCTTTGAATGCAAGGAGCATTGCAGATAGTACTCAACTTAGTATGAGTAGCACCAGATATTGATTTAGCTTAGCTAAGCAACCTGTATCCGTGAATAAATAATCTAATGTAGATGCCAAGCAGTAGCAACGAGAAGTGCAATATCTGCTCCGGCCTCTAATGCAAATGAATCAACATTCAAAATCACACCAAGAATATAATCAAAATCCCGATGCACTCCTATGAAGCTAAATTCAGAGAGATCACAGAACCATCGAAACTTCCATATACACATTATCGATGACACGAACAGGTAGCCGGGGACAGAATCACAAGTAACCTCCAGGACGCAGAGGTTCTCATCCGGCATCAATGTATTGATTCCACAAAGAAAATAGGCGAGA
The DNA here is from genome assembly GCA_018135685.1 of Themeda triandra. Classification (NCBI taxonomy): domain Eukaryota; kingdom Viridiplantae; phylum Streptophyta; class Magnoliopsida; order Poales; family Poaceae; genus Themeda; species Themeda triandra. The sequence goes on along the minus strand of JAENPR010000066.1, from coordinate 1,495,803 downwards.
GAACACGTCACCTTGCGGACGAAGTGCCGAGTGACGTGCACCCGAACATCTTGAGCTCGCGGATCCGTGGCCAACAAAATATCTTGAACTCGCGGACGTCGTGGGAGTCCAGATCTAGCCTCCTGCTCGGCGCCCCTGCAGGAGAGTAGGGCGGACTCATCAGCCCGATGAAATGTCCTAGCAAGGGTTGGGGAATGCTGAGGAGGACGCGGATCGGGAAGGGCAGCCCCGTGACGCCGTGGATCGGGCAGGGGCACCCCTCGCCGCCGTGGATCGGGCGGGGGCACCCCTCGCCGCCGTGGATCGGGGAGGGCGCCGCCACGCCGACGCGGATCGGGGAAGGCGCTGCCGCGCCGTCGTCGGTGCACGGGGAAGGCCGCTGCCGTGCGTCGGTGGTGGTGACGATGTGCCGTCGCGCGACGAGGATGAAGCGAGGGCTGCACGGGAGGGCCGTCGGCTGCGAGGAGGCTGCGCGGGGAGGGCCGCCGGTCGGCGAGGAGGCCGCGCCGCCGAAGGAGCAGCACCGGCGCGCGGGCGCAAGCGCGTCGCACCAGCTCCGCCGCTGCCGCGCCTCCTGTGGGCGCGCGAGGCCTGCTGCGCCGCCGCCATGTAATGGGAAGTGGGATCTGGAGAGGAGCGAGCTGGTGGTGGTGGGTAAGGGACCGCGACCGGCGCTAGGGTTGGAATGGGGCGAAGGAGGCGGCGGCCATCGGGAGGAGGAGTGTTGTGAGGAAGGGAGAGTTAGGGTTCACAGGTTCACCGGTTTTGTTTGGCCGGGAAGCGAGTCCTAACCGTCCGATCGCGATGGACGGCCGAGACGCTTACTCTAAGGCGGGCCGGCGGGATGAAGCAACCTGTTGGTGCTTTTTAGGCCCAGGCCCAGCTGCTCGGCTTCTTTTTTTTATGTTATTTCCAAATGAGTTTTTCATTTTTTCCTAAAAAAATAGTTTTTCATTTTTTGTGTCTTGTTTTATAATCAACATTTATGCATCATTTTGATGTCATATGAGCCTTAAATATTTTCCCAACCTTATCCGTGCCACATGTTAAGAGCACACTAAGTTTCAAATTTTTTCTGAGATGGTTTGATATTTTCTATAGTTTAAGTTATTTCCTATGTGACAATACAAAATAATTAGACTTTCGAAAGTGTAGATCTTGATGACTGGAGTTTACGTTTGGTTAGATATAACACCCATGTATTCAAAAGTTTTTCATTTGAGATCATTTAGTGCCTCGTTTGACCTAGGTTGACCAAGTCAAACCTTGGTTTTTCCAGAAAAGACGCGTTTTTGGGACCCTAGATGGCCTCAGATGCAAAAGTGATGAACAGCAAGTTTGATCCACTCATTAAGATACATATTTTCCCCAATGGTCACCTTTTCATCTGGGATTGTTTGGACCACTCAAACTTTGAAACTTCAGTTTTTCGCGGCTAGACGCGGGTTTTCGACCCCCTAGGCGGGCCCACCTCGAAAAGTCATGAACATCAAGTTTTGTCCACTCGTCAAGACGAACAATTCATACAAAGGTCATTTTTGCATTTGACGAAGCGTTGCGAAAGTGTAGTTCTAAATCCACTCATCCCGCATGAAGTTTTATTAAGTCTGTGTGGGATTCAAAAATTTGTGACTAGAGTTTACCAACACTTCCTCAAATGCAAAAGTGGTCTATCTATGAAATATGTATCTTGATGAGACAAAACTATCTTGTATTCAAACGTTTTTCATTTGAGGTCATTTGGTACCTCGTTTGACTAGAGTTGACCAAGTCTCGCCTTGGATTTTGAAACCCTGTGAGAAGAGTTTACTAAAACTTTTCCAAATGCAAAAGTGTTCTACGTATGAAATATGTATCTTGATGAGACAAAACTATCTTGTATTCAAAAGTTTTTTATTTGAGGTCATTTGGTACCTCGTTTGACCTAGGTTGACCAAGTCAAACCTCTCTTTTTCAGAAAATACACGTTGACCGGACCCTAAATGGCCTCAGATGCAAAAGTGATGAACAGCAAGTTTGATCCACTCATCAAGATACATATTTTCTCCAATGGTTATCTTTTCATCTGGGATTGTTTGGACCACTCAAACTTTGAAACTTCAGTTTTTCGCGGCTAGACACGGGTTTTCGACCCCTAGACGGGCCCACCTCGAAAAGTCATGAACATCAAGTTTGATCCACTCCTCAAGACGAACAATTCATACAAAGGTCATTTTTACATTCGACGAAGCGTTGCGAAAGTGTAGTTCTAAATCCACTTATCGCATGAAGTTTCATTAAGTCGTGTGGGATTCAAGAATTTGTGACTAGAGTTTACCAACACTTCCTCAAATGCAAAAATGGTCTATCTAAGAAATATGTATCTTGATGAGACAAAACTATCTTGTACTCAAAAGTTTTCATTTGAGGTCATTTGGTACCTCGTTTGACTAGAGTTGACCAAGTCTCGCCTTGGATTTTGAAACCCTTTGTGAGAAGAGTTTACTAAAACTTTTCTAAATGTAAAAGTGTTCTATGTATGAAATATGTATCTTGATGAGATAAAACTATCTTGTATTCAAAAGTTTTTCATTTGAGGTCATTTGGTACCTCGTTTGACCTAGGTTGACCAAGTCAAACCTCTGTTTTTTCGGAAAATACACGTTGACCGGACCCTAGATGGCCTCAGAAGCAAAAGTGATGAACAGCAAGTTTGATCCACTCATGAAGATACATATTTTCTCCAATGGTTACCTTTTCATCTCGATTGTTTGGACCACTCAAACTTTGAAACTTCAGTTTTTCGCGGCTAGGCGGGTTTTCGACCCCCGTAGACGGGCCCACCTCAAAAAGTCATGAACATCAAGTTTGATCTACTCATCAAGACAAACAATTCATACAAAGGTCATTTTTGCATTCGACGAAGCGTTGCGAAAGTGTAGTTCTAATCCACTCGTCGCATGAAGTTTCATTAAGTCGTGTGGGATTCAAGAATTTGTGACTAGAGTTTACCAACACTTCCTCAAATGCAAAAATGGTCTATCTATGAAATATGTATCTTGATGAGACAAAACTATCTTGTATTCAAAAGTTTTTCATTTGAGGTCATTTGGTACCTCGTTTGACTAGGGTTGACCAAGTCTCGCCCCGGATTTTCAAACCCGTGAGAAGAGTTTACTAAAACTTTTTCAAATGCAAAAATTTTCTATGTATGAAATATGTATCTTGATGAGATAAAACTATCTTGTATTCAAAAGTTTTTCATTTGAGGTCATTTGGTACCTCGTTTGACTAGGGTTGACCAAGTCTCGCTGGATTTTCAAACCCCGTGAGAAGAGTTTACTAAAACTTTTCCAAATGTAAAAGTGTTCTATGTATGAAATATGTATCTTGATGAGACAAAACTATCTTGTATTCAAAATTTTTCATTTGAGGTCATTTGGTACCTCGTTTGACTAGGGTTGACCAAGTCCATGCTGGATTTTCAAACCCCGTGAGAAGAGTTTACTAAAACTTTTCCAAATGCAAAAGTGTTCTATATATGAAATATGTATCTTGATGAGATAAAACTATCTTGTATTCAAAAGTTTTTCATTTGAGGTCATTTGGTACCTCGTTTGACTAGGGTTGACCAAGTCTCGCCCGGATTTTCAAACCCCGTGAGGAGTTTACTAAAACTTTTCCAAATGCAAAAATTTTCTATGTATGAAATATGTATCTTGATGAGATAAAACTATCTTGTATTCAAAAGTTTTCATTTGAGATAATTTGGTGTCTCTTTTTAACTAATTTTGTGAAAAACTACTTTGTAGGGGCGACATCACCGCCCCTACTCTGGCTATAGTAAGGCGGGGATCACCACCCGCCTACACAGCAGCATTAGCGAGGGGCGGCTGGTGATGCGGCGCCAGCCTCCCCACCCGCCACTGTAGGGCGGCCGCATCACGAGCCGCCCCTACTAGAAATGGCCAAGCGCTCTTACTGAGCTTTTTTCACGTAGTGTTTTATATTATCTAATGCAAACCAAGAGAGGAAGTCCAATAGATTATAGTGTCCTAAAATATCCATGGAACAACCCAATCATCATAAAAACCTTTTTATCTCCTCAAACACAAATCATTGTTGACGACCAAAGATATCTAATGGGTGAGAAGAGCTTTACGAAGATGTTGGAGATCTTAAAATTATCACGATTAACATGTTGGAGCTAGCACCACTACGACACCAAGAAAAAAGAGGAGGGCTCCAGCCCTACCAAACCGGCCGAGCTGGTTCCCCAAACCGGTCAAGTCGACTCCCCTGTTCTCCTCTTTCTGGCCAGGTCCATGATGAATTGAATATATTATGAAAATATGTTCCATGATGAACCTAGTAATATAATATTTAAATATTTAATGTCATAAGTATTGGTATTTGTTAATATGAATTTGATAAAATTTAAACTAGGCCCTTCGTTATAAATTACAAATTATAAGAAGTTTTTTTTTTCTAGATATATATAGTTTTTGATATACTTAGATATACAGCCATGAGTCTCTGACCTCCGATCCAATTCGCGTTGCTGTTGCCGTCAACCAAGACTCCAAGAGCAATAATAAATCCTAGTGGTACTCCGTACAAGCAAGCAAGCGCATCCAGCAACAATTGTGTTTTTGTTGTGTTTTTGTTTGTTTGTACTCTGAAAGATCCGTAATCCATGGATTGATGTAGCAAGAGTTTCCGGGAAACGGGAAGCGGCTGCGTTGACAGTGACAAGCCGAGACCGCCACCGGCCATGAATATATGCATGCGTGCATGGCAGTCGAGATCGCGATGACGACTCGATGCCGTGTACTTCGGGGGTCAACGAGTCAACGCCCGACGACCGGACCGGGAGGGTCGAAGATAAAGATAGGCAGAGAGCTGTTGCAAGTCCTGTACTACTGTGTACCATGTGTCGCCGTACGTCCGTGTCCTGAGCAGACTCGATACAGACTGACACACTACAGGTTTCACGAAAGTAACGGCGAGAGGGAGATCCATGAGAGAGAGAGAGAGAGAGATGGACAAGGGCAGATACAGACTGGTCCAAGCAGTGGGCACACTAGTACTCACGAAGAGCGTGGCCTGGTGGTGTGATGGGATAACTCCGTAGACTTGACAAGTCTTGGGCGGGCTCGAATCAAATTGGTGTCGCCTTCTTGACTTCAGAATTTATGGAGCTTCATCAGTCAAATTCAGTGAATCAGTATGCGAGGCACGCCGAAGATCCGGACCTCTAACTATCCCACGCCGAAGATCAGGACCTCTAATTATGGGGCTGTCTACCGGACAACCAGTTGATTTAGGAACTAGTCTCAACCGGTTGAAAGATGGAGACAAATCAACCGGCAGATGCATGTAAGCAAAGCCAGTTGATTTAACCGGTTGAGATTTCGGACCAAATCAACCGGCCCGACAAACAGAAATAAATATCAAATGATAAACAAAAACAAATAATAATTCATAAGAAAATGAAAAAAATCCATTTTTTAAAGACATAATACAAACAGATACATATGCATATCCAAAAAAAACGAATTTTCTCTACATTACCCAAATAAAAAAAAAATAAAATACAAATATTTCAGATTTTTTTTCTATAGTAGCCATATAACAAAGTTAAATTTTAAAGAAATGAAAATATTTACGAAAAAGATACAAATCAAAGACTTATAAAAAAATTTATACCTTGATATAATATAATTTACAATAAACAAAGCAATGTAAATTTTATTAACAAAAAGTGTAAGTTTGATAACACTGATTACTTGTACATACCAAATTTGCATCACAAATACTAAGAACAACGATTGCCAGCAATAAACAAGCATGTTAAAGCAGAGAGACATAACTATGAATGTAATTTTTGATTCTAAAGAAAACAAAAATCATTATTACAACTAGGCAACACCAAAAAAGGAATAACATGGCCTTCCTGTACTTCATCCTTAGCAAACAAACCACTTGAAACCTGAGGGTTAAAAGGAGACAAATATCAAAATAAAGTCTACTAAGTAGGTTTGGCTTCATCTAACAAAAAGAAGACAAATTAACCAAAATGAGAATATAACCAAATACATGACACAAATATCAAAATAAAGTCTATTAAGTTGTCTTGAACCAAACAAGGGTCTTGTACCAAACTTATACCATTAACTAAAATAATTTACACTTACTAAAGAAGTGTAAATAACCTATTAAAATAAGCATACGTTTTAAATAACAGATTACTTCTACCTGGAAGCATGCAACAATAGGAGAAATGGTATGGCCTTCCAGTGCATCAACCTCGACAAAGAAACCAATTGAAACGTGTAGGTTATAAGGAGACACACATCAAAATGAACCGGCTTCATCTATTAAACGAGTTGGAATACCAGTCACCAAACGAAAGGGGAACAAAAATAACAACTCCTTATCTAAATCAAGCATACACAGCAAGCCAAGTTGCAAAACTAAGAAGCTATTGGGTGAAACCTCAAAACAAGTATCATCATTGAAGGAAAACAAAACTACTTATGAGTGGATTATTGCAAATGAAATAAAACATAATTCTAAAATCAAAATTTACAAATATTTTCTATAGTAGGCGAGATAACAGAATAAAATTTTAAAAAAAAAAATGAAATAATTTTGCAAAAAAAAATCAAACCATTGGCTTCTAGCCAACTTATACCATCAAGTAAAACAATTTACACTAATCAATGCAGTGTAAGTTTCATAAAAAGTAAGTGTAAGTTTTATATCGTACCTGGAGGCAGGGGAATACCAGGGCCTTCCTGTCCATCAAACTTGGCAAAGAAACACTTGAAACCTATGACTTGTAAAAAGAGATAGAGATAAAAAAATAACTCCAATTAGTAGAATCAGCTGCTGAAATTAAATTGATAAGGTCTAGTTTCATAACATCACATACGAATAGGAGATAGGATTTGCAACAAGGGGATTTTATATTTTGGCTACTATAGCAAAGCAGTCACTAGTATCTATGTGTACAGAAGCATATACAAATGATAAAATCTACAGATATTTTCTATAGTAGCCAGAATTCAAATGGAAATTAAGCTGATGCTTAAAAAATGCAAATAAAAGAAACAAATCCTCAAAACAAATATAACAAATATTTTCTATGGTAGCCACAATACGAGAGAGAAATAAGACTGATATTACACTAAAACAAAGGCAGAAAAAACTTCCACACAGAAAGTTGCTTACCCATTGCTCGCTGGGGATGGTGCAGTGCCTAATCATTAGTTTCACCATCTCATTGGGCAGCATCTCTAGCTTCACGACAAAACTATGCGCACAAATGAAAAGACAGATGAGACATTTTTTCCTCTAAAGAAACCACATACCAAAACGAAATTATAACTAATATTTGACAAATGACATACAAAAACTTACGAGATATTAAAAGCGAGAAGATTAGGGGCAAGATCAAGCTCACTCATATCCAATTTACATCAACCTACCAATAAATTTACAATGAACAATTAGGAGTAAATACATAACAAAGAAATAGTAACTAGGATTATAATTGTTTGACGGTCCATTGAAATGCCCCTAATTGTGCCTACAATTCATATTTCAACAGAAAAACTAAAAACAGAACCATGAAAATAGATATCTCCGAAGCTAACTTTACGCCAAATCGACATGCCTTGCGATATGCTGAAGAACAAATCTCTACACATTCTGGACTAACAAAGGAAAGATCACGATTCTCCGAGGGATGCTACTTCACTTATGAGAAAAGTGCATTCTTATTCTATTGTAACTTTGAAATGGCTCATATGCAATAGACTGAAGGACGAAAGGAAAAAAAGGCTCAATGCCCTACACATTCTGAATGAAGGCAGCTATTCAGGTGGTGTTCACATCCCAATCAGAAAAATGACAGTCCAGCAGTTCACGTGCTGGAGGTTTACTTAAATACAAACAAAATAAAATGCCAATAATTACAAAAGGTTGATTCATTTCCTTAGTTCATTTGGTATGGACAGCAGATGCTAACCAATCCATCTCATAAAACAACTAGGAATAGAGTAAATCGACATTTAGAATCAAATTCCAAAAATATACATCACCGATCCTCATCAATCCTATAATATGCATCAAATTGAACAAAATCCCTATACCCTAGTATCAACCAATACGCCATGCACCAGATCTATCTCAACTGCCATCTTGCAGCTGCCACACAAACCATCCAGCCCCCTTCTTTTTTAGAGTTTAAGGGTGGCCCCCGGCCTTTCATTAAGACCAAAACAGTTAAGCTCATACATCAAGTTCACCCGGCCTCACCGGAACCAGCAACACCAACACCAACACCAACCCCTACGAGCATCTACTTAAAGCACAAGTTCATAACTGTCATCCAGCCCCCTTCCCATGCCCCCATCACCATCAGCAGCTTGCGTCCTCTGGTCACTAGGCAATCGAATAGAACAGAAGAGTGAGCGAGTGGACGAACCCTGGACAAACGCTAAAATCACCATTCCACGAGCCGCCCCTGTCCTGGCCGCCGCAGCCGAGTCCTCTCGCGTTGATGTGCAGGAGCCTGGCCGCTTATTGGTGTGTGAGAGGGAAGGGAGGAGGCTTCGAACTCGTTCGCACGGCAGCGGCGGCGGCGGCGGCGGCGTGGAGTCGTCGAGTGCAGGCACGACAGCGTGCGGACACGTCGGTCCGTCGGGTGTGGTCCCGTCACCGGCGCGGCGGCCAGCGAAGAGGTGAGGGCGGCGGAGGAGGACCTCTTCATTGGTAGAATCGCCATCGCCGACGACACCGGCGAGAAACGAGGGAGACGAGAAATGAATTGGGGACGAAATGAAGCCGACGGGCACCTCCACTACCAGGCGTCGAGTCAAAAAAAAAAAAAAAACAAAGCGCCGAGGTGGACCAACATGGCAGCGAAACAATGAAAGGCAGATCAACAGACTAAGACAAGAAACCAAATCCAACCGCACAAGCAAATCGAACGGACACAAAATTGCCGGTTGAGAGCAAAGACCAAATCAACCGGTTGATTTTTAGACTTTCTCCTAATTATCCGTTGAGCGAACGAGAACGATGGCCTGTGTGTATGTGCCAATGCTGATGCCCCGTCCGTATGGCCGTATTTATATGTGCCGTATCGTGGAGTGAATAGTGATGGCCTGAAGGGGATACATGCCGCGTAAGCGACGTCCTCACGTCCCAGTACTACCAAATACTGTGCAAAGAATGGGAAGCCTTCAGAGCTGTTGACTTGACAATATGAAACCAGCTATCAGCGCGAGCACTCATATAATTATTAGATTCCAAAAGTTAGAATTTTTTCACTCTCTCTACGTTACATCAATCTTAGTACTCATATATCAAACATTAAATATAGATAAAAAATAATTAATTATATAATTTATCTATAAATCATGAGATGAATCTTTTAATTCTAGTTAGTCTATAATTAGACACTAATTGTTAAATAGAAACGAAATGCTACAGTTCCAAATTTTTCTACTTTTTGAATCTAAACAATGCCTACCTGTGCCTGCAGGCTGTCCTCGATATGTCTTGTGATCATCGGTGATGTCTTGATGATCGAGGTAAAGTCTTGGGCTCGATCAAATTTTTGTCCTCTTCTTGACTTCAAAATCAGAGGGGCTTTATCGGTCAAAATTGAGTGAATCAGAACGCGCATGGCACGGACACACAGGCACGCCGAAAATCGGGACCTGTAACTATCCGCTGAGCGAACGAGAACGATGGCTGGGCCTTGCCAATGCTGATGCCCCGTATATTGTGCCGTATCGTGGAGTGAATATTGATGGCCTGAAGGGGACATAGGTACATGCCGCGTGAGCGACGTACTCACGTCCCAGTACTACCAATATACCGTGCAAAGAATTGGAAGCTTCAGACTTCAGAGCTGTTGACTTTTTTTTGAGCAACTTCAGAGCTGTTGACTTGACAACGAGACAACAGCTACCAGCGCGAAGCACTCGATATATAATTGTTAGCCTGTAGTTTCTGTAGGTACCAGTATCTGCGCAGGCAGTCCTCTGTCTGATGATCATCAGTGATGATCGAGGTGAAGTCGTTTATTAAGCAGCAGGATATATTACACTACTTTGATATTTTCGGTCTAAACTTCTTGGCAATTACTTACTTATTAGCAAGCGCATTACGACGCATTCTGATCCTCCCTTGGTGTGTTTTTTCCTCTTGAGCAATTCTCTGGTACTAAGGTCTTTTCCATAGGATTAGCCAACAGTCAGAAGAACTTGTGTTTATTTTGGCATGAGCTATTCTAGATCCAATTAAACCCCTTGACCACTTAGCTACTTATGCTTACTAGTATAGTGTCCGTGCTAACGCTACGGTTTTACTTCAGGGATCACAAAAACAACCAAACATGACATTTTTTCCCCATGGTGTAGGCTTCACATAATAATTGTATATGATCATATATGGGCTCTTCAGTTGGTATATAAGTCGGCTGTTTTTGGTTGATCCAATAGTATTTTGTGAGAGAATAAGCCGAAATATGTTGAGACCTAGAACAAGGAAACAATGTCATAATCTGGAAAACACGCCCCATGCGTCGCAAGGAGTGACATATTTTTTTTTTGAGTATCACGGAGCTTTTCATTATTTCACGACAGGAGTACAATCGAGGGCTGCTAGTCCGGTTAACCAATCCGGGACATAGTCAAGCCAAAACAAAGAGGGCTGCAGATGCTTGGATATAATCTCTTGTACTCTCCAAATCCCATTTAATACCAATTGGAAAAATAATTACAGATTCACTCTGACTTGTGCTGTAGATACACTAACATGGCCTATATTTTATTCAGAAGTCAGATGCTATCGATTCTTTGTCAGAACTGAAAAGCACATTACAAAAATTATACGATTGGAGATTATCTAATCTGAAATTGAGCACTTAATTGATGAAGAGGCCATGCACCATGCCTGCTCGGCTGCTCCGCAGCGCCTCTGCATGGCCGCTGCGGAACCGCAACGCTGCCTCCTACCCGCCGGCGATGTAGTCGTTTGAGGCGCCTCCGCGTCCACGTACGTGGCCTGGCGCCAGCAAACCACGTCCGTGCGGCCATCTCCCTTCATCCCCGCACTACCTCCCGCGGCCACCCGCACATCGGCGAATCGTGTGTTGTCGCTGCCCTGCCCCCGCACCAAGATCACCTCCGACCTCGCTTCCTCGTGGAACAGCACACCGCTCGCACGTGGCGTTCCCCAGGCTGCCGCCAGCGCAGACTCCGTGCGCCCGTCGTGGACGGAGCCTGACCCGATGAAGATGACCTTGGGGCTTGGGGTCGGCGAGGAACCGGCAGCAGGACGATGGCCGTGTGGCGGCTCGCGGAGGAGATCGCAAGGGAGGACGCGGACCTGAAATTTGAATCGTGAATGTGTACGACCTTGTGATGGACTGGAGAGACTCTGTTCCGTGACTTAGGATGGCCGTGGCCGTGATTTCAGGAGATTTAATATCAATTTAGAATCACCTAAGGTATTGACGTTCTGCATGCCTGGCTGCAAGCCTGTGTACCTGCGGAGATCATGGCACAAATCTCGCGGCAAATTTAAAATTTGAATAACTGCATGGGCTACGGGCGTGAGTGGTGTTGGGTGAGGGTGGAGGAGGGTGAGAGGTTGGCCGTGGGGTCAGGGGGTGAGTGTCAGGCTTCGATCTTTAGAAGATTTCAATTATAGTAGAGATAGAGATGCATGACCACAAGCTATGACATAATTGCCTGAGTTTCCGGAGAATGAACAGGGGGCGGCCACGGCAACAGGCTTGGCGCACGATGGAAGATTTGCCACGGGCGTGACCAAGAGTAGCAGGGTGTATGGTCCAGAGTGGCAAGCCTTAGGGCTTGTTTGGAACGCGTGGGAAAAAAATTATTTCTGTGTTTTTTCCTGTCAAATTGAGCTAATTCTTGTGAAATTCCTGCGTAATTTCTGTGAAATTCTAACGTTCCAAACAATGCCCATAACGTGTGTGTCGTTCATAATAATATATGCTGGTTGCGTGCGTTTGAGGGTGTCCAGCAAATTTCTTCTATCCTGGTTTGCCGCTCAAAAAGGAACCGCAATGCAAAAAGAGCTCTACTATAAATTCTGCAGATTCGTTGACTTGTGCAGCCTGTGATGGAGTATTGGATATGGATGGGCGTACGTGATCATCCTCGATCAGAGAGAGTCAGAGTCCGCGTTGGCGATATCACCACTTGCCCTGCAGCCTCCACTTCCTCCAGCTCCAACCCAAAAAAGAAGAAAGATCTGCACGCACCTATCTGTAATCTTATTCTGCTAAAAAACACCTATCTGTAATCTTATTTAAGTCCTGCATATAACTGGTCAACAGCACGCGGGTCGAGATGTGCCTTCATCTTTGCACAGCCCACCGATTATTGGCCCAAAATTGTCAACCCAAGGTTGTCAGCACTCATCAGCGACACTTAATAATACTGATAACAAGGGCTGCCAGCTGCTGATGAGAATCAGAGAAAATGGAATTATGATGCCTTGCAACCTCTGCAACTTGTGTGCATTGCCCCATGCTGATGATGCTTTGTTGCGTAAACAAACTCTGCGAGGAGTTGACCAGCAGCGTAAACTGATCTCATATAGTATAGCCTACTCAAATGAGAACACGTGTGCATGCATATGTCAAAAATTCAAAATTAAGGAGCCGCTGCTGTCTGCTGCTTGCTGGTGTGTGCGGCCGGCCTTCCATTGCGGCTAAAGTTACGTACGGATGACTAACTGAATTGACACTTGACAGGGAGCTTGTTTAAGCAAGCAAACAAACAAACAACAACGACGACTACAGTGTGAAGCGAAATTAGGTCAAAGGACGGGGAGTGGTTAGCTTGCCTTGCCGGACGGATAGATGACCCTGTTTCGTTTCGTGTGACTGTGAGAGTGATGCTGCTGAGATATCATCGGCTAATTGTACACGGCTCTAGTTGTGTGTTTCTTAAACCTGAGCTGGTTGGTCTGTCGATAGATGCAGCAAGCAAATATGTACGGCCGGATGGATGAATGACCGACCTCTCACAACGACAGCGACATGATGGTGCAAGCAGGGATGCATATCTCAAATGATCATCAAATTCACAACTCCTGAGATACCTCCAGCTTCATATCATGCTGCCGACTACTACAAATCATTGCACGCGACGAACTGCAGCCGTTTTGTTTTTAATCTGGTCAAAATGCTGAAAGCACTAGTCGGAAGTCGCCACATGCAGGTGTGGCCGGCGGCCGGACGGACAGCAAAACAAATGCACGCTGCCGCCTGCCTGGTGCCTGCACACATCCACTTGCATCGGTGGGAAATGCGGAGCTAATTTCTCTATGCCCAAGAAATTGACGTGCCTTCTTATTTTTTTTTTAAAAAATGCCGGTGGAAATAATGCTCAGACCAGATGCATGCACATTCGCGCGCAGTGCAATTACACGGGATCGATGTTATGCAATCATGGATATGCGAAGCTTACTCAAAACTCAACGATAAACAAGCAATTATTGCTAGTTTCCTTGGTTTGATAACGGGCTAAACTAAACCCCGACCGCCAAAAAAAAACAAGGTTTCCTTCGTTTGATGCCTCGAAACATTCCCGACGACGACGTTGGTATTTTCCTAGCCGAATTCTGAAATAATGTTTTTTTCCCTTGTTTCACTGCCAGCCGTTATTGCAGTAGTAGATATACATAGCCCAGTTCACAAGCCAGAAGCGCCGAATCCGCGTGCTGAATTGGAGGGGAAAAAACACACCTCCTCCTGACCCTGCAGTTTTCAGGCTTTCAGTGCGCACGAGGGAATCCGCCATCCGCGTGTTGAATTGGTCAGAGCTAGAGAGAGAGCCAGGTTGCATGCAATGCATGTATCCCGGGACCCCGGGAGGAGACTTGGAGAGGTCAGCGTTTGTGTGCCACCCGTGATTCCGGCTAGGATTATTTGGGATTCAGAGTCAGTCAAGTTGCTGCCGTTGATGAAAGCGACCAATAATCGTTCCCACTTGCCTTGACTACTACAGTATTTCTGCCAGCTACGTGCTGTACGTCGTCAGTGAGAACAAGTTGTTTATTTCCAATGGTGGATGGAAAAACAAACAATTGTGCGCGGGAAATTCGACGAATTTGTGAAACAGTGACGTGCTTGCGCATCACTACATAGTATACTACTCATCACTATAATTGATCCGAGTATGGTTGATTAGAGTTAGAGATTCTGCTCATACATACATCCAAGCCACTCCTTGCTGATTTTTGAGGAAGAGCCACTTCTTGCTGTTTTTTTATTATAAGAAAAGACTGTGGGAGAGTTTCCCACAATACTGATTTGTTTAGAAAATAGACATCCAAATTCGCTTCCGACGGGATTCGAACCTGGATGGCTAGGTGTAATGCCACCTAGCCAAGTGAACTAGACTCGCATTGTCAAAAAAAAGCTCTCTATGCCAACTGCAACAAGGCACCAGTTTGCTGACAATTGTTATTACTGCTCTACTATATATCGTCTGCATCTGCATGACTTTGGTTGTTCCGGCCGGAGTTGGTTCTTACAAATGTCGCCTTATATGAGCAATCAATCAAATGGATGAGCGTGCGTGCGTATGTATACACGTGTCCAGTGGCGAAGCTAGAGCTAAAACGAGGGGGTGCCACGCTTATACTAGTATAAAATACTCAAAAGTTGACCCGAGCTCCACCAAACCAAGAATTAACCTTGATATGCAATATTTAGATGTTGAAGTTTGATTTTTCTAAGATAGGATACACAGTTCTGCAAAACTATGTATAAATATAGGGAAAGAAATCAATAAATATATATAATAGGACCAGTTATCAAATTTGGACAAACATTTATCTTAGATCTATGCATAGACCAGTATAGGGAATTAGTATCAATTATTTGCCACTTAATAAGATAACATTAGTAATTCAAATGACATGCTATCATAATTATGAAATAATGAAAGATGAGTCTCATTTTTCTTATTCTTAAATGGACTTGGCAATTGTCATCTAGACTATCTATACCCCAACTGAGAAAAAAGATCTCCCAATACAAATCTGAACATGTAGTTATATCTATTTCAAGTACAGAGACAATTAGCAAGCAATCAATAATTGCAAGTCTAGTGTTTGGTTTGTAAGAAATGTCATGAATACTTGAAGTATATATAGAAACAAAGAGTAGTACATAGTTTGTGCAACCAAGGAATAAAATGAGAAGGTGTGCTGGAAGCATGCAACAATGAATAGTATAGGGGCTTGAGCATTTCTACCCCTGTTTTGAAGTCCGTTTGTGATTTTACCCTCGTTTTTTTTAATTTTGTGATTTTACCCCTGTAATTTTTAAACGAAGGAAGACTTTACTCCTAGTTTGTTAAGTCCTTCAAATGATGTTAACTTTTGGACAAAATAATAACTTTGTCCATGAGTTTTTACCCCTGTTTTCTTATGTTGTGTTTTACCCCTATTTTTAGACATCAAGCTCTCATTTTTATTGCACAGATTTTTTTAAAAATTCTGCAACACTTTAATTAACAATCCACATAAACGTAATTTAATATCGCTAGATGTGTGAACTATCGCCTCCCAGCGGTAAGAGAGAGACATAAGAGTATCCTTGTCTTTTTGCACAGGTGTTTTTTCATTTATTTTTCTTTTTTTAGCGATTTAATCAATCTGTCTAAGATAATGTTACATACTAGGGGTAACCAGGAGCTTCGTTTAGAAAAAACGAGGGTAAAATCACAAAGTTAAAAAAGAGGGGCAAAATCACCATTGGACTTTAAAATAGGGGTAGAAACACTAAAATCCCAATAGTATATATAATAATAATATTATAAAATAAAATAGTATATTAGACAATAAATGGCTTATATTGGTTTGGTGGAGCAGTCAAACATTCAGTTAAGCCATGGGGGGTGCCTAGCCATTGATCAAGGGGGTGCCCGTGTGGTGATTTGGGACAATTAGCACTTGATTTCATTTTTTCCGTGGGTGCATGGGCACCCCTCATGGTCTACGTAGCTTCGTCCGTGCACGTGTCTAAATCTGTCTTTGGTTTTTGGGAAAAAGTATTACAACAAGAATTTGTGTATTTTGCATCATGGATGAGGTGTACTCTACTAGCTAGCTAACTAGTTGCCTGCATCATGATTTGAACGATGGGGCCAAATGACAGGGTTGACGTTCAGAACAAAGCATATCATGGCAGCTTGAACGCCCGCCAGTTGCCACATACTTGCCATAGCTTCCGCTCGAAATTTCCAATGGAATGTCAACTTCCATTCTATGATATTATCGACACATGCCATGTCCCCCTATTTTTTTTAGATATTCTCCTCTATAAATGCCCATGATGCTCCTAATATTATAGTCTATACTAGTACGAAGTACACATGAAAAGTCGTCCAGAAAATAAGTACTTTTATGGAACCTAAAATTTTTTATAGGAGGACCGTCCTACTTATATGGATGAATGAGTTGGATCCCATGGCCGGTTAATTAGACAAACGACATTGTTTGTTATTATACATTTATGGTGGACTGTCAAAAGCAGCTGATATATGTATCCATTCAGTCATTTTCTGATCTGAGTTGTGATCTGAAGTGGTCCAAAGTCTAGTCATTATGTTGTCAAAAAAAAAAGTCTAGTCATTAAAGAACAAATGATCTATCCTATCCAAAAAAATGATGTACAGTGTAGATTATATTAATTCAATCTCTTTCAGGAAGTAGGATAGATTCATGCCAAAAATGTCACTTGACATGGTCAGAACTCCGAAATCCAAAATCACAAATCTTAAATTAAATCCAAAATGGAGCAAGTTATTGATTAAGCATTTAATTTGTTGTGTATTTTTCATGTTGGGGTCTTGTATGGGCCTGGCCCTACCCGTGCCCGGCCCGCACGACGTAATAAGTATTTTTAGTAGTCTAAAAAAATCACAAGAGTAATCAAATTTTATTTCAAATGTTGTACATGGACTTGAAATATTCCATACCTAGACTTGAAATGTTCCATAAATATGCAATGACATCAATATAGTTTTGTAGACCAGCTACAAAAAAAAAATATATCCTTGAGTGTAGGAAGTAGTACTATACACCGATGATTAACACGTCGTGGAATCAGCAGATGAAACTTAAATAAAAAAAATTATGCGCCCTTCCTCAGTTCCGTCATCAGCATAAGTATATTATCAATTGAAAATGGGAAATTATTTCCATGAAGTTTCATCATCAACGTGCTGTACATGTAGCCATGTTAGTACTACAGTAGTAGATACGATGATTAGCCCATGATGTTTGAGTGACGTCACATTTAGCGAATAATGCCAAACCGTGCGAAAAAAACCAAAAAGAATTTCTCAAACTAATAAAAAGGAAAAAGAAACAAAAAAAGGTGCTTCCAAATATTCCCTTCACACGGGATGCGGGGACACCAAGGAGATTCCTAAGCACTTTTTGCAGTTCAGCTCTGGTAGTTGATTGAGTGGGTCCTGCACGAATGGCATCACGAATGAAGGCATCATTAGTGGGGATCTTTTTTTCTCTCCCTCTTTTGTGCATGGAAATATGGAACGGATGCAGACAAGCACAAACACAATGGCCAAAGCTACCCCATCATCAAATTCAACCCAACAAAGAGATTAGATAGATGACCGGCATGCATTCCCATGGCCTTGGAAGATCTGGTTGCCACTACTAGCCAGATTAAGTGATCATCTCAATCAAACGAACTCCAAGTCTCCCAACTCACCAAAAAGCAGAGGACGACCAACACAGAAATTCTGTCGTTTCACACTGAGCATTGGTTTGAAGACTTTGTGATTGGCTCTCCAATATGCATGCATGCATGCACCAGTCAGAGTTTGTAATAAAATAAGATCAAATAGTTTGCTATATAAAACAATAAACAAAGGTCTCTCTAGAGTTGTAACTGTTGTAATATCATTGCTGCTCGTGGCAAAATTCATGTGCTCCAAACAGATCATAATTGGGGTTCGCTGTTGCCGTTGGAAGATTCCGAGCGTATGTTCAACTAGCTAGCTATTCATTGGAACGGAGGCTGTATTACAGAGTTATTGTAGCAGGGGATTAAGTGAACATGCCACATGGTGTCTACAATCTACTAATGATAGTATGCATCTTTGGCATTTCAGTGATAGCATGCTCGCCAAAGGTCACTTCTATAGTGTTGAAATGGTAATGGTAGACTATCCTATAGCTATCAGATAAGGATGTGGTTTACATTGTTGTTTCCTTATGTTCACATCATTATACAAAGATACAGAGAGAAGAGGCAGAGCATTTGTGGAAGCTATATCCAATAAGTAAATATATGGAGACAGAGTTGCTGATCATTTTTCTTTTGTTTGTAGTTTCTTGGAACCTTCAATAAGGACTAGTACTACCTTGTTGTTTTCTTTTGAATGAAAGACAATGACTGATTTTTTTCACTAATAATTAGTACTCCTACTCCGACGTGTTACGTACTTACCTTTCACAATACACGTCAGAACTTAGCTAGTAATATTAATCCGCAAGAAAAAAAAAAGAATACAGTTGAATTTGTGGGAGAACGAACAAAGAGTAATGGCGAGGCAAGATTCCGTCGTGCGATTTCGCCATAATTGATGACGATTAAGAAAAGGCTGGAAGATTCCGTCGTACAGTCTCACCCCAAATTCCCAATCAATTAACATCAAGCCAATTCTTTACACCTTTGCCATCTCATCATCGACTGACCCGTGCACAAATCCATCTTTCAAATGTTCTATTTATAACTCAAGAGATGGTTAAAGTCCTACATTGCGGGGCTTCTAGAGGGTCTCTGAGAGTATCTCCACCAGATTTGTTTAGAGATCAGCATCTATTAGACTGAGCCAGTGCAACTACCATTTCTCTATAACCACTGCTAAAGAGAAATCAATTAAGACAAAAACATAAGCTCCACACAAGATCTCTTTTGTAAATTATTTCTCTCAAAATCCCTAAAAAAACCTCTCTCTCTCTCTCCTTAAAATAAAGGAACAACTAATAATGTTTCTCGATCACTTTTCTTCCTTTCATCCTCAGTGACATCTAAAGCCCATGTTGCCAAGGTGGCGCGAGTGTACAAGCACTAGAAAGCCGAGCAGGCTGTCTGTGGTGTGGCCTGTGCCATCCCTGATTATTAATGGCAACGGGACGGGTAAGGTGCGTATGGAGAAAACACACACCTAACCTCAACAAAGTGAACACAATATTTGGCTACGTCCACTCTAAATGAAATCCGCAGATGCAATGTCACACCCGCAGGTCTCGTACACAGAGAATGAGTTGATTCCACCAAAATTAATGGATTGATCCATGATGCATGACCTCGTGAGGTGTGGGGTGACTCCAAAAACCAAACACACAAGTCTCCAGATCATCCATTTCACTTAGCCAGTGTTTGCGCTTGATATTCACTAGGTCTAGATTATGTCTTAATTATACCATCTTGAATGTGAGATATTTTTTTTGGTAGGCATACCCTTGGTTTAAATCTTGGGTTTTTCATTTCTCATGGGTGCCCGTGACATAGGGTGTGTTTGGTTCCACGATAGCCCGTCATGCGTCCGTGTCTTAAACAATGCGTTCATGATTTCCGAGTGCGCATTTAATTTTTCAGTGTTCCATCTGCATTCTCCACTAAAACGTGTCGCCGACATGGAGCCAAACAAGCCCATGGTTTTTGTAGCTTATTTGGTGCTGCTGGTTAAGAAAAATACCATTGTCAAATAATTCTAAAGGAAAACCCAAAAAGATACGGACGATGCGAGAAACAAGGATGTACATACCCTGAATTCCCTATAAATAAACACAGCACCAATCCCTCGCTGTTTTGCTGCAGCATTCGTCATTCCTCACAACTTTGCCCCCTTTTTCGACTAATTCTGTCCTTATTAGTCGTTACCATGATTGTCCGGGCTTCGGGCTTCTGGCCTGGGGACAAATCCATCTGTCCAATGTGTTTTTGTTTATGAGCAACGTAGAAAAATTAAAGAAACCATCTGTCCATGACTCTATAAACCAAACACACAACTCTCCAGTTCATCCCTTCACTTGGCTAGGGTTTGCAGTTGATATTCGCTAGGTCTAGATTATGCCTTAAATATACCATATTGAAAGTGAGATACTTTTGGTAGGCCTAACCTTGGTTTAAATCCTGGGTTTGTTATTGCCCGCGGGTGTACGTGGGCGTGTTTTGGTTCTGCCACGGCCCGTCGGCCGACTATGGCTCAGACGCTGCATTCGTGATTTCCGAGAGTGCAGTTTATTTTTCCGTGTTTCATCCGCGTCAATTCCTCAACTTGAATTCCCCACCAATAAACATCAGCGTCAATTCCTCACTGTTTTGCTGTTGTCATTCCTCACAACTCTGCTACCTTTTTCTTTTTTTCGAATTCAAGGGCAGAGCCCCGGCCTTTCAATTACTCAAAAGACCAAGTTTGGTTTACATCATTCAAGTTCCGGCATATGCCCCCGGCATAGCAAAGGGATTACAGTTCCAACAGATAACCAACCACCGAAACATCTATCAGCGATAATAACAGAAACTAAAGTTTTTGCGCTACTATTTTGCCTTTTTATGACTCCATCTTGAATCAGCTCAGCTCGCTATTCCATCTCTTGCAGAGCAATGTCCAGCTCCACCCACCAAGACAGGGATTCACCAGTAGTTGTCTTGATCACCTTCCTTGAATTGGTCTTGCGCTTGTACTCATGTGAGATCTTCACACGCCTTGCATTGTGGTATAAGGTAGCCACAACAGCTCTTTCGCCTCCTTCTTCAGCATCTTGATAAACTCTTCCAACCGAGTCTTTTGCTCTTCCGGACACAGGATTAACCAGTTCCGAAGAGTACCGGCCACCATGTGATACAGAGTGTCCATACCCTTCCAACCTGAGTTCTGAAAAACCAACTCATTCCTGAGTTTCCAAACACACCACATAACAGCAGAAGTAACTATGTTCAACAGATTGTTTCTTTTGTTACTCAACCAGAACTGACCAACATTATCAAGACTACTACCTACTTGAATACCAAAAAAGTCAGACACTAAACTCCAGCATCTCTTAATCACCACACATTCAAAGAAAAGATGCTGATGAGACTCATTTTCTTTACAGAACAAGCAGGTTTCATCCTTAACCTCCCTCCTTTTCGCTAAATTATCTCTGGTCATGTTTCTATTATTCATAAGAAGCCAGAGAAAGATATGCACTCTTGGGGGGATTTTTAGACTCCAAACAGCTGGTGTGTGCACATGATTAATCCCCCTGAAATTAACTATTTTATAAAAGGATTGAGAAGTGTAAGTTCCATGAGCAGTGTACTGCTAGATCATCTCATCTTCTTCTACTGTAAACTGAATCGAAGCTACTAACTCAATGACTTCTAACCACATTTGGTAGACTCTGCTACCTTTTTCTTGTCTGAAATCGACTAATTCTGTCCTTATTAGTTGTAACCATGCATGATTGTCCGGGCTTCTGGCCTGGGGACATCCAACTGTCCAATGTGTTTTTGTTTATGAGCAACGTAGAAAATGAAAACAAAACCATCTGCCCATGCCTCTCAGTCTCAGTTCCCTTCTGTCCTTCTGTCCATCCAATTGCCAGGCCGGCGTCGAATCGCTGGAGGACTGAGCTCTCCACGCGGCGAGCTTGGCGGGTGCAGAAGCACGACGTCGCTCTCGGAGCTCTCTTGGATTCTGCTCCGATCCGTGGAGAAGCGCAACGGGCAGGTTTTTTGAGAGAACTGGAGGGGCAGAGCCCCTGCAGAAATTTATTAAAAAAGGCAAAAGTTCTTACAAGAGGAAACAAAGGAAACAAAAACGAAGACAGAAGGTTGTTGCTGCTGCTACAGCACACGTCGTGACGCTATACCACGTCACAAATGAATGGCGTTTTGTCTTTAGAAGGACATGGCACACGTCCTTTGTGACGAAACGTGAGAGACACAAGGACCATAGCGATCATCGTCTCCAATTCTGAAAGAGTGTTCGGCTGTCAAAACTTATAAAAGTTTATTAGTTTTTTTTTGTATAAAAGGGTATTAATATTTTATTTTACATACTGAATTTGCATTGTTAGACTCGCTCTAATTTATAGGCCGTTTTAGATTTCTCATACATAACTTTTGTTATGTTGTACATATCATATATCTAGGTGCATAGTACCTAGAAATGTTGACATAAAACCTATAATTTTTTTGAGAAAAAATATCTATATTTGGAATAGATGGTAGTACTGTTTTAACAAATCTTGTCATAGTTTAGTGATGGGATCTAGAATTGTATGTTTTTTAGACAGAGGGAATACTCAGAGAGGGAACATCAAACATGTCTTCCGTGGCCATATATAGTGCCAAGTACCCCCATGGGCTTTGAGGGGTCATCAACCTATGTAAAATGCTTTCACTCGTTGTAACGGCTTACGTCTAGGACTATGGCATCTCGCCAATTAGTCCTAGTCGCTTTGTAATTTCCAAAACCTTCTCCTTAACGAAACATGTGTAGCGCACGTTCTGAAAAAAATGAAAATGCTTTCACACGATGTGAACATGAATTTGCTTCCCATCCAATCGCTTGCCTCCCCGGACGAAGTTCTTTCTACACCGGCCTGCTGAATAAAATTTGTTCACGTGGCCCACGCCAAATTTATGAAACTCACTATGTAGCTGCAAAACTGCAGTAACGACCCTCTAATTGAGCCTCTATTCTGCTTACGACATGGGGGACCCTTTTGTCATTGTCTTACCCACTGTGTCCTCTGTTGTGATGTGATCCTATCTATCTAAGCTACTCCTACTAGTCCTTTTATCTTTTGATTGAATGGAATGGCCCAGCCCAATAAAAGAAGGTTAACGCACGCAATGCCTTCCATTTGTACGAATCACGAACATACCACACATGACCGGACATAGAGCCAAAATCCACTGGCAGACCGAGATGGGTGCAGCCAAGATATCAATGTCCATGGTTTCATAATGCCGGGTGTAGTAAGTCAATTTAGAATCCTTAACACATGATGTAAGCACCTCCCTAGCGATTGAGTAGAACGTTGGTAGAGCTGTATTTTTTTTGTCCGAACTGTCAAATTTAAGTTTAGGGCATGATAGAGCTGTATTTTTTTTGTCCGAACTCTCAAATTTAAGTTTAGGACATGCGCACATCAGTCAGAAGTGTGGCATGTAATGCCGACGTGTGTACGTGATTTGATTTTGTATGAGGCTTCGGCCGTTTCAATGTGAACGGATAAAAAAAACAAAGTTTAGGGCATCATATAGCCTGCTAAAGTTACTTCAACAAAGTCAGAGGAGACGGTCGAGACGACATAGCATTATAGCAATGCTGGTGTGGTTGTGTGAATATGTATGGGATTGGATTAGCCCAAATAGTTTTTCTCCCAAAAATTTAGGCGTTCATTTTGTACAAAATATTCTCCACGGTGTCAAAGAGAAATAGAAGCAGGCCCGGTTTCTCCGCTCGGTGAGCTGGCGACTCCAACTCCAACTCCTTCCCAATCAGGTTGACTCGCCGCACTGGGGCCCATCTATATCTACACCATCCGATCCCGATCGGACGGACGTCACGGCAAAACAGAGTCCCAATCCCCACATCGCCTGTTCCTGCATGTGCTGGAGTCAACCGTCAACGTGCCAGGAACTCGAGCGAGCGCCTGCGTTGCGCCTCTATAAAGCAGACGACGCGCCGGCCGGCCGCTTCGTCTCCAACCCCCTCCCTCTCCCCTGCCTGCTGCACCTCCTCTGGTTTCCCACCAGCCACCAGCCAGGCCTCTCTGTCCTCCTCCATTGTGGACGCCACCGCCGACGGCCATGGGGACGCAAGTCACGCAAGCGCCGGAGACCTACCCTCCTGGAAAGGTATCGTCTTCCTCCCTCTGTCTCTCAACCTGTATGTCCCCTGTTCTGAGTGTCCTTCAAAGTTCCCGTCTTGGTCGATCTTGCTTCGCCGGCCATGGCGTCCATCTCCGTCCTCAGCCACCTGCCTGCCCAACCAAGACCGGCACGGCCGGCCGGACGGCTGGCTGGCTGGCTTTAACAGCACCTGTTGTTCTTGGAAGCCTCTGCAACGCATACACCATTGTTTCAGACATTCTTAGGCAGAGAACCAAAAAAAGATTCAAACTTTAGAGTCCACGGTTTGTCTTGGTAGTTCCAAAAACCGAAAAGAAAAAAAAAAAAGAATCATCCTGAGCTGTCGAGTTGCGAGGGGCATGACGGAGTTGCGGGTCCGTGAGGACACTGAGATCAGATTCAGATTCAGATACCTTTGCGGCTTTGCAGCACTTCCCAACTTCACGGGATGAGAAGGGGGCAAAAAGCGTATTTTTGGACGCCTTTCGCGTGGCGGATTCCTCGGCCTCGCCGGCGTCGGCAAAAGTGAAGGCCCCCCACTTCCCATTCATCCCCTAGCTATAGCTAGTGCGTAGTATCTGCCCATACCGCCGGCCTGTTCGGCTGTTCATCTGATACATGTGAAATCGCCTCCCCTGTTCATCCTCTTTTTGTTCCCTTTTTTTTTATTTTACTATTTTCTGGAAAGAGGTTAGGGTGGAGTATCTATTAAATACCTGATCCTCAGGATCGGCGTGAATTCTGATGCTTTGCCTTAACTGCAGAATTTCATTCTTATCCTATTAAAAGATGAGCTGTTACCTATTCTTGATGACCTGTATATCATTAATTATTTTATTTATTCATTCATTCCTTGTTAATCCTTTTGCTATAACCTGCGTGTGTATTTATTTATTTTTGTAGTTTGTTGTACTTTTTTAACTTTTCGTGAAAATCATTTTTAGCTTACAAATTAAACAATAGAGTTTGAGTTTTGAGTCCATCTGTCTGTCCTTGGGCTGTCCGTACCACTGGCTCCACACGCTGGCCTCCATCACTTGACAATGAAGTCCCCTGCCTCTGTGCAGCTTGCACATACGACCCTTATAGCACCCCAAGCTGGGGCAACATCGCTGTCACTTTGAAATTCACAGCCAAACCTCTTTGTCCTCTCTAGCTTGTTTGTAGGGTTGATGCTCCTCAGTACCTTGTGATTGTGACTCATGGAGTCCCTTTCCCTTGACCACGTCCGTTTGCGATGCAAGAATTTCTTGGAAAAACCGCGTCCAGAAGAGTACAGCGGAGGATGAGTTCGTACCGGAACGTACAAAGACCTAATTGGCCAATGGGAATAGTAGTTGATAGTGTTAAGCTGTTGGTTTCATTGGAATCATCGGTTTTGCCAGCTGCCGCCATGAAAGGTGATTGCGATTAGTGAGGGGGTCAAGCGCGATTAATTATTCATCTGATGACCCTGACAAAGTGACATGTACGTAGTCCCAATTAGATTACATGATCATCACAGACTCCAAGAACAAGAGGTTGAACATTGGGTTTGGAGTAGGTTTAAGTCACAACTTGTTAATCTTGTCAGCCTGGCTTTGGGGTCCTCTTTAGCAGATATTTCGGCCAGATTTTTTTATATGTAAAGATACTACCTAACATGCTTGGCATGAAAAACAAAGAATAAAAATTTTTGTCTTGAGGTGGCCTTGATAAGGATCATGGACTTGACTTCGGCAACTGGGCCATGTGACTAGTCAACTGCTGAGCAGAAAACAAATCTGCACTATAGTATATAGTAGCTGATCTCACTTTGAAATTTCAAAAGGGGCACTTTAATTGAGTTGAAAACTTCTGCTGTTGATCTGTCGCTTAGTCGGCCGTTGTGGACTTATCTGACGGATTCGGCATGTCATTCACCTACAATTTTATTTTATTTTTTAAAAAAGTACCGGTTCTCAACACTGTACTGCAAAATGTTGTAAATCATTTAAATATATGTCCAGCTCATGCTCATTCATATATTATATCAAGAAAAATTAAATAAACTGCACTATCTTTGTATGGATAGTCAAATATCTCTATTTGCAATACCATGCTATCTAGTACTTCTTTATTACCTGCTTGTGTAGTGTTGTTTCTTTCTTTGTGCTTTGAGTGTGAGCATAGCAACTAAGATCTGCAGATTGTGTGACCTTCAATGGGCATGCCAGCTAACAGCGACAATGGCAAAAACTTGCAGGATGCAAGGAGTGCACGGGAGAAGGCGATTGATGACTGGCTCCCAATTACCTCTTCGAGGAACGCCAAGTGGTGGTACTCTGCTTTCCACAATGTTACCGCCATGGTCGGTGCTGGCGTGCTCAGCCTTCCCTATGCCATGTCTGAGCTCGGCTGGTAGGTTTTTCTCAGTTTGTATGACGATCAGTTTACTCATCTTGTGTACTACTGCTGCATTTGCCACAAATGATTTATTGACTTCAATTTGTCGATTTACAGGGGTCCTGGAATTGCGGTGCTGATTATCTCATGGATCATCACGCTCTACACGCTCTGGCAGATGGTTGAGATGCACGAGATGGTGCCAGGCAAGCGGTTCGACAGGTACCACGAACTTGGTCAGCATGCGTTCGGCGAGAAGCTGGGGCTGTGGATCGTTGTGCCGCAGCAGCTTGTTGTTGAGGTTGGCGTCAACATCGTCTACATGGTTACTGGTGGCAAGTCTCTGAAGAAGTTCCACGACGTCCTGGTCTGCCCAGACGCGGGGTGCGAAGGCAAGCAGAACATCAAGACCACCTACTTCATCATGATCTTTGCCTCTGTCCACTTCGTGCTCTCTCAGCTTCCAAACTTCAACTCCATCTCTGGTGTTTCCCTAGCTGCCGCCGTCATGTCGCTTAGGTACTACTTCACTCCATATCCTTGCCTCTGTAATAAATTGCACTGTAGTTCAGGGGAAAAGAATGTTCACTAACATGGATAAACATGGCAGTTACTCCACAATCGCTTGGGGCGCATCAGTGGACAAGGGTAAGATAGCAGATGTGGACTACCACCTGCGTGCGACAACAACACCGGGGAAGGTTTTCGGTTTCTTTGGTGCATTGGGCGATGTGGCCTTCGCGTATGCGGGGCACAATGTGGTGCTTGAGATCCAGGCCACTATCCCATCAACTCCAGAGAAGCCATCCAAGAAGCCCATGTGGAAGGGTGTTATTGTTGCCTACATTGTGGTTGCGCTATGCTATTTCCCTGTTGCGCTCATCGGCTACTGGGCTTTCGGCCGCGCAGTCGATGACAACATCCTCATCACCCTCAGCAAACCTAAGTGGCTTATCGCCCTCGCTAACATGATGGTCGTAGTCCACGTCATTGGCAGCTACCAGGTACATATCCCCCTCCTATTTGTTCCTATTTGAAGATTTAGTATTTGTGTAGCAAAGTGTTTGCAAACCTTGAACATCACTGAACTTTTCATTCAATTGGGCATGTAATATTACAATTTCTCTATGTCGTCATGATGTAATTCGAAATTGAATGTTTTGATGCAGATCTATGCCATGCCGGTGTTTGACATGTTAGAGACTGTGCTGGTCAAGAAGCTGCACTTCCCTCCTGGTCTGACACTGCGTTTGATTGCCCGGACCGTCTATGTTGGTAATGCCCGTCAATCTGAACTGTGAACTTTTGTCACCAAATTGGTGCTTCACACTGAAAAAACGGGGACTAATGTGATACAACTTGTGCAGCATTCACAATGTTCATAGCCATCACCTTCCCCTTCTTCGGTGGATTGCTCGGTTTCTTTGGTGGTTTTGCCTTCGCGCCAACAACTTATTTCGTAAGCTCTCAGCTCTCATTCATCCATCTATTGAAATGCCATAACCTGCAGTTACATTGTGTTTACAATTGGCAATATAACTTGAGAGCTAAACATTTTTTTTCCTTGATTTCTGCCAGCTGCCCTGCATCATGTGGCTGGCAATCTACAAGCCCAAAAGGTTCAGCCTCTCATGGATCACCAACTGGGTAAGTACTAACTATCCATCCAGCATATCTCCATTCATTCTGCCATGGAATGGCTCTCTGCTTAACCTTTCCTCCTATAATTAATGAACTTCTGTGTTCTGTGTTCATCAGATCTGCATTATCCTTGGGGTGCTACTCATGATCCTATCGCCGATTGGAGGACTTCGGCAAATAATATTGGATGCGAAAACCTACCAATTCTACCAGTAAACTACTGCCAGCCGTGACTAGGAGGCATGATCGGAAATTTGAAATCTATCAAGGCCTCAACCACGAGTTTTTTTTTTTTTTTTTGTTTTTTTTGTTTTTTTTTTTTTTGTCGTGCCAAACACAAGAGTAAATTGTACCAGATGTTGGGCTAGTTATATATATACATACATATATGTAATGTTTCTTAATATTCCAAGGTGACCGTGGCTTGTGTGTGTATGTGCATAGGGAGAATTGATGGTGGTGGTTGTCCCAGATATTGGTGGTTTAATTATATTCACTTCGCTTTGTAGTAGGCACTTTGAAAGTGGTTGGAGTACTACATGATATGATATTTGGAATTTGAGCAGCAGGCTTTTCATTCCTACTCCCACAGCGCAGGCTTCTTTCCTTCTTGGTAAGATAACTTTGTTCTTTTTTTCGCCTCATTTTTTCGCCATTACAAGGACGGCATACATACGCACCACCACCATTCACGTGCACTAAAGCCATACCCAATCAAGTTTGCCTCCAAATCTCCAATAATACGCTTGCAAAAATGCAAATTGACCACAGCAATGAATCTTGGGTGTTTGTGATTTTAAAATTCTCAAAACAATAAACTTTTATATTTATAGTTATAAAAATAAAATAATTTTAAAATAAATTTTAATAAATAGTTTGATGACTAGATTCTCTCAAAAACGTTTGAGATGATGAATCAGAATTATTTTATGGAACCATTTGACAAGCTCACTATAGATTCTTAAAACTTGAACTAGAATGGAGAAGCCATGATTTGAGTGTTTTTTTTTTTTGAACTAGTACAAAATGAGAATCGGTTCTAAGTGTTTCTCCTTGGAACGTTGATTCTCCTTCGAACGTTTCTCTCTAAGTGATTCTAGTAATTCTTTTTAGACACATTTGACTCGGCCAAAGGCATCCTATATACTCATCGCGTTCAGGGATATCCGAAATAGAAAGTGCATATGAGGACTAGTACTTCCTCTTTTTTATATGTCGTAATAGTTTTCTTCTAAGTCAAACATTATTTTAACTTGGTTGGTGGGTGCAAATTAGTACAACAACTTATAAAATGCTCAATTTAGTACAACAACTTGGCTTGTGGGTCCAAATTAGTCTAACAACTTGTAAAATGCTCGATTTAATGCAACAACTTGGCAAATTGGTGCATCTACGACCAAACGTTATAAATACGATATATTTGGCATCTATTTTATAATTTTTCTCTTAACACCATGATCAATATAAATTTCAGGTTATGCCATCTTTCTCAAATCGATTTTGCCATACTTTCTTGTATTTTTCACACTTACTTTTAATTTTTTTATCTTACAGTATGTAATTAATTTTAAAAAAGTAATAAAAGCTAAAATAGCTTGAAATAAATTATATTTTTTGAGGAAGTGTTCTACTCATAACTGAACATTAACACACAGTGTAAAAAGCCCTTATATCAATTAATTGACGTCTTTAACTTATTGAATAAAACTTAAAATTCTAGTTAGAATTTTAACTATACTTCAAATTAAAGAAAAAATTGCTTTTGTGCATACTTAAAACATATATACAAGCGTAGATCAGGCTTCAAATGTTTCGTAGACCTTGTTTGTTATTACGTCAAAATCATAATGTTTCATGGACATTGTTTATTATGTCAAAATCAACTAAACTAATTTTGTATGTAGACACAAAATATCTCTCGTTTCGATGCGAATATAAATTTTTTAATTTTAAAATAAAGATTTTTTTGTCTTGGACAATAATATCACCATTGCGATGCGAATATCAGTAAGCATATAGTTATCAATTATTTTTTTGGAGCCGAATATACCATCTCTTTGCTATATAGTGTGACCGATTACATCATCATTGTAAAATATGGACTATAGATGCACCAATCTGACAAGTTGTTGCACTAAATTGTGCGTTTTATAAGTTGTTGAACTAATATGCACACACTTACCAAGTTGTCACACTAAATTGAGTATTTTACAACTTATTGAACCAATCCGCACCCACCTTTCAAGTTATTATCGTGGGTGCAATTTACTCTATCCGAAATAGAAAGTGCATATGAGGACTAGTACTTCCTCTTTTTATATGTCATATTAGTTTTCTTCTACGTCAAACATTTTTTTTTTAACTTTAACCATCAATTTTAAAAATATATTTATATTAACAACATAAGATTTATATTTTAGATTTGTTATAACAAATACTTTCATAATATATAATTTACATGTTGTGAAACTACATGGATTTTTTGAAGTCCATGGTTGAAGATGAAAAATGTTTAATTTAGGACAAACCTAATACAACATGCAAAAAGAGAATGGAGGGAGTACATTGGCAGAGAGGGGCGCAACATCTAGTAAAATTCACATCGAATCCTCAAAACTGGTGACTGTACCATTTTGGTCCCCCAACTTCTAAAATATCTACTTTTGATCCCTAAACTTCATTGGCTATGCCATCTGGTCCCCCAACTTAAAAAATTCTTAGTTTATTTTTTGGCAATGAAGGCCATGAAAAATACTCGTCTATACAGGAACAAAGGCCGCTTGAGCCACTAAAGAACAAAAATTGGGTGACCCCACCCTTCGAGCATCGTCCAAGGGGTCACAGTCCAAGCACTCAATGATGTTGTCGACAAAGCATCACTAGTACCTTCTTTGATCATTCTTCCCATTTGGATGGATGATTCCTGTGCGACAAATGCCGTTGAAAATCCCTACAACCTCATGGTTGGACCCTAGGCAAAGGCACCCCGGATCGATCATCTTAGGTGGCGTGGGACAGATGACAACCTGTCGTTATTGTCGTAGAGGATTGATAGCGATAAAGGACGTCGAGGAATGGGAGCACCGAGCAGAGCCCCCGGTCGCGGAGCGCGCGTTTGTCGGGGATTGGTGCTAGGACCCATCTGTCCACGAGATGAGGGGCTTGCCCTTTGCGTGACTCCGTAGAGTTCCAAGAGAAGCACATTTCTCTCCACCTCAATGGCGAGCCACCATCCCTGAAATCCCTCCAACTTCATGGAAATCCGACTGACACCGACATCGCGAAAGAAGATTGACAAAGCCCTTCTTTGTTAATAGTTGATTAACAAAGCTAAAAGTAATTTATAGAGGCGATCATTTTGCCTGGATGCTGATTGACCATTTACAGAGGTAGTCACTTAGATGTGTCGGATTCTGTTAATCTGAGAGACTTTCTCGTGAAATCCTTTTTTTTAGTGTGGAAATTGACACACTTTTTAATACCTATCCATTCCAAATTGTAAAACATTTTGGTTTTTCTAGCATAACTTTTGCTATGCACTAAGATACACGCTAAATGTCTAGGTAGAAACAATATACTAGCATATAGAAAGGCTAAAATGTCTTCCAGTTTACCCCTTGATTCTAAATTGTTAGTTGTTCTGACTTTTTGTGATACATTGCTTCTACTATGTACTTAGATGTACATTATGTCTATATACATAGTGAATTTGCTACGTATCTAGACAACTGCAACGACTTACAATTTGGATGGATTGAGGTACTAACACCCATCAGACATACTTCTTCCATTTTTTTCTTGATATATATTGCTTTTATTATGTATCTACAATTAATGTACATCTAAGTGCGTGGCTCCTATATACAAAAAAAAAAAAAAAATCTTATAATTTAGAATGGAGGGAGCATTAGACAATGTAACATATAAATATTGTTCGTAGAAGTCATTTCTTCTTTTAAAGAAAAACACTAGCAACAATTTGACTTTTAGGTGCTTTTAGGGAATATTGGTTTATTTTGGAACGGGTACGGTTATGTTGTGGTTGGTGTGCATGTACAGATGTACTTGGTATGTGTGCCACACGCCATTGTTAAAAGTCAAGGGTGAATCGTTGTTTAGAGAGCTGAATGCCCAATTGCCTATGCAGCAACGAGTGTCTACCTGTTGCACGAGTACGCTAGCTCATGCATTAACTGCTAGACAAACAAAACCAGCAGCCAAAAACCGATTGAGAGTTAACAAGTCCAAGGTCTTTCATGCATGCAAACCTAAAACACGTCCATGTTCATGCACACCTAGACCACGCACCTGTCCAAATGCCGAGCTGGTTCAGCCTCCACAACAGTTGCTGCGCTGGAGTCAACGACGGTCAACTACCCTACGCGTTGACAGGTGCTGAGACGACGCTCCCTTCCATTTCAGCTCTGCAATAAGTAGAGTATAAAGGAAAGGAGACGAGCCGGCAGGCATCTCCATCGTCGCTTTCGTCTCCCCTGCAGCTGCAGTCGTCGTCGCATCTCCTGACCTCGCCGCCGCGCGTCTCCCGTCGACTCAGCCCCGTTTTTTCTCCATTGCCGCCGCCTGCAGATCGACCGCCGGAAGACGACTGCCATGGGGACTAAAGCACCCGAGAACCATTCTCCTACCAAGGTACGTCGATCCCACTACTCTCTCTCTCTCTCTACACACACACAAGGATCTTGTTTTTTTTCCGGCCATGGCCATGCATGGCCGCATTTTCTTGTTCATCTCCGTCGAGCCTTTGTTTAAGGATGGCGTCCACGATAATGGAATGTGGAAGTCTTATTAGCGAATAGCGATGCATACATCCTTGTTACAAAGATTTTGAACAAAAAACAACATAAACTTCAGGGTTGTCTGATTCTCTCTTTTGCATACATGCAAAATGACCTTTTCGTCTTCTTGCATTTCCTTTTTTGTGTCTCGTTTTCTTTGGGAAAGGAACAATGGGAGAGCATACACTGGGTTCATGGATTTGAACGGAAAAAAATCGTAATATTTTGCCTTAATTGTGAGATTTCCTTTTTACTTTGGTGATGAAGTAGCTGTACCACCTGTTCTTGCTTGACCCTTCAGGTGTACTGATACTAACTCCCTTACTGTTACGTGTTACTCGCCGCATGTTTTTACAGCGACTTAATTATCATTTCCACACTGCTTTTGATTAACAAAATAAATACCTTTAACTTCGCAGAAGAAAATGAATTATATTGAAAATGGTCCATCTCACTTATTAACATTCAAAATTCAAAGATGCACTTGAATCCTACCACTCATACATCTGACGCTTGTTCTGCCCAAGAGTGGTCTAAAAGCACGTCAGCACGTGCAGTTTTACTGAAATTCACTGCTTTTTATAACTAAGACCGCAAAATTCAGTATTTCCTTCATGCCTTGCTTGTGATCCAATCAAAATCTCTTGTCTAGCATGGTCATGCCATTCCCAACTGACAGCAAACATACCGCATTGACAAAAACATATTACAGGATGAGAGGAGTGCTGGGGATAAGGCAATCGACGACTGGCTGCCAATCACCTCCTCCAGGAACGCCAAGTGGTGGTACTCTGCGTTCCACAACGTCACCGCCATGGTCGGCGCCGGCGTGCTCAGTCTTCCTTACGCCATGTCCAAGCTCGGTTGGTACGTGCCACTGTCACCCTCCGGCCCCGGCAACCACCATTACCGTGCCCAGCATACGTGTATGCCTTGCCCATATTCTTCACAAAGATCTATACTTATTAAATTTCCTGCCACAATTTGCAGGGGACCTGGCATCGTGGTGCTCATACTGTCATGGATCATCACCTTGTACACGATGTGGCAGATGGTGGAGATGCACGAGATGGTCCCCGGGAAGCGGTTCGACCGGTACCACGAGCTCGGGCAGCACGCGTTTGGCCAGAAGCTGGGCCTGTGGATCGTCGTGCCGCAGCAGCTCATTGTCGAAGTGGGTGGGGACATCGTGTTCTTGGTCACCGGAGGCAAGTCGCTGAAGAAGTTCCACGACGTGATCTGCGACGGCAAGTGCAAGGACATCAAGCTCACCTACTTCATCATGATCTTTGCATCCTGCCACTTCGTCCTCTCCCAGCTCCCCAACTTCAACTCCATCTCCAGCGTCTCCCTCGCCGCCGCGGTCATGTCACTCAGGTAACATTTCAGTTACATTACATTACCACCCACTTCAATTCACTGTAGCAGATCCGGCAAATTTCATTTCCTGAAGACATCATGCATATAGCTGCAGTAATCGATTGTCACTGACATGCTTGAGTTCTCATGACAGTTACTCAACAATAGCTTGGGGAGTGTCGCTGCATAAGGGGAAGTTGCCCAACGTGGATTATGACGTTCTGGCAGCGACGACATCAGAGAAGGCGTTCAACTACTTTGGGGCACTGGGGGATGTGGCGTTCGCATACGCGGGGCACAATGTGGTGCTTGAGATCCAGGCCACCATCCCTTCAACGCCGGAGAATCCATCCAAGAAGCCCATGTGGAAGGGTGTCATCGTCGCCTACATCATGGTTGCCATCTGCTACTTCCCTGTCTCATTCTTTGGATACTGGGCCTTTGGCAACCAAGTCGATGATAACATCCTCATCACACTCAATAAGCCCAATTGGCTCATCGCCCTCGCCAACATGATGGTCGTTATCCATGTCATTGGCAGCTACCAGGTAGGATCAGGGACATCCATATGACCAGCAGAGCATTTTGTAGTGGATATTGAGTTATGGGCTTCAAAATCTCCTCTGCTGCCTGTTGTTAGTGGACAAGCCTTCAGTTCCTCATGCATGTCACTAATGCTCTTCCATGTAACACTGGTATTGGAGCTAAACTTCGTACACCATCTCTTATCCAAAGGTTTTTTGGTTGCAGATTTTTGCCATGCCGGTGTTTGACATGATGGAGACAGTCCTGGTGAAGAAACTGCATTTCCCACCCGGCCTTGCACTCCGTTTGATTTCCCGGACTGCATATGTTGGTAATGTTGCTATCTGAAGTTTGAACTGAACTTCTCAGTATAAATAACTACTGTAAGGCTCTGCCCTCTGCTAAGCAAAACCGATGTGTCGCACTAATCAAACTGGGCGTGTCAACTTCTGCAGCGTTAACAACGTTTGTAGCCATCACCATCCCCTTCTTCGGTGGACTGCTCGGTTTCTTTGGTGGATTCGCCTTTGCACCGACAACTTATTTCGTAAGCTTCCATTGATCCATGGTTTCCTTGTCGTTTTCAGAATGTCACAGAATGTGCAACTGCTTGTATATTCCAGACATAA
Organism: Themeda triandra; assembly: GCA_018135685.1. Classification (NCBI taxonomy): domain Eukaryota; kingdom Viridiplantae; phylum Streptophyta; class Magnoliopsida; order Poales; family Poaceae; genus Themeda; species Themeda triandra. Next base: position 1,460,554 of record JAENPR010000066.1, on the reverse strand, counting down.
AGACTGCAGTATCTATAATCCAAGTACTAGTACAACCCATCAAGTCATATACTAGCAATATGAGATCTGATAGAACCTCTCTTGTTTCTGCCAGCTCCCCTGCATCATGTGGCTTGCAATCTACAAGCCCAAAAGGTTCAGCCTCTCATGGTTCACCAACTGGGTAAGAAATTACTATGAACTAACCACCTATCCTTCCTTTCTTTCGGCGACAGAATTTCCTTGATTTGGGAATTACTTATCATCCATTTCTCCATGTGCTTCTGCAGGCCTGCATTGTTCTTGGAGTGGTCCTGATGATCCTGGCACCGATTGGAGCACTCCGTCAGATCATCTTGTCTGCCAAGACATACCGGTTCTACTCATAAACTACCTTGTTCCAACTTGTGAACATGCAGGGGCTCAATCATAGCGTACCGCGAGCCTTTTGTCATCCCAAATAGAAGAGGAGAGGCTCCAACAACCAAAACTTGTTCCAAATGATGATACTTGTCAGAGGCATGTTGTGAGTCTTCAGTTACAGATAAAGTCAGAGGGCCTGTGGCGGGTTTATCATAACCCATGTATTTTTCTTTTGGCAATGTTCTACGGTGGCTATGTGCTTATGTGTGCATAAGGAAGAATGAATGTTGGTGGACTCTGTTGCTTATAGAAAGCTCGAATCTGCTTGGTCGTTGGGATGGTCACTGCTAAAAAATAAATTGTTTTAGGCCGAACCAAAGCTGCTATAAGAGCGTCTCCACTAGTCCCCCATTCTCATCAATATTGTTATTTAAGGGTTTAGCTTGATCCAGCAGATCCCATTCCGAGATGGTGAGTGCCTATTATTTGGGGGTCTTAGAGGCTTAAGAGGAAGAGGTTTGGGGCTGGCCTAAGGTAGGCCTGAAGTACAACTCATGATCATCATTGTATTTTTTCTGATTAATTGATTGAAGATGCCAGAGCCTCTCCCAAATTGCTCGGAAAAAAATTTCAACAAATACAAAGCCCCATTTCGATTATCAATACAAAGCACCACACTTCCATTTTCCCTTTTAGAAATACACATAATCTAACAATCCCATGAATATAAAGAAGTATGAAGAAAAACAACATATACATGTATATGATCAACTCAAAGCATACTCCAAGGTTAGGCCACCACTAAGCCAAGCTTGGCATGTCAGGAACATTCATCAACTGGAACAAGTTTTAAGTTCTGTATACCACGATGCATAGAGTTCCCTTTTTTGGCACAGCAAAGAACTCGTACTAGACATTTTTATAATCGGTTGCCGATTAGAGCATCTGATGTGAGCTTTTTGTCGTGTCAAACAAGAAGTTCGGAATCTCATGGTACAAAATCCAAAACCTGTTTAGCTGATGATGTGGCCTGAGACTTGTTAGGGTCTCAGTTTGTTGGAATATCATGCATGTTTATTACTGGTAGAAATGGTATGTCTTGGCTTGAATAATGATTTTCCGGAGTCCTCCAATCGGTGCCAGTATCATCAGAAGCACTCCAAGTATAATGCAGATCTGAAGAATAGGGAGAGCACAGTTGAGTTATGAGTGTCTAGTTATCTGTTAACAGATTTTACGTCGTCAAATCTGCCAGATTTTTTAAGGGCAACATAGTAGTGATAGTTGTAGCACAAATCCTAAAGCACAATCAAACAGATAGAAATCTGACATATTTAGTACCAAGAAATCTATCAACGGATAAATAGTAAAAGTCTTGAGTTATTAGACGACATCAGGTTAAGCTCACATAAGATAGGCTGGATTATTGTCGGTTAGTTCTTACCCAGTTGATGAACCATGAGAGGCTGAACCTTTTGGGCTTGTAGATTGCGAGCCACATGACGCAGGGAAGCTGGCAGGAAAAAAAACACACAAGATTTGGTCAGCTCATGTGTCATGTTATGGTATATGTCATGTTACATTGTGAAACCCAAAATAATTGGGTAGTCGCAATCGACAAGAGCTTACGTAATAAGTTGTTGGCGCGAACGCGAATCCACCGAAGAAACTGAGCAATGCATCGAAAAAGGGGAAGGTGATGGCTATGAACATTGTGAGCGCTGCACACATGTGGTATCTCGTCAGTCTTATTTGTAGTTTTTTGCAGGGTAGCGTCACATTGTAAACGCTCATTTGGTTAGCAGGCCTTCAGAGTTTAGAACGAAAAGTTGTGTTCAGAGTTCAGACAAAGGCATTACCAACATAGACAGTACGGGCAATGAGACGGAGCGTCAGGCCTGGAGGGAAGCGCAGCTTCTTCACCAGCACCGTCTCTATCATGTCGAACACCGGCATCGCATAAATCTGTGCAACCAACACAACCATCATTCAGTTCAGAGATGATACATTACTGAGTTCCATCTTCCAAGTAAACCTGCTTAATTGACTTGGAAGATATGTAATGTATGTACCTGATAGCTGCCAATGACATGGATGACGACCATCATGTTGGCTAGGGCGATGAGCCACTTAGGCCTGTTAAGCGTGACGAGGATGTCGCCGTCGACATGGTTGCCGAACGCCCAGTAGCCGATGAACGAGACAGGGAAGTAGCACAGAGCGACGACGATGTAGGCAACGACGACGCCCTTCCACATGGGCTTCTTGGACGGCTTCTCCGGCGTCGACGGGATGGTGGCCTGGATCTCCAGCACCACGTTGTGCCCGGCGTACGCGAACGCCACGCTTCCTAGCGCGGCGAGGAAGTCGAACACCTTCCCTGTCGTCGTCGACGCCGGCAGGCTGTAGTCCACGTTTGCCGCCTTCCCCTTGTTCACAGACGCGCCCCACGCGATCGTCGAGTAGCTGAGCGACATGACGGCGGCGGCGAGGGACACGCCGGAGATGGAGTTGAAGTTGGGGAGCTGGGCGAGCACGAAGTGGCAGGAAGCGAAGATCATGATGAAGTAGGTGAGCTTGATGTTGTGCTTGCTGTCGCACGGCGTTGTCGCCGAGCCCGTGTCGCCACAGACCAGGACGTCGTGGAACTTCTTCAGGGACGTGCCGCCGGTGACCATGTAGACGATGTTGACGCCCACCTCGACGACGAGCTGCTGCGGCACCACGATCCAGAGGCCCAGCTTCTCGCCGAACGCGTGCTGCCCCAGCTCGTGGTAGCGGTCGAACCGTTTGCCGGGCACCATCTCGTGCATCTCCACCATCTGCCACAGCGTGTAGAGAGTAATGATCCATGACAGGATCATAATCGTGACGCCAGCACCCCTGCATGCGATTCATCACAGGAATATATAACAAAATTAAAGGATGGACGTTATTCATGACAAGTATCACATTTGATGGCTGATATTTCAGCAAGCATAGGTTCTGGGATTCAGACAGGATGGGCCCAAAGCCCATTATGTCTAATTTGAAATTTTAGTACAACCGGTCCATGGCCCAAACCTAAGGCCCACAAATGTTCTTTCTTTTCTTCGCAAACCTGTTAAAACCATATCCTAGTCCATTAATTACCTTAGTCATTTTTACCTCTCGGTTTAAAATTTCATAAAACAAAATCAAGAATCTTTTGACTGGTCAACACATAAGAATAATCCATGCGTAGAACTTTCAAAATCCTTGTACTATTTCGGTAGGGTCCCAAAGTATCTTCTCATGATCTCATCATCATCTATAATCCAAGAAACTAAACATGTCATGGCGAACATTACGCGACACACATATATACTAGCTTTGATTGATACATACTTTCTCTATGTATACCAAAAAGAATGTCAAATAGAGTTTCATAAATTTAATTTAACTAGATTTGTAAAAGAATACTAAATTAGTAACATTTGTATATGTAAATAAATTTATTACATAAATGTATTTGAAGATTAATCTAGTAATACTTACTCATCGGTTTGAAATTATAAGACATTTTGGCTTTTTCTAGATACAATGTGTTTTATGTATCTACGCATATAGCATATATATCTAAGTGAATACAAAAACTATGTATCTAAAAGTATCAAAACACCTTATAATTGTAATGGATGAGAGTATTATGCACATCATAAATATTCCTATGCTTTTATATATAATTTTTTTTACTACGATAGAAAAAATTTGACTTTTGGAAAGTGATAATGTCAAGATAGACGGAAGGAGTAGGTACCATCCGAGTTGGGACATGGCGGCCGGAAGGCTGAGCACGCCGGCGCCAACCATGGCTGTGACGTTGTGGAAGGCGGAGTACCACCACTTGGCGTTCCTCGACGCGTTGATGGGGAGCCAGTTGTCCACCGCTGCCTTCTCCTCGGCGCTCCTGCTGCTGCCATCCTGCTCCTGCATATGCATGCCATCAGTTGAGTTCCCTTGCCATTAGTCGCCGGCAAGCTGCATGATGCATGGTGATGAATTGGTGACGGATACAAACGTACCCTGGCTGGAGAATTAGAATAGTTGTTGGCAGCAGGCGGCCCTTGCTGCGTCGCCGTCTCCACGGACGGCTGGACTGCCGCCATCACCTTCGCACGCTGGGAGGGATGCTGCTACCAAAGATGAGAGAGAGCTTGGAGCAATGGAGATTGGAGAGCGAGGGAGGTAGACGATGGAAAGATAGGAGAGGGAGCGGCGCTCGTCTTCTTTATAGAACACAACGCATGGCTCCTGCAGGCAGCAGCTAAGCTTGGCGTCGTGTCTCGTGTCTCATCGATCCAGGCCACACGATTCTCAGTCTGAAAAGCAGGAGAAGAAATTCGCTTCCTCATTGCTGTCAGTGTCAGTGTGTGCACTCGACTGGTCAACAAACAAGCCTCACGTTACACGTACTCTCTGATAACGTAACGTAATGGTGGAGTTCCATGCGTTGATCGTCTAATAATTTTTCTTCAACACCAATAAATAAAGAGCTAATGTTTGACACGGGCACTAGTAGAGATAATAGAGAATAAACAAAAGTCAAAGAGTGTGCGGCCATGCGCCGCGTGACGATCAAATTTCGTCGTTGAACTTGCAATACAGCCACAAATCCCTGTGGAACCGTTGAAGTGTCGTTTGATGCTGAAAGCGACCGGATTTTTGGGTTTACTATTTGTAGGTTTCTATCAGCTGCTGGGCTCCACGAAACGACGAGGAAACGTGTCGACGGAAATTGTAGACAAGTCTCTGCTCTGCCTATGTTGCTACACATGGGTCGTCCGATGACTTCAAGTATCCTGGTCTTGCGGTTCTCTGCGACACTTGGGCTACTAGCTATACACGGCCGGCGACATATAGCGCCAACTGATATAGCGTAGTAACATGTGTTTCTCTTCTCTCTTCTCCCCCACATTTTCCACACGGATCTTGAAAAAACTCGCGCTTTGGACTCCACGTTCCGTATGATTCCGGTGGATTTAGTTTTCCACTGATTTTGTTTAATTTCCTGTGAACACAATACAGGGTTTTTATATCAAATTATTTATACAGCTGCTTGGGACTTTTCTTCACAAATTGCTACCATGCTTCCGAAAACGAATCGACCTCCCGTGGAAGCAAGTTGCTGACAAATCCTGACCATAACTTGATACTGAGAATGAACACAAGCAAACAAGATGTACTAATCACTATGCAAGAACACTACTGGAAACTACGAGTTTCTCTACGGCTTTTGTTGTTCCCTACGGTTTTCTATCAGTCCTAAAGAATTATCTGTTTCCCTAGGGGTCCTATTCAATATTATCGGGAATCTGGTATTTCCCTCGGAGATTTCGACGGGAGCAAAAACAGCGGTATCCTTGTTTTTTTTTTTTTAGAAAAAAAACACAGCAGTATCCTTGAGCAAGCCAAACCACGCCTGCGTGGAACCTTTCCCTAGGAGGTAGATAGAAAATCCTCACTACTACACAACAGGAATATAGTAACACCTACTTATGTTACTGTAGGTTGAAAAAAGTGTTACTAGTTTTTAACACATTTTTTGTTTGTGTTCCATTAGGCTATATTACTATAGACTAATTTATTAACACATTTAGTTGTCCATCGGAACATTTGTTTAGTGTTATAATGATTTTTGTTATAACATTTTTTTTAATCTGGTAAACTTCACGTTATAGTAGAACATATAGTTTGTTACACATCTTCTATAAACAAATCTTGCAACAAAAGCGGGCACCCGACAGTGCCACGTCACCCGCTAACACATGAGTCGTTGGATCCGGCGAAGAAGCTATAATGACCATTCGATCAGGATCATAACGGGTCTCGATCCGCGAACCCGGACGTTCGCCAATCCTCGCGGCGTACCCGCTCGACGCACGACTCGTCCCCTCCGTCTCGGGCCGTCTGCACCTGCAGCGCCGCCCACCCACCAAAGCTTCCCTACGCACGCCGGCAGGGGTTAAGGACTGCTACGCCCGGTGAACTGCGGTTTTTCCAGTTGGAAGCATACCATCAAAGCTTCCCGCCATCCCAGGGGAGCTTTTGACGAGCCACCGCTCGATAGCAGCGCCAACACGGCGAAGGCAGCGGCGAGGCTGCAGCGCGACCGGCAGGAGGATGCCTTCCTCCTCTTGTCGCCGGCGAACATGGCGAGTGGCGATGGAGGTGAGGCCAATTGGCCCGGCAACGTCGAGGGAACCAAGGTGCAGGACCTTCGCGGGGCAGGCTGGTGCGGGAGCGCTCGGCTCGCGGCGCGGGAGCCACCGGCTGCAGGGGCATCTGGCCACGAGCGCGCTGGCCGCTGGCGCCTCCGCGGGGCGGTCCTGGGCGCGGGCACCTGCTGCCGGGGTAGCCAGCCAGCCGGCCGTGGGCGTACGGGGCCGTTGGTCACACCTCAATACCAATGTCAGTGCTTCCATCGATGATGCCCTCAACATGTTCGATAAAATGGGCATAAAGTATGGATTTCTTCTTCGTTCTTTTCAGTAATTGGTTGCTGATTTTGGACAGTCCCCATCAATGCTTGGCATGAGATTGACATGAATTTAGTGATTTCAGTTCAATTGAAGAATATAATATCAATTTTTTGTCTTTCTGTTTTACTATCTGTTCTTCATAACAATTTACGGAAAATCCACATGTTCCTCATACACAAGTCCATCTTTTGTTTTTAACCCATTCATTGATACCAGCAACGGTGTCCTCTCAGAATGATGCAAGTTTCAAAGAGATTCCCCTATAGCTTTGGTTGGGCCCTCCGGAGCGGATGGAGAGCTCTCGGCTCCACCCGCACCCCCTTCCCCCTCCCCGACTCCACCCACCTCCCCGCCGGCCGGATGGCCCGTCGAAGTGCAGACGGCCAACGCCGGCGACCTCTCCACCCCCCCTACTTTTTTCTCTCTCTTTCGGCACTCTGCCATCGTCAGCTCTCCTCCCCCACAGCCACTACCCGCCGTTTCCCTCCTCGCCAGATTGTGTTCGCGTTTCCAACTCCGCCAGCCTCGGTGGTAAACATGCTCGTCTGTCGGCGGCGACTGGGCCTTCTACTGGCATGTCCGGTGTGGCGGTTCCACCTCCAGGGCGAGATCGCGCTTCCTGCTCCGATAGGGGTTCCAACACCCCGGCGTCCGAGGGAGCCACCGTGGCTCCAGTGCAAGCGCCCACCACTTGTTCGACGGAATTCCTGGCGAGCCAAGATGCGCGAGATGTGCGCTCCGGGCGCCCCCCCAGCTGCTGGGAGGCACTCACCATCGTCCAAGGTGGCGGCCGCCCCCACGACGACGACATCGAGCTGCCAGAGCAGGGGCGTCGCCGGCGCTCGTACGGCAACGGGAAGCGGCCGGTGCAGCGCGGCGTCGACGATGGCGACATAGGGCCACCCTTGCGGCTCACTGGATGGCGTCCTCCCGGCATCGACTTCATGTGGCACCCGGGTACGCAATTTCAGAATCATTTCTTGGAAGATTACCACTGCCCGATTGTTAGGCCTCTGGCCGCTAGTACTCCTCAATCTGTTCTCTGGGTCTCCCAGACGAACAAGTCCTCTCCTATTTCCTCTGGCGTAGTGGCCAAAGCCCTTAACTTCCATTTCTGTGGCCCTCCTGAGTTCTTCTCTGTCCATGGTGACCTCCCCTTCATCTTCTCCACCACTGTCGCTAGCGACATCGTTAAGTTTCATCTTCTCAAGATCGGGGTGTTCGCCATGGATGGAACTATCTTTCGCTTCCACCATGACAGACACTCTGCTGCCCGTGACGTCATCGCCTCCGCGGGTGGTAGGACGGCGGGAGCCACGTTCAAATTTCAAATCTCTCCTCAGTCAAAGGCCCATCCTCAGCCCACCATCCTCTCCACTCAATTGTCTGACAAAAATGGCAGCTGGCAGGCCGGCTCTCCTCAGGCCCACGGATCAAGTTGCCCACTTGCCTGACAATGCCGGGCTGGATAGCAATCACGGGTGCACCGGCGAAGCCACCGAGATGAAAATGGTCAAACCTACTTTATCTGAGCAGCCTCATAAAACCTCCACTACCTCTCGTTCCTACCTCGACGCCGCTCGCCAGCCCCCTAGAACTGCTCTGAAGCCTACGTCTCTGACGACGGATGGAGACTACCGTGCTTACTCACCCTCCTCTACCGTATCTGGTGAAACCGGAGGTGGACACCTCAGCTATACGGATAACCAGCAGACGACACGTACCGTTGCGGCCAGTAACAATACCAAGATGGGCATAGCTGGAGCCATGCATGCAGTCACAGCAAGAATGGATCATTTCCTTAAGAGAAAAGGAAAAAAGATGGTGAAAATATGCTTTCGATGCTTATCCCCTGATCACCTGGTGTCCCAATGCCGTGACCCTATAAAATGCGAGCACTGCCTTCGTTCTGGACACAAGAGCTACCGCTGCAAACAAACCACATCAATGTCGCACTACTCCACTGCTTCCTCCAACGCTTCATCCCCCATGGCTCACGCCAACGCTCCACTGCCTCCGACACCCATTGCTCCACCCCCCCAGCCCTGGTGAGGGATCTTCCACCCGCCCCAGGCGCTCCATGGCAGAGGCTCACGTCGGCAACGGAGACTTTGATGACGCTAGGGTTTTCGCCTACGTCTATCTCCAGCACGCTGAGCTGTGCCCTCACCGCTTCATCCGTCACGCCATGGAGCAGGCGGCTGGCGCACCCGCATTCCAGCTCGCGGCGTCCGCCAGGGGCTCGGCCCTCATGATCTTCAACACCCCGGAGGAGAGGGACGAGATCGTCGCCAGGAGCCCGATCGTCTTCGCCGGCAACACTCTCTCCATCGAGCGCCACGAGGAAGCCGATAACAGGTTCTACGCCTGGTATCGGGTCTACGCGGAGATCGCCGTCGAGGAATACCCGCTGGAACACTGGGACGAGGACAAGGCGAGGGAGGTGCTGGCGGCGGTGGGGAACGTCTGCTGCCTTGATCCGGCCTGCTTTGGAGGAGGGGACTACACGTCCATGCGTGCTGTGGTGCGCCTGGACCACCACCAGGAGGTCCCGGAGCAGCTCCTGGTCCGCAACCACGATGGTCCTGCATGCCTCACCAACATCCACGTCATCCGCACCTGGCTCGACGTCGGGCCCGAGCCGGACTGGGGCGACTACAACTTCGGCAATGCGCCTGGTCTGCATGAGGCGCCCTACTACCACCCGGTCGGCTTCCCACCGACACAGATGCCGGCTGCTCCCGTCAACCTGGTGCCGAACGAGCTGGAGTGGGAGAACTTCGAGCCGACACCACCGCTGCGCCCGATCCGCACCAGGCATGCCACCCCGTTCCCTGCTCCAAGGGGGCCCCCGCTGGTGCTGGCTCTCCCGTGGTACGGCATTGGTGGGGTCCCGGAGCTGGGAAACGACCAGGCTGGAGGAGAGGAGGAGGTCGACGTGGTAACTGATGCTGTCAAGGACAAGGACAACCTGGAGGAGGCTGCTGCTGACGGGGGTGATCTGGAAGTGAGTGTGCAGGTGCAGGGAGTAACCGAGGAGGAGGAGAAGATTCAGAAGGTGAAGGATGGTGGCGTGGGGGCGGCCGTCGAGCAACTTGCAACACTGGCTCTGGGAGTGTCGCCGGTCTTCACTGCTGGGCCGATGGCTTGATGCCATCGGCAAACACCAGGATGCCATCGGAAAAGAGATTGCCGATGGCAAAGTGGCGTTGCCATCGGCAACCCCCCATCGGCAACATCTTCATCGGAAAAGATTTTTTTGCCGATGGGAAAAGTATATGCCATCGGAAAAGCGTTCGCCGATGGCCGCGGCCCCATCGGCGAACACTCCACGTCAGCCTCCCCGCCGTCAGGCTGACGGCGGGTTTGCCGATGGCTGACGCCGCGTGGCCATCGGCAAACAGTCTTGTTTGCCGATGGCCACGGCCGTCGGCGGACTTTTTTTTTGTTTTGAAAAAGATTTGCCGGATTTTTTTTGCCGATGGCCACGGCCATCGGCAAACATATGGTCAGTTTGCCGATGGCCACGGCCATCGGCAAACCTGGGCTTCGCTGGGAAAATTTCCCCAGGTTTGCCGATGGCCGCCATCGGCAAACCTGGGGAAATTTTTTTTCCTTTTTTTCTGTTTTCTTCCATTTCCACCACATTTAATCACAAGCAATAATATCACAAGCATCATATACAACATTCATCATATATATTCACAATAATACACCATTTCAACCATAATATAGCATCAAATCCATATAGCATGTCCGAAATCATCCATACAAGTCGAAATGGCCTCATACAAGTCCCAATTCATGCATACAAGTCTAAATGCATCCATACAAGGCCGACATGGGCAAAACATGTCCGACATGGCACAACAAGGTCCAAAAGCAGGAATAGAAGCTACCTAGCTCGTGGCGCCGTCCCCTTGGTCCCCTTGGGTCCCCGAGCCCCCAGGACCATCCTCCCACGCAGGCCAACTCCCCGCCGCCGCCTGCCGCGCACGAGCACGCCGCTGGCCGAGCCGGCCCGCTGCCGCCGCGGCGGCCACAAGTACCCCGGCTGCGTGGGGAACTGAGACGGCCCGGGCTGCCCCTGCGGCGGCCACGAGTACCCCTGCATCGTTGGAGGACCCCAGGCGAACGGCTGCGTGAGGAGGCTCTGGAAAGGACCAAGCCGTGCTGTGGAGAAGGACCCTGTGGAGAAGCACCCACTGGAGGGCTAGCACCTGGAGTTGGGTTCGAACCCGCCGACTGTGTCTGCACAAAGACCAAGTGATGGAATTAGTACCTGCAGACTGGCATCACAAGCTAAAGCACTAGGCAATGTTGGGACTCACCGGACGAGGTGCAAGAAAAGGCATTGGAGGTACTGGTGGTGGAGCGAAGACAGCGGCTGGAGGCTGACTCATTCCCATGGCACGCATGTGCTGGGCCATCTGCGACCACGCCTGCTGATAGTGCTGCGACACTGCGGCCGCGTGCTCCTGATAGGCAAGCGCCATCTGCTTCTGGTTGGCTAGCACCTCCTGGACCGTGGACTGCAATATTACACCAGCATGGTTGATTGTATTTGAAGGCAAGGTACATTATTTGTGAAACGGTCAAACGACGAATGAAACTCCACTTACCTGAAGACCCGCGATCACCTGCGCACTGCTCGGCTGCCGAGGCGCTATGGGGACCCGCGATGCGCCCCTTCACCGGTCTTCTTTGCGGATCTCGGTCGCCGTCGGGACGAGGACGGCTCAATGGCGCTGGGCCATATAGAACCGGCCGTGCTTTGCTTCCCTCCTCCCAACCTCATCAAGAGCTCGGGGTCTATGGGCTCGGCGGTGACGTCGTAGGTGTCGCCATGGGCCTCTCGAGCCGCGGCGGCGTACTTGGTGAGCTTCTCGTACACGACCGGGCTGGTGTACTTCTCGGGCCCGTCCGAAGAGCCGTACGTGGTGGAGGCCGATTTCGCCGGGCCCTTGTGAGCAAGGGCCCACCCCATGTACTCGTTGATGGGCTGCCCGTCGTGGTGCTCCTCTCGCGAGGAAAACAAAAAACATGGTTACAACTTGCTATATAAGAAATCCAGCGCTATAAGAAATGGTTGAACACAAGCATACCCATGTTTCCATGAACTCGTTGAGGTTCGACTCCCCGGTGGTGTGAGACCCCGGACCTCGCCATCTCTTCCAAGCGCTTCGCCCGACGTGCTCGTGTGCCGCTCGTACGCCTCCGGCGTTTGCCACCCTCGACAATCTCACGCCGGCGGCGTACTTGCCGCACCAGCCCGGAGGTGCCTGCATGACATTCAAGTATTAGATCTCCCAGATAATGAGTTGAATGTGTCACATAAAGAATCACAACGGATGTTTTCCTACTTATTTACCTGCATGTACTACTCCTCGGTGAGGTCGGTCTCCGGTTCACATATCAGCTCCCTGGCCTGGGTCTTATCCACCTTCATCCCCCTGAAGTTGGCGTAGTAGGAGATGACGGCCTGGGTGTGCGCCTCGTAGAACATGTCCTTGATCCGTAACTCGCACACCTTGTCCTGATGCCGGTCCACCAGCACGGGGTCCTGCCCCTCCGCCAACCTATAGTACAACCGCACACGCATCAAACATCATTCCATTGTTTGAGAAAAGTCCAACAAATGCGTAGTATTGAGATATGCGTTGCGATTGAAAGACTCACCCAGAACTGCTTCTTGATCTTGTCAGCGAGGACTTCCCCATGTGCGTCCCTGACGAGGTAGTAGTATGGCCATTTGTCGGGCACGATCGTCTTCCCATCGATGGTGACCAAGCCGGGAAGTTTGCCTTAATCACTCGCCCCGGATGCTAGTGACATGGGCGAACTCTTCCCGGCCATCACCTTTGCCCGGCCACCGCACATAAACAACAATTGTTAGTATGCAGTTTTAATTCGAAAATGAAATAAGAACAAGTACAGAAATCAACAATGGATACTTATGTCCCAGCGATCACGATCTGCGGGCGGTCGTCAGGGCGCGGCACGTGCTCAGGGAGCCCAGCGGGCCCGTGCTGGAAGGGCTTCTTCGTGGTGCCTGTGGAAGCCGAGGTGCCTGCAGTCTCCACCTCCTCGTCGTCGTCGTCGCCACCGCCGCCGCCGCTGTCCTCCTCGTCGTCGTCGTCGCCACCGCCACCGCCGCCGCCGTCCTCGTCCTCGTCGTCGTCGTCGTCGCCACCGCCACCGCCGCCGCCATCCTCGTCCTCGTCGTCGTCGTCGTCGCCACCACCACCGGCACAAACAGCCTCGTCCTCAAACAGCCTTATCCTGGCAGTCCTCCGCCTACTCCCACCCCTGCTGGTCGACGGCTCCACCTCAAGCTCCTCGTCGTCCTCCTCCTCGTGGTGGCCGGCCTCCACGTGCTCCTCGTGGTGGCCGGCCGCCATGTGGTCCTGCTGGGGCTCGAGGTGCATGTACTTGGACCTGACGTTCTTTCGGCGCGACCATCCTCCGCCTGGTATTTTGTCGAGTGCCTGCAATGACAAAGATTAAAACAGTTAGTATTAGTAGATTGCAGGTACTTGTAAAGAAAACATAAATGTAAGGTAATATAAATAACAGTATCAATATTACATGGATTAGAAACTATCTCCGCAAATGGCAATATTGCTTTGGCGAGCGCTCGTCCTCGTCATCGCATATTGTCGTCATCACTATCAATATTGTCGAGCTCTCTTAAGTCCTCATCATTACACTCTACATGTTCCCCAACTTCTACATCGCGTCACAGCTTCCAGGCATCTAGGATTCGTATGTCCTCAGCATCGTGCACCTCATCACCCTCATCCTCATCGATGTCGTTGTTTACTTCCATACTCATCAACGAATCAATGTCTATCTCCAACCTACCTTCTAGCCCATTAGGTTGATAGAACTCATCTGTCCTTGGGTCAAAGTTGTAATCATCATCGTTCGGGACCGCCGCTTTACCGCGTGGCGATACGAACTGCACAAGGCTCCAACCCACAAGGCGCTTGTCATTCTGGTTTGCCCATGGGAGGTAATAAACTTGCTTGGCGTCTCGGTTAGCCACAATATAGACATCGTCTCCTTCATATTTGGAATCCCGTCGGATTTCGACTTGCCCAATCTTAAGGTCCTTTTTTGACCCGGGATCGAACCAATGGCATTTGAACATCACAAAGCTTACAACCTAGGAACTTGCCAAAGTCAAGCTCCAATATCTGTTCGGCTATGCCATAATAGTCCTTCCCATCCATGCTACGAGTACGAACTCCGGTGCACGTGGTTTTTAGGTTGCCCCGTTTCTCTTCGTAGCTTCTCGTGCGAAAGCGATAGCCATTCACGTCATAAACGTCGAATGACTTGACATGTCGATTGAAGGTTTTGCCCACACATCTCAATGCAGGACTCATTTCCGCATCACAATTAGCCTGCACGGTTAGGACAGGTGGATAGTTAAGTTACTCGCTCATAGGAGCAAAGTGGAATCGAGGTTAGGTAGATAGTTACCTTTTTGCTGAACCAATTGACGAAATCGGGCGTATTATGTCTGAGAAGATGGTCTTTCTCATCCTCGGTAGGAGCCCTACTGCAGCTCCAGTGTTCATTAATAAAGTCCCTGGAGAAACAATAGACAAGGGGGGTCGGATCAATAGGTGGAGGATAGTGGCGTAGTATGGAACAAGCTCATCGAGAACTTACTCTTGATAATCAATCGTTTCCTCAAGGTTCAACAACAAGTACATCATGATAGTGTGCCACTCATCATGCCGCAAGTAACGAGGGGTCCCTGCTCCTGCTCTTCCGAGATCCCCTCCGAAAGGGCCGAGAATGCATGAATTCTCGTCGATGTTGTAACGAGGGATTGGATCTCGTGGTCTCGTAAGTTTCTCGGTATAGTACGCCTATGTGCATGTGGACACCTCCTCCAGAATGAATGCCTCTGCCACAGAAGCCTCAATTTTGGCTTTATTTTTACACTTTTTCCGAAGAAGCTTTAGACACCTCTCGATTGGATAGCACCAACGGTGCTACACGGCCCCCCCAACCGTGCCTCCCTTGGTAGGTGCAAAATCATATGCTGCATGGACAGGAAGAAGCCCGGTGGAAATATCATCTCCAACTTGCGAGCAACTTAGGTGCAGCCTCCTCCAGCTTCAAGACAAACGTCCCGAGACAACTCCTTGGAACAAAGCCGGCGGAAGAAAAAGCTCAACTCGCCAGACGCGCCCACACCGGCTCGGGTAGGTATCCCCGGTCATCGCAGGAAGGAGCCGCTCAATCCAGATGTGGAAGTCATGACTCTTCATCCCTAAGACTTTGCCGGTCGGCAAGTTCACTCCCCGCTCGCATTCACCGCATACCCATCGGGGAACCTTAGCTTCGACAAGCACTCCAAGTGCTTCCTTCCTATGCGGCCTTTTCGGATGTAATCGGCCGGGCCCTTCTTCCATCTCTTGCCTGGCGCAGGGTCTTCATCACTAGATTTGGTCTATCGCAAATCGTTTCAATGTCCATCTAGCCTTAACATTATCCTTTGACTTCTTGCCAATGTCCAGGAGTGTTGCCCAAAGTGCCTCGGCGATATTCTTTTCTGTGTGCATTACATCGATGTTGTGTGGAAGAAGAAGGTGCTTGTAGTAGGGGAGCCTAGTCAAGCCCGATATATAAGTCCACATGTGGTCGGTACCATATCCTATGAAACCACCATTGTCATCAATTTCGAGAGCCTCTATCTGTGCAAGGATGTCAGCTGGGCTCTTTTCCTTAGGGATGGGGCCGGTGACTTGAACACCTTTCGTGAAATGCTTTTTATCTCGTCTCAGTAGATCGTCCTCCTTTAGGAATTGACGATGTTTGTCGAAAGATGAATACTTGCCACCCTTGGCCAGCCAGGTGAACATCACATCTGCCTTGCATGTTGGGCAAGGGAACTTCCCGTGAACACACCACGCGCTGAACAAGCCATATGCCAGGAAGTCATGCATTGAGTACTGGTACCACACATGCATCGTGAAGTTCGTCTTCGTAGCTCGGTCATACGTCAGCACCCCCTCATCCCAAGCTTTCTGCAATTCATCCCACACTTGCTGCATAAACACTCCCATTTTGTTGCCCGGGTGTCCAGGTATTATCAGCGTCAAGAACACGTTCTTGGGGTCGAACATGACGCCGGGGGGAAGATTGAGGGGGATCACAAACACGGGCCAACAAGTGTACGGGGCCGCCATCATTCCAAACGGGTTGAACCCATCTCATTTGCCGCCGCTACGCGTACATTTCGAGCCTCCTCGGCCATGCGAGGATTCATGGCATCGAAGTGCTTCCATGCATCACCATCCGCCGGGTGCTTTGCATCTTGTCACCGTATCTTTTGCCATTCTTGTGCCAAGTCATTTGTTTCGCGGACTCCTCTGTCATGTACCGCCGTTGCAGCCTCGGTAGTACTTGGAAGGTGTCGTATGACCATCTCGGCGATCTTAGACTGTTTCTTAATGCCATCACTGCCTTCTACCTCCACGTACCTAGAGGCTTTGCACTCCGGACAGTGTGTTGCTGCCTCGTGGTCTCCCCGGAACAGGACACACCCATTCTTACAAGCTTGGATCGGGTGATAAGGCATCTTGAGTGCACGAAGGAGCTTCTGTGTCTCGGTCGTGTTTTTCGGCAGGCAGTGCTCCTCCGGAAGCAGCCCGCCAACAGTTGCCAACACGATATCAAAACCTTCCCGACTGATGCCCAGTGACGACTTCAACCCTATTAGGCGTGAAATGCCATCCAGTTTAGAAATGCGGGTCTTCTCGTGAAGGGGCTCCTTTGCCGCCTCCATCATGTCGTAGTACGCCTTTGCGGTCGCATCTGGATCTTCTTCCACCACCTCCAATCCTTGAACGGCTTCAACGTCTTCAAGCAAGTCTGCCATTCCGGCATCTTGATCAAACCCCTCGAGGTCCGGTCTCACCACCGCCTCCGTAACCCGTTGGGGTTCCCCATGGAGGATCCAGCTGTGGTGCGCCTGGACCACCACCAGGAGGTCCCGGAGCAGCTCCTGGTCCGCAACCATGATGGTCCTGCATGCCTCACCAACATCCACGTCATCCGCACCTGGCTTGACGTCGGGCCCGAGCCGGACTGGGGCGACTACAACTTCGGCAATGCGCCTGGTCTGCATGAGGCGCCCTACTACCACCCGGTCGGCTTCCCGCCGACACAGATGCCGGCTGCTCCCGTCAACCTGGTGCCGAACGAGCTGGAGTGGGAGAACTTCGAGCCGACACCACCGCTGCGCCCGGTCCGCACCAGGCATGCCACCCCGTTCCCTGCTCCAAGGGGGCCCCCGCTGGTGCTGGCTCTCCCGTGGTACGGCATTGGTGGGGTCCCGGAGCTGGGAAACGACCAGGCTGGAGGAGAGGAGGAGGTCGACGTGGTAACTGATGCTGTCAAGGACAAGGACAACCTGGAGGAGGCTGCTGCTGACGGGGGTGATCTGGAAGTGACTGTGCAGGTGCAGGGAGTAACCGAGGAGGAGGAGAAGATTCAGAAGGTGAAGGATGGTGGCGTGGGGGCGGCCGTCGAGCAACTCGCAACACTGGCTCTGGGAGTGTCGCCGGTGTTCACTGCTGGGGAGCGCTCGGAGCCAGATAGCACGAGAGCCGCGCCCAGAAGAGGCGCGCCATGCGCAAGAGGGCCAAGGACAGCGCCCGCAAGCTCCGTCGCAGCCTGCGCCTCAAGGAGAAGGAGGAGGAAGGCTTCGAGCTGCCAGAGGACAAGGCGGCGCGCGTGCAGCAGGGCAAGTTCGACTACACTGGTGCGTCACGCCGGCTTCGCAATGCTTTATCTCACTCTTATCTTTTGCTTGACGTTCCCTATTCCTCTGACGACAATGCTTCTCTTATGGAAATCGCTGCAGCATGCGGTGCCACTGAGGAGGAGATAGCCGGGGTCTCTGGTGCGGCGGCCATGCCGCCAACCGGAAACTGATGTGGCCCAACGGAGTGCACCAAGAAGGAGGCGACGTCTACCATGCAAGGAAGCCCCTGGGCTCCAATTTTGTCATAGCTGGTAGCTGTTGTAGGCCTCACCACCACCTAGTATGTATCAGGATGCTTCACTGTCGGGAATATGTGTCTACACCTTGTATCCGCAGCGTCGATCGCTGCCAGAATAATGTAAAGTCTCTGATGGCTGCTAGAACGCTCCTATCAGATGTGAGGTTGTATGGTGTAGCAAAAATGGATATTGAATAGAAGCATCCGAATATGCAGTTGGAATGTTCGTGGCCTCAATGACTCCATCAAATGTGAAAATGTGCTCTCTGAACTTCTCTCTATCTCTCCTGATATTGTGCTGCTTCAGGAAACTAAGCTTGGCGACGTTCCCCGTCTCAAACTCCATTCTTTTCTACCTCGCCGTCTCGACTGTTTTGCCTACACTCCCTCACTTGGTGCTTCCGGCGGCATCCTCACTGCCTGGTCGACGGCGTCCTTCACCCTCGCCTCTCATTCAAACTCTCCCCACACTCTCACCACCCACCTGCGCTCCACCGTTTCTGATACTTCCATTATCATCACTAATGTCTATGCCCCTTCAACGGCCGAGCTCAGGCCTGCTTTCCTTGCTGAACTCAACTCCATCGCCCCCACCACCGACCTCCCGTGGATGGTCTATGGTGACTTCAACATGATTCGCTTCCCCTGTGAGAAAAACAACGCTAACTTCCATGCCTCCGAAGCTGAGGCTTTTAATGACTACATCAACTCTTTGTGCTTGATTGAGCTCCCCCTTCTCGATAGGCAATACACCTGGTCCAACAAATGATCGGCTCCAACGCTTGAGAGACTCGACCGTGCGTTCATCAACCTCGCATGGGACGCCAATCTCCCAAACTCCATCCTCTCCTCGCGAACCAGGCTCACCTCTGACCACGTTCCACTCGTTGTCGATGTGTCCACCCACATTCCTAAACCCAAAGTCTTCCGCTTTGAGAATTTCTGGACTCAGTGCCCCGGCTACCAAAGCGTGATCACCACGGCCTGGAGCCAGCAAGCCACCGGCTTTGATGCAGCTGGTACCATCGCATCCAAGCTCAAAGAGACTAGGCGCACCCTCAAAACATGGAGACGTGCACAACAGAACCTCAATCAACAAGAGACTGACTGTCAAATTGTCATCAATCTTATTGACCGTGTCGAGGAAAGACGCTGCCTTGCTGTTGCTGAGAACAACCTGCGTAACGTGGTCACCGCGGTCATTGGAAGAGTGACTCATGCTAAGATGATGTTCTGGAGACAGAGAGCCAAGATCAGAGCAGCTTTGGAAGGAGATGAAAACACTCGCTATTTTCATGCTTGTGCCAACCAACGGACAAGAAAAAATACCATCCAAGTCATAGAACATAACGGCCTCGACATCTACAGCCACCAACAAAAAGCTGCCGTCCTACATTCGTTTTATTCTGAACTCCTTGGGACTGCAACGGCCACGGTTTGGACGTTTTCCCTCCATGATCTCTACCCTGAAGGGATGCTGCCCCTGGCACATTTAGACACTGAATTCTCTCGTGACGAGATTTACAACTCCTTCAGGCAGATGCATTCCTCTGCGAGCCCTGGGCCAGACGGTTTCGGCCCACTCTCCTTCAAACGCTCATGGCACATTGTTGCTGATTCTGTGTGCTCTCTCTTTGGGGAGTTCCATGATCACAATGCCGATCTGGAAAGGATTAACCGATCGTATCTCGTTCTTCTGCCCAAAAAAGACGGAGCACGTCGCCCTCAAGACTTTAGGCCGATTTCTCTGCAAAACTCCACTGTCAAAGCTATTTCTCGTGTTCTCATGGCAAGGCTGCAACCACTCATCCCATCTCTAATTGGCA
This sequence comes from Themeda triandra, assembly GCA_018135685.1. Taxonomy (NCBI): domain Eukaryota; kingdom Viridiplantae; phylum Streptophyta; class Magnoliopsida; order Poales; family Poaceae; genus Themeda; species Themeda triandra. The sequence goes on along the minus strand of JAENPR010000066.1, from coordinate 1,440,859 downwards.
GTGATCAATCGGGGTTTGTGCAAGGGCGTTGCATTGCAGATAACTTTGCATATGCTGCTGACCTGCTCAATTGCTGCTTCAAGCGTCGTTGTCCGACAATTGTCCTGAAACTAGACTTCCACAAAGCATTCGACTGTGTGTCGTGGGACAGCCTGAACAAAATCATGCAGTGTCGAGGATTTTCTGACAAATGGTGCTCCTGGGTCAATAACCTCCTTACTACTGGCAAAACCGCTGTCCTTCTTAACGGTGACCCCGGCCGATGGATTCCTTGCTGCAGGGGGCTCAGGCAAGGTGATCCGCTCTCCCCTTACTTATTCATCGGTGATCCGCTCTCCCCTTACTTATTCATCATTGTTGCTGATGTCCTCCGACGTCTTCTCCAGCATCACCCTCTTGCTGCTGCAATTCGCCACCCCATCCTAGCCGACACCCCTTGCCCTGTGCTTCAATACGCCGACGACACCTTGATTTTCATTCGTTGCACCCCTGCCGCCATTGCTGCTACCAAACACATCCTTCAACTCTTCCAACAGGCCACTGGTCTTGCCATTAATTTCCACAAAACAACTTTTCTTCCTATCTCCGTCTCTCACGCTGAGGCCGACCTCCTTGCTTCCTCCTTCGGTACCACCACCTCTACTTTCCCCCAAACCTACCTTGGCCTCCCCCTCACTCCCCATAAAATCTCTGTCTCGGATTGCCTACCCCTCCTCGCTTCCTGTGACAAGTATCTATCTGGATGGCGTGCCTCACTCCTTAACCGTGCTGGAAGACTTACCCTGTGCACTGCCGTTCTCAGCGCCATCCCCCTTCATTTCCTGTCTGCCCTGAATGTCCCGAAAATAGTTATTCATGCCATTGACAAGCGGCGCAGGGCCTTCTTGTGGACCGGCGAGGACAGCTGTCATGGGTCTAAATGTCTTGTGGCTTGGGACGCGGTCAAGGCTCCTATTTATAGAGGTGGCCTCGGCGTCAAAGACTTGGAGCTTCAGAATCGTTGTCTCCTCATGAAGTTTATTAACAAACTATTCTGCCATGATCACGCATGCTGCAAAGATTGGGTCCTTCAGAGTGCATCCTCCTTCGATACTCCCATTAATGGTCCCTCCAGTTTCCTTTGGCGCATCGTCAATGACGAGCTAACTACCTTTCGTTCAATTACCTATGTCAGGATCAACAATGGTGCCACGACCTCCTTCTGGTTCGATCATTGGATGCCTGATGGGCCACTTTTCTCCACCCACTCTGCTCTCTTTTCTCACACCACCATGCCTAACGTTTCGGTGCAGTGCATTTTCCAGAATGATTTTGATTTGCGACTCAGACCACGGCTTACTAATGTGGCTAGCCAGCAACTAGGCAGCCTCCTTGTTTCTCTGCAGGCAATTCAACTCGGCGATGGCCCGGACACTCGCTTGCTCAAGCTCACCGGCCGCCCATACTCGACGAAGGACGCGTACGTAGCCCTCGATGATGCAGGCGACTCCACGGATGTGCATGGGAGACGAATATGGAGAACCAAACTTCCTAACAAAGTGAAAAAATTTTCGTGGTTATTCTTCAAAGACCGTCTTAGCACAAAGGTCAATCTGCATGCGAAGCACGTGGTCGACAATGCGCAATGCGAAAGATGTCAACGCTCTTTGGAGGACAGATATCACGTCTTCTTCGGTTGTGGCCAAAGTTCAGTCATCTGGACGCAAATAGGCATGACACATGCAGCCTCCTTGTCTGACGAGGAGGTGTGGGATGCAACCGTTCCTTCCCACCTCGACAAGTCGCTCTGGCCTTTCATCTACATAACCATCTTATGAAGGGTGTGGGATGGCAGGAATGGACATGTCTTCCGCGATGAACCCTTCAGTTGCCGGGCTGTTCTTACCAGGACGTGTGACGACCTAATCTTATGGCGGAAACGTCTGCCACCGGATCATGTAGACAGCCTTCTTGGCTGGTGTAATCATATTCGCATTTATATTTCAAACTTTGTAACGCACGCCAGGTGACTGGTTCGTGCTTCTCTTGAAATGAAAAAGGTGGGGAAGCTCTCCCCCCCGTTATGTTTCAAAAAAAACACCCAAGATCTGCTCTTCTTTGATTGGTGCACCGACTCTCCTGCAAGCTGCTGGCAGCCATGTGCCTGGACATCGAAGTTCATTTAAAACTGATGTACAGAACGCCTCTCCAAGGCGCCTCGTTACTTAATCCAGAAGTCCAAAAAGGGTGCGTTCATCCTCCTCTTGTTTCACACGTTTCCTCAATGATACTTTACACCCTAATTCCCAAGTTCGTTCTTACGTATCCATTTTACTAATCTAATAATGTTATTAATACCATTCAGGAGTAATTAGCAAGCTCACAACATAAGTAAATTACAACATATACCTTTATTATTATTATTGATGGCTTAGGTATTGAAAAAATCTAATAAAAAAAAGTAAACTTGTTATTGTCTATTTTGGTAAATTATGGATGACCCATGTAACCACCTGGGCTTACAAAAAGGTATATATCTTCAATCATGGTCTCATCTTTATATCTTTTTCTACTGTCGTCTTAAGTAGTTAAGTGTCAGCTATTTCTAACTGCACCATCCATAAAAAAATTGATATATAATAAATCTGAATAACCATATGTCTGAATTAGCAGTTGTCGAAGTTCCAAATTCCAACTAGCATTATGTGTAGTTATGGGGGAAAAATGGAATTTAAAACTACAAATAGCCATACTCCATCGAATTTGTGTATAGAAGTTGTGAAAACTAAAGTACACCTCCAAATAAAATTCTCTACAGATATCCTACTTCAAACATCAATAGTTATGATCTTTTGTTTTTTAGTTTTTTTTCTCAGCAACTGATTTATTTTTTAGTTAATGCCTTTTTCCATCAGCATGGGCAATGCTATTAGATATCTAAAGTACTAGCCTTTACTGTAAATAGATCATTTATTAAATAAGAAGATAATTCTTCCATATATTCTTCAAGTGCATGAAACAGTGATGTTGGTCTCAGTGAATGGCCTTTATTTAACTGTCCTCTACATGCATTTTATTGATTAAATTCATAACGGCTAAAGACCGCAATCTAACATCACCACAGACATGTACTGGTTAAAACTTTTATAGATAATGAGCAATGAATTTGCCAAGTTCATCTAAAGACTAATATTTAATAATGATGGGTACAAAACTACATGGTCGTGTTTATTTTTGTTTGCAGCATACAAAAGCAATTGCTAAATCTTCACTATATGTCATCTCATATTGTATATGAATCACCTTTGTTTCCTCCTATGATATGAATACTTATATCAATGCATATTTTAGGCTTCCACTCTTTGCACAGCAACTTTTTGGTGGCAAGTTTAATTTATCTAAAATGATATCCATATGCTACAGGATGACCTTTAAAATTACTACTAACACATTTGTCATGCTTGCTTCAATCAACGTTGTTTCATACTTCGGTGCTATTCCTATTGTGTGTAGTCCTACTGTACTCAATCTTTATTTATGAAATGGTGAGTTCCAAATCATGCATATATTTAATGTTCTGATAGAAAGCTAGAGGTGGACAAGTATATTTAGTGGTCTGATGGAAAACCAGAGATGGATAACATTCATTAGTTTGAATGTGAATGTGTCATGTAGTTGTACTTTCCTTTGTTTACAAAAAGATACTATTCAAATCGTGTGTGCAGTTGCAGGAAACTAGAGGTGGACGACGGGTTTTGGCAAGTCTTTAATTTGCATCAATTTCTTTCTTGGCTTGATTGGGTGAGCATCGATTATAAATCAACTTGCCCCCACAGCTAGCAGCAAGGGAGATGCCAGATCGTACAAAGGTGGGGCTAGCGCGTCTACATTTGATAAAGATGATCCCATTATTGTATATCTCCCTTTCATACTTTTGAAAATCCAAATCTGAATATGAGCACTAACAATTAATCCTTATTATTGTGTATAGTAACTTATAGTTGCACATTGAATTTATTATTTCCAAGCTTGGTTTCAAACTTTCTGATAAACACAGCCTTCACAATTCAGGGGCATCCTCGATAACCATTTCAATTGTGAGAAAGGTCATGTGTTGGTTTGCTCCAACAAGGGAGCAAAGGATGCAAGGCACAAACTGATCATCTTCATATGGACAATGGACTCACACATCACGGGCTGGTTTGACACAGGCAGCGCGCGACAACGCCGCGCATGGTTTCTAGTTATTTATCTATTGGAGCACTTGCTAAGTGTTACAATGATTGTCCGCTGTAACACTTTTTTTAGTTCTAGTAACACTTTTACATTATGGTAGAGTGCAACATGGGATAAAGTAACACCTAATTTATAATACTTTTTTATGTGTATTGTAACATATTTATAATGATTTACCCCTGATGCAATAACATGAAAGTGTTGCAATAGGACTAATATGGTTGTAATAGACAAAATTGCAACATAAAAAATTGGTTGGAAGACGAGTGTTGTTGCAACACCATGTGGCACTCAGATTATTATAGAATCACACAACATGACACCTGGCAAAATCACATAAACCATATGTTTCAATAATCATAGCAAGATCAATATAACATAAGATGATTTTAAACATTGTGCTTTGTTCAGATCAAATCATTGTGTACCTACAAAACGATATGTGGTTCTAGAGAGTAAACACAAATAGTCCATACTAGAAAGAAAAAATCAAGAACTAGTTAGGATTCATAAAGGCCATTGCTTCTTTTTTTTTCCTTTTATTTGTATACACATCAATGTGGCAATTCAACCATTAATCATTTGAACATGCAAAGAAAATATAAGTTATGTATTATAAATTAGGCCACATATGTACATCGATGTAAAGTTAAGAAAGATTGTTTGAACATACAAACATAAAAGCACAAACAAATTAGGTCACATATGTACATTTTCCTTTATACCTCTTGTTCCTGCTAAACAAATGTATGTTGAATATAATAAAACACATATGTGATCTTTTTATTACACTAAATATCTGTATCAGACTGTCAAGGTTGTAATTATTAAGTCACTTATAAGGTGAGGTGAATAGGCTAAACTTAGATGAAAATAAATCATTGATGAATACCATGACTTGGAATAGTTAAGTTGTACTTGAATATGTTCATTCTAATACCTTTAGTTTTATTTGTTTAGATTTGAATGGTTCTTTGTTGGGCTTGGTAGGCGCTAAAGTGGTCCGTATGTCCTTTGTCACAAACAAGCTAACCATCTTTTTGCTCTCACACTCATTAAGCATTTCCATCACCTCAGGATCTTGTTCTATTACAACCAAGCTATCTTTTCTCTTGTAGTATAGATAGTCGACTAATGAGTACCCATAATGCTCAATCAAATCAATCAAGATGTAGTAGCATATATCATCTATATCCATTTCCATTTGCATATGTTTCTCCTTTAGCTGCCCCATCACATTCAAGATATATGGTCCAGTTATCCACCGCCATGGTTGAACAATCTAAATAAATTATAACACCAATAGAAAAAGAAGAATAAAGATAGCAGAATAGTAACAATTAGAGTTAAGTGCATATCTGTAATGTTATTTGAACTTGGAGCTTGAGAACAAGTAAAGTGCTACGGTTCAGAGAGAATGGTCAAGAGGATGACATATTAACTTCATATGTAATACTAGTGTTCAGAGCATAATAACAATTTGAATGCAAATATCATCGAGAAGCTTATACGACTAATTGCTCGTCAAATTACTTATATAAATTTTATCAATCACACATTCGCAATTCAGAGATTTTCAACAGTGTTAATGCAATATAGCAACACCTAGCATCGAGATAGGAAATGAAAAATCGGAACCCTAATGCCATGGACGCCACCTTCTCCCGCCACCGCCCAATGTCCAGGGCACCATTTGCCCCGCGTCAATTTCCCCTTGTCTCCTTCTACTTGCCTGAAAGCCACCACAAGTCCACCACACCAACAAAACAAAAATAAAAATAAAAAAAGAGCAGCCGAGTGCTCGTCTTCTCCTATCGAAGCACGGTCTGCCTGCCTACCGGCCACACCAAGCCGCCGCCCTTCCCAAGCCACCACGAGCCTTCCCCTACCTGCCGTCTGCTCTCCCCAACCCGCCTCCCTCCCTAAGCTGTCGTCTGTCCTCCCCAACCCGCCCTTGCCCGACATGAAAAACCCAAACTCTCAATTATATGTGTTTTGGCCCTAGTCGATAGGCTGTTTGTATAGGTCTATCCAACATGATTTTTGTGTCACGATCATGATCCAAACAGTTTAGCACTCCTATTTGCAAACTTAAAGCCAAGCCATGTAACCAAAAACTAAATTTCAACAGACCATTAACCAACGTGCCATGAGCTTCCTTTCTACTCACACTGGACACTTCAAGCAATGGAGAGGACTTCCATAAATATTTAAGCATGGTCACCTTCACTTGCATAAGCAAGGTGGAACTAAAGATCTCCCACTATCACTCTTTTCTCACGTGAATGGGCTTCTTCATTGGAAATTTCAGAATTCTTATCGGGCCAAGCCCATACATCAAAAGAGATTAGCTATATGTAGAACATATGCATGATTGGCCATTTGAATTTTCTTCGATTGTTTTAAAAAAAGAGTGTATGTGTGTTGTATGTATTTTCTTATGAAAAGATCAAAAGAGGAGGGGTCCACAGTCTAATGGTTTAGAGCAAGTCAAAGTCGCCATGAGCATCAAAACCTGTCTGCAGTCGTTGGAGTAAATGATCTCCGGCCCATGGGCTATATATAGCCAACGCCCTAACCGCTTCTATGGCTAAGTCAAGGGGAGTACATGACTTTCCCATGGCACCCTAATGTTACGAGGTTGTGGCTCCTCATCATGCAGCGCTAATAAGAGACGACTCTCACTTCTGGGGTACTAACGTTCCGAGAGTCTCAGCCATAACTACCTCTCCTTAAATCTGATAATGAAGATAGTGCTGAGTTGACGGGAAGACTACCCATGTTTTGCTGTTCCTCTTCCTCACCGATGACCAGAGGACATCAACGTCTTCTTCTTCACGCCCTCTTCAAGCCTTCCTCATCGACAACGAAGAGGAGAGGAAGACGACTCCATAGATCCCTCAATAATAACCTCTACCGATGGCAGACTTTCCTAAACATTTTAGTTAGTCATTAATCTACTAATGTATTTACATCAACTACATTAGAGATGCTATGGCTTAAGCTCCTGTTTATCTAATAGTCTCCTCACATGCAACCCGACATGATAACACAGAGTACTGTATCTGTCACTAGTTGCTTCATTCATCATCCAGTAGCTAGATTCCTCTGACCGCCGGAAATACTAAAATACGAACTAAAATATAAGACTGAAGTATGCATGATGATTGGGTCGTTAGTACGCAATAATTCATGAGACACGTCAGACTTCAGTTTTCAATTGATGGTACAATATTATGCGACGGGACGTAGTACGTCATACCAGATCCCTGAGGCGCAGACAAATTCTTGTCGTATTTATAAATATTATTCCAGTTACATGCATGTAATGATTTAAGTAAGCTTAGCTGTACTGATTCAGACTACTTAGATTGGAACAAATGAGAAAGTGAGCACATGAATAGCCAGGATCGCTCTCACAGTCGTAGGCATCGGATGATGGTGATCGCTGATCGGAAGGTGGAAGCCGAGCATGGAGCCAAGCCACGCGCAACGTCACCTCGAGCTGGCTCTCTGGCCGGGTCGTCCTCCGCAAGCGCTTCAGCTGAGCTGGAGTCGCCTACTGTCACCTCGCCTTCACCTGCACTTCTATCTCTAGTCTAGTAGTATAAACAAAGAAGACTTCAAGTCTCCGTCTGCCTCCTTCTGCTCCGATCTCTCCCCATTGCTAGCTGAGGCCTGAAGGCTCCGTGGCGTGTCCACGTCCATCGCCGCCGATACGCGAGGCACAGCGGACCTGCCGGGCATGGAGATGCAACGACCGCCGCCGGCCATGGTGCGTACGTCCACCAACTTAACCGAACACTTTCTTGTCTGCTATGATATGATTAAACAAACACTCAGCCGAGCTTGCAAACTTCTTGCCCCATTCCAATGGGCGCCCGGACTTGCAGGACCGCGGCCGAAGGAGCCCGGGACAGGAGTCGATCGAGGGCTGGCTTCCCATCAGCTCCAAGAGGAACGCCAAGTGGTGGTACTCCGCCTTCCACAACGTCACCGCCATGGTCGGCGCCGGCGTCCTCAGCCTTCCCTACGCCATGTCCCAGCTCGGCTGGCCGGTTGGCGTCACGGTGCTGCTCCTGTCGTGGATCATCACGCTGTACACGCTCTGGCAGATGGTGGAGATGCACGAGTGCGTCCCGGGCAAGCGCTTCGACCGGTACCACGAGCTGGGACAGCACGCGTTCGGCGAGAAGCTGGGCTTGTGGATCGTGGTGCCGCAGCAGCTGGTGGTGGAGGTGGGCGTCAACATCGTCTACATGGTCACCGGCGGCAAGTCGCTGAAGAAGTTCCACGACGTCGTGGTCTGCGGTGACATTGACGAGTGCGCGAGCAAGGATGAAATCAAGCTGACCTACTTCATCATGATCTTCGCCTCCTGCCACTTCGTCCTCTCCCAGCTCCCCAGCTTCCACTCCATCTCCGGTGTCTCCCTCGCCGCCGCCGTCATGTCGCTAAGGTGTATATTAAAAATTTATTTCTTGCACGGCATGCGTGTTCTTCATTCCTCTTTGCATCAGGATAGATCACTGATACTATATGAAACTGACTGCTGTCAACGCTCATGGTCGGTCATGGCAGCTACTCGATGATCGCGTGGGTCGCGTCGGCGCACAAGGGGAAGTCGCCGGACGTGGACTACGGCCTGCGCGCGACGACGACGCCGGGGAAGGTGTTCGGCTTCTTCGGCGCGCTCGGGGACGTGGCGTTCGCGTACGCCGGGCACAACGTGGTGCTGGAGATCCAAGCCACCATCCCGTCAACGCCGGAGAAGCCGTCCAAGAAGCCCATGTGGAAGGGCGCCGTCGTCGCCTACATCATCGTCGCCGCATGCTACTTCCCGGTCTCGCTCGTCGGGTATTGGGCGTTTGGCAACCGAGTTGATGATAACGTCCTCATCAGCCTCAGAAAACCCAAGTGGCTCATCGCCCTGGCCAACATGATGGTCGTCGTTCATGTCGTTGGCAGCTACCAGGTATGTATACATTTTATCGCATAATGGAAAATAAATGAGAATTTATCCGGTGAAAACTTCTCAAGATCATACGTCTAAAATTATGGGTTTATTATAAGAAAAAAAAAATTCTACAACCAAAAAAACAAAGTGATATTAGATATGTACCCTTTGTCTCAAAAAACGATGTTTTAGTTTGTCCCAAGTCAAACTTTCTTAAGTTCAATCAAACATATAAGAAATTTGTTAATATTTATGACACCAAATAGGTATGCTATGAAAATATGTTGCATGATGAATCTAATGATACTTTGGATGTGTTTGGATATAAGAGCTAATTGCTAGATAGTTAGCTAAAAAATTAGCTAAAACTAATCCTTGTGAAATAAACAGGAGAAAGCTAATTAGATGATCTAATTTTTTGTCCAAGCTTTCAACTAGTCGTTAGCCAACTAGCTAGCTAATCTTAGCTAATTTGTGTTAATTTTTAGTCTAACTAGTAGCTCATCCAAAGCACCTATTTGTAATATAAATTTGGGTAAGAAAAGAAACAAAAATTCAGGTAGGGAGAAAAGAAACATAATATAGCAAATACCTAATAAAGCTATTACGGGATGTCTACTGAACATTGGGGAATTTCATAACCAAGCAACAACCGGTCGTTCAATCGGCTGGAAATACATAAATCATATAAAAAAAAAGAGTTCCAACAACTTCGAACCACACTGAAATTTAGAACACACGATAGAAAATTTTGGGCCAATGTCGTGAACAGATGCTTATAATGATAGTTAAATTGTCGGGCCAATTGTTTCCATAGATGCATTCTGCGCCAACATAATGTCCGCTGTTGGACTCCCATTTGATGTGGGAATTAATACCTTTTCTTTTTCTGCTGTTATTTATATGTAATACAGCCTGGCCCATAAAGGCAACTGTGTACCCATTAGGCCACTAATAGGATAAGTGATAAGTGAAAAAAAAGCGTAACCACACCAAACTATAATCACACAAGTACTTCACAACTGGCCAAAATTAGAAAATTGGGTGGGGACTATACCCATGAGACAACCATAAGCACCTACCATAAATTCATTCATGTCACATGTGTATGCATAATTGGAAACAAAAATCACAGCTCTCTCGTGCATTGGATGATTATGCATGGACACGTGGCATGAATCCACAATGGGTACCCATGGTTACTTCATGGGGATAGTCTTCACATAATTTTTTTCTCCTAAAGAAACATATATTCTAAGTGACGGTATGTATACATGACCTGTCAAGCAATCAATCTATCATCTTATTATGATCTAAGAGCTTAGGTTAAACCAAACATTGCATTGTACCACAGTTAAATTCAAAATAATAAATTAAAAAATCAAATAGTATATTCACATGATAAATTAAGAGAAAATAAAACTTTGGTTTTCAACACAAATTGAAACCAGGTATGAGGTATAGCCATCACACTTTTTTCTTATTTCATAGCCACCACACTTGATAGAACAGACAGTGGAAGAAACACTAGGAGCTAGCCACATTCAAGAGGGTTGTCAAAGGCCTTCTCACCAGACTATATACATGTATGTTTTCCCACAAGTCTTACGTGTTGTTCGTGACACAGATATATGCGATGCCGGTTTTTGACATGATAGAGACGATCCTGGTGGTGAAGTTTCGATTCCGTCCAAGCCTGATGCTTCGCCTCATCGCCCGGAGTGTCTATGTCGGTAATGCTCGATATATCTTAAGAACACTGCAGCCTAAATTCTGAAGGACTGCTCATGGATCAAAGTGGCGATGCGCACAAGACTGATAATATATAAGTTGTACGTGCAGGGTTCACAATGTTCGTAGCCATCACCATCCCTTTCTTCGGTGCATTGCTCAGCTTCTTTGGTGGATTTGCATTCGCACCGACAACATATTTCGTAAGCTCCCATTGGTCCATTATTTATCCATTTTTTGCTGCTACAAAAATATATCGCAATGTTAATCATTGAGATGTATGTTCCTTCTAATTTCTTCCTATTCGACCGGTAATTTAATCAATCATATGATGAATTGTTAGTACATATAATCACACGTCAAATTGTAACCTGAGAGTTTATTGAATCATGATCTCCACCGCGGACCGTCGCGGACAGCTCACGCCTCTTCCGGGTGACACCAACAAGTGCCGGGCCTCCGTCTATGCAGACGACCTTGTCATCTTCCTGGCGCCCTACGGCAAGGGACTTCGAATGCATCAAGCAGATTCTTCTGTTGTTCGTGGGTGCATCCGGGTTGGCGACCAACATCGACAAATGCACACTCACCCCTATTGCCTGCACCGATGATGACATTGATGTGGTCCTCTAGACCTTCCCGTGTCGTGTCGAGGAGTTTCCCACGAAGTATCTTGGCGTGCCCTTGTCCATCAACCGCCGGTTGCCACGCGCTAAGGAGCAGGCCATTGTTGACAGCATTGCGGCTCGCGTGCCCACCTGGAAGGCCGGCCTCCTCAACACAGCCAGGAGAGCGTTGCTAACTAAAACGACGCTGTCCGCAATGCCTGTGCATACCTCCATCTACTGCGCATTATCGCCGTGGGCGATTCACGCCATCGACAGAACCAGACGCACCTTCCTTTGGGCGGGCGCGGGCCGCGCGGCGACGTCCACGGCTGGGAAATGCAGGCTGGCCTGGCCCACCGTTTGCGCCCCCCGCGACCTTGGCAGCCTCGGCCTGCCGGACCTGCGCGTCCTGGGGTACGCACTCAGGTTGAGGTGGGAGTGGACGCGCCGCGCTGCCCCTGCCGTCGCGTGGACGCGCCTCCCCAGCAAGATGGAACGTCAGGTGCGGGACATGTTCACGGTGTCCACGACGTTCTCGGTGGGAAGCGGAGAGAGAGTCCTCTTCTGGACGGACTCATGGCACCCTGACGGTCGGCTGTGCAACCTGGCGCCGTTGGTCTACCAATCCGTGCCGCCCAGACGCCGTAGCCGGTCAGTCAAGGCGGCCCTAGGGCAACCAGTGGGCTTGGGACGCCGTGGCAGCTACTACTGTGCCCTTCGCCACCCAATTCCTCCGGCTTTGGACGCTGCTTGAAGAGGTCCAGCTGGACCAGTCGGCCGAGGACCGTGTGCATTGGAAGTGGTCAGCGGACGGTGTGTACTCCTCCTCGGCGTACCGCGCATTCTTCGCAGGCAGGACAACTCTCCGAGGGGCCAACGAGCTTTGGGACACCAAAGCACCGCCTAAGGTCAAGTATTTCTTCTGGCTGTCGCTCCATGGCCGCCTCTGGACAGCGAAACGAAGAAAACGGCATGGACTGCAGCAGAATGACTCCTGTGCCTTATGTGACCAAGAGGTGGAGCACGCCGATCATCTGCTCGCGGGCTGTGTGTTCACCCGCGAAGTTTGGCACCGCATCTTCTCGCGCCTTGGGCTCTCCAACTTGGTGCCGGTACACTCGGACCGCCTTTGCGACTGGTGGCTGAGGACGAGGATGCGACTTCCAGAACACCTGCGTCAGGGCTTCGATGCCCTGGTTCTTCTCGTGTCCTGGTGTATCTGGAAGGAGAGAAACCGCAGGACCTTCGACAACATCGCCAGCGACCAAGTAAACATTGTCCTTCGGGTTTGGGAGGAGGCGGCCGAGTGGACGGCAGCTGGGTTCCGGTCCCTAGCGCCACTATCTGATTTGTAGCTGCTGCGTTTGCTTCTTCTTGTGGCCAATTAGTTTGCCTAAGTAGTACACCACTCTAAGCAACGCCGTTCCAGCCGGTGATTTGTGTAATGTGTGCCGTCCACCTGGTCCGATGCACCTCGTTTCGAATGGGCGGAATGTAAACCAAAACTCTAACTTCTCTTAATGCGACACGTGCAGCGCACGTTTTCAAAAAGTTTATTGAATCATGCTTGATTCTTGCAGCTTCCTTGCATTATGTGGCTCAGAATATACAAGCCCAAAACTTTAAGCATCTCATGGTTTACCAACTGGGTAAGAACTAGTAGACAATCCAAGACTATTTTTCTCCCTTCAGCAGAATGTACATAACTGTTTAATTATTCTCTTTGTTGTCCATGTTCTACAGATCTGCATTGTTCTAGGAGTGTTGTTGATGGTACTGTCACCGATTGGTGGACTTCGGCAGATCATCTTGAATGCCAAGACGTACCACTTCTACGAGTAAATATGATTGGTTCAACACAAAACCGAGTTTTCTGCCATGGTTAAGAGATTCTCGACATGTCTGTCAAGTCTCAAGTTTTGAATGGGACATTGTTTTTCTTCCGCATGGTAAAAACCTCGCTTTGGCCAGTGTAGTTAGTACAGATTATTAAACTTTACCCAAGTTTTTATCATGCAACAGGATAGTACGCTCATATTCAAACCATGTTCCTGCTCATGACGATCTGATGTGTCATGGTTCTGTTAATTCAATGTTTGTTTTTGAGTTACCATTTACATGTGTATATCTTTTATGTCCATATATTCTAGGGCAAAGTTGTCTTATTTGCGCATTATTTGGAAGAATGAGTGATGTATTTTGTTCCATAGTTCATTCAGAGTGCCCAATCTATCTATATCTCTTATAAAGATAAACCCCACTAGCTATTTCTCTTACCATGCAAAGTGTCCACATCAGCGACCACTCAACATCCCACTAGCATATTCTATCTCGCCATGCAAAGTGTCCACATCATCATCCACTAACACATATCATTATGTTTCATTCAAGCTAATAACATTAGCAAACAACGTCATTTATGTAAGTTGTCCACATTAGAATGCTAAAAATCATCCACTAACATGTATTATGATATTTATTAAAATATATCAATAAATATAAGTAGTACAATTTTGCGGGTGATTCCCACAGCAACGCGGGGTTTTCTCCTAGTTAACATAATGTTCCAATCCAAAACAATCTTTATGTTTATTAGTCCCTCTACTTGTACTCATGCACGGGGAATAAATTCAAAGAAATAAGTGTTCGAAATTTATGAATAAATTTGAGGTATGTATAAATGCTATGCGACAAATACCTTCCGTAAATCACTTTCACAAATTTATTGGGAAAATGGTGACACACATTTGTGGGCCAGTCTCATCATGAAGGTTAAACAAGATTATCTTTTTTTTTGACAACAACATATATATATATATATATATATATATATATATATATATATATATATATATATATATATATATATATATATATATATATATATATTACATAAGGGTCCTCGAAAGGGGACCATATTACAACAAGGTCCTGTGACCGGATAAGATTACACCAACGTCGTCGGAGGCATCGTCGGAGGCGACGACGAGGACGATTTCGCCGGCGGGGGTCGTAGGGGCGCCGAAGACGCATGCACCCTGATGGATTGACCGCGCAAAGCGTCGGTTAGGAGTGGGTCGATGGAGCCGTCGATGTGGAGTCATGCCAGCGACCGAAGGATTTGGTTGTTGCCGTCGCCGGAGATAGAAGATGGAGCTCGAACTCGAATCCCAGGTGGAGGCGAAGTAGTCAAACCAACGCCGATGGATGAGCTGCTTGGCTAGAGCAAGGATCAGCAGGACTAGAGGCTGCAGGAACGAGGTGGAGGCGGGCGGTGGAGATTGCGCATCGGGGAAGAACGGATCTCTGTGGTGGTGCGTGGGGGACGGAGCGGAGGTGGGGGAGAGGAGATCCGCGCAGCAGGGATGGGGAATTATTTTATTGGTACATACCATGGCCGAGACGTCGTCGACAGCGAAGACCGCCGCACCAGCGATGGCGACGAAGACGGCGACAGCAGCTGCCAGGAAACTACCCATGGAGGGGACTCTACTACGCATAAAGGGAGCTCTACAAGCTACTAGGTACTACTACTATGAGGCTGGGGCCCCACTCCCTGCCCCCGCTGCGGCAAGGATGCCGGAGCCGGGAGGGAGGGGGCCGGCGGCGAGATCTGGATAGGGGCCCTGAGAGAGAGGAGAAGTTGGGTTTCAGGTTTGTTGTTGCTCTCCTTCCCTCAAACAAGATTATCTTTGTTTTGGATCCTTCATAATTAAGGGTGACTCACAATTCAGATTAAGGGTGACTCACAAGATTATCTTTGTCCAGGTCATATGCACTAAGACTTGTGTGCAAGGCTGGGCCGAGCCAAATCGAATTTGCTAATGTCTACAAGACATAAGTAGAATTGAAAAGAATCAACAAAAGCGAGAACAAGTCCTTAACAGGCAAGGTGGTCATTTCAACTCAAATTAATATCGTAAGAATGCATAGGAGTAAAATTTGCCTTCATTGTCAAATAACAAGTGCCAAAACACAAAGTTTAAAACTGAGGGCAAAACCATCATTACATATAAAAGTGAAGGTAGTAATGTGAATGCCGAAGCTCCAAAAAATTGTTTTAACAAAATTTGTCCAACCAAACTCACCGTTTCATCGAGTTCCTGTGGTCGACACACTATCACGGATTTGTGCATGGTTCGTGCGCTGGACATGGGAAAGAAAACAAATTACACACGCAGTCAACTAGCTATAGACCAAGGCCGGTCATGTGAATTTTTATATCATTAAAAAATTTGTGTTTCACGGGTAGTCGTCAAGAAAAGATGGAATTGGAAACCAGAAAATTGAAAACAGAGAAAACTAGGGAACATAAAAAAAGGAGCTGGAGGGACAAACGCGACCAAGTGAAATTGAACGGTTTGATCCATAGAGCAAGCCACTAGGCGCTGTTATATAATGGCACAAAGAAAGCAAAAAAAAAAAAAAATATTGGGGTCGAGATCTTAGGTGTGCCATCTTACTTTTGCCTATTAGTTTATCAACCCGTGCTCTCGCACGGGCTAGATTCTTAGGAGACACTATCTAATAGAAACTACTTATGTTCAATATTTTATCTTCACTAATGTTATAAAATAACAAACAACTATAGTCTATATTTAGTTTTGATAATATATCAATTATTGATTTTCATGTACTTTTTATCCATATCGATCGGTTTTTTCTTTACACAACACCTATGTTTATCTCCAATATGTATTTAGTTGAAAAATATTTACAAACTATGATGGCTTTAGCTGTAGTATATATTTTGATGATATGAACCTAAATTTTGATCCTTCTTGAAAATTTTAAGCTTATTAAATGCAGAGATACAATGACTATTATTTGCAATGGTGATTATAGTCTACTAATTTGATGAAAAAATATTTTACGCTTTGTAAGAATTTTAAGATCTATTTTTTTTATTTTTAGTAGTCTCATGAGTAATAATTTCTAAGATTAATCTTTTTTCTAGCATGATATGTCTTTTGTTGAAACATAAAAGTAAAGTTTAACTCTTATCACCTGATGTGATATCATAAAAATCTATATTTACTTTTAGCTTTTTGATCACGTGTAAATTTGAAATTCCAATGCTTATTGTGCCACTTATTCAAATTTTCCATTTTTATTTTATTATTAAATGGATATTCTAGGTCCTACGCTACCCTCTTAGTTCTTACAATGGCAGAAATCATTATTTCAGCATGCATCTTGGCACTCAAGATGTTGAATTTATTATGTTATATCAATATAATTTTATTATAAATAATCTTTGGAGTTAAATTAGTAATATGCATATGATATAATGTTTTAATCAAATTGTTTAAACTTGTTTCTAGATAACAACTTGTAAAATTTATTATCATGAGTATTAATATAACTTAAAGTGAAGTGTACTATATGATTTCATAAGTATATTGTTTCCACGCTTGATAAGCTTACAAAATAATCTTTTATCCGATTGTATACATGTTTCCTTCTACTCAGTGGAATATTGCTTTGTGCATAGTTTCAACTTAATATTTTTTTAAAAAACTTTTTGGATATATTGTACTTATGGATGTTGAATTATTTTGCATGTAAGATTTGCGAGAATTTTTGTTTTTTGTTGTAATAGTTGAGATGCATAATTCAGTACAAATTATATAGGTATATATCATAATGCCCAGTATGGTTAATTTGAATGCAAACTTAAGGTCAAAGCATTATCTTTGGTAATGATTGAGGAGGGTAATTGATAAAAAGAAATATTATAGGATCAATTAGGCATCTTTTATAATTATGGATGTTTGAGTTTTTTCATATAGGCTTTATTAATAACTCCATGGATAATGGTCCCCTAATTTTTAGAATCATTAACACATAAAGTTGACGTAATATAATGAAGTTTTTATTGAAAGCGAACGTAAAAGTTGTAAGTCTTGGTAGATAAGGCCAGTCTCAGTGGAGGTTTCATGGAGGTGTCATGCGCATTAATTAGAGTGCCACATTAGCAAATATGCACTTTTTGCATGAAATAGAGAGGAGAGAGAAGAAAAGAGTTTCACCATGGTGAAACTCGTATGCACTGTTTCCTAGACTTTGGTAACCGCGTGAAACCCCACTGAGGGCCAGATTGTTTCACCATCTTGTATGTGATCTAATCATCTTGCAACAATTAAATGCTTTGCTTAGCCTTGGAAACAACAAAATGAAATGCTCCATTGCTGGGGTTGTTTCATGGATGGTTTCATTTCAATCTTGATGACGTGTTAATATGTGAAACCGTGCAGTGACACTGCCCATTGAGACTGGCCTAATGATTATATCAAGAATTTCTTCTTCAAAAGTAATCCAGGACCATTGCTTTTATTCTTCACAATTCTTTCACCAGTCTAATCTCACTAACCTAAAAATTTACCAAACTGAAATAGTACTAACAAATATTTGGAGAAAACAAATGAAATTGTAATTATTGGATGTCCAAATTTGGTACATCCTAGGAGAGAAATTTAATTATAATTATGAGATCTAGTAAGATGGGCACACCATTATTCTGTTGGTACGGCTGGTGTCAACATTGATGTAGATGTCGCGGATGCCGAGGATCGTGGCACCGGTGGCCTGTGTGTTCGCATCTATGCCACACATACGGCCGATTTTCTTGCACGTACTTAGTATACAGATGCATGAATGGCCTCCATGTATGAACGTGAACAAAAAAATTATAAGTATTGTTCGATTATTATTATATCAAGAATAATTTGTTGAAAGTGTAAGTATTAGTCAATTATGAGATCTAGTAAGATGCCACACCTTTAGTCTGATGGAACGGCTGGTGACAAGCTGTGGATGTCCAGCTTTGTGGCTCCAGTGGCCAACGTGTTCGCATCTATGCCGTGTGGAACACCGACTTTCTTACACGTAATTGTTACCAAGTACGGATGGGTGAATGGCCTCCACGAAGGTGAACAAAAAAAATTGTAGGCATCGGTCAATAAGGACTATATCAAAACTAATTTATTCAAATGTAATCTAAAATCCTTACTTTTATTTTTCATAATTCTTTCACTTGTCTAATTTCACTCACCTAAAATTTTACCATACTAAAACAGTACTAAAAATACTTGGAGAAAACAAATGAAATTTTAATTATTGGATGGCCAAGTTTGGTAATCATAGAAGAGAATTTTAATTATAATTATAGAATATAGTAAGATGGTCATACCTTTAATCTACTGATGTGGCTTGTGCCAACACTAATGTACATGCTGTGGATGCCCAGCATCGTGGCACCGGTGACCTGTGTGTTCGCATCTATGACGCACGTACGGCCGACTTTCTTGCGACACTTAATACCAAGTAGGAATGAGTAAATGGCCTCCATGTTCACTTCGTGGCCGGGGGTGCATATGCATGCCTGTAAGGCATATGCTTGCGTCAACATGGATGCATACACGTATGGGTACATGTACTCGCGCGGCTCCGCCCGGTGCTTAGCCGGCTTTGATCCGTGCGAATCCGATGACCACGCCGATGCCTGCCTCCTGTCTTCACGTCTCAAGGGCACGCCCGACAACGACAGACCGGAGTCTACCGGCGATGGGTGACCCGTTCATGTCGCGACACCTCTCCTGGTGCCATCTCGATCATGTATATGTTCCACCCAAGCCTTATTAATCGGCTAGAACTGTGACACCGGGCAACATGCATGCTCCTTTGCAAGAGAAGATAATAATTAGATTAGTTTTCTCACCCATCATGAGGATGACGGGAAGCCAGTGCCCTTCCTTGAACCCATGCTCCTGGCACCAATCGTCCTTCCTGATCTCCTGGTCTCGATGCACATCAGCTGCGAAGCCGCCCCTCCTCTCAATGAAACATCTCCCATGGGTGCCATCTTCGTTGCTGAAGAAGCCAGCCGCCGCCAGGGGCCAGAAGCCAAGGGACGGTGCTTCGGAAAAATAATGCATTTATTATTTTTTTCAATCTTTCTTCCTTTGTACGTATATATAGGTTTTAAGGTAATGGATTTATCCTTTCTTTTCTTATTTTTATCTACATAATATAATGGCAGAGTGGGTAATTTTCTAGAAAGCAAAACAGATCTAATGGTTACAAATCGTCAGAGCCTATAGAGTTAACGGCCGGATGTTTCTGATTAATGTGAGAATTTCTACTGTTTAACTTTTTTCTTAGCGAATCTCGCAAGAGTTAACGTGGAGACTTCTTTGGAGCCTCCAATTAGTAATAGTAAGATTCGAATCGTCCCGTCATTACTATTAGGGTATGTTTTTTATCTATTGTTCAGTTCTTCATGCTTGAAAACCGACACCGAAGCCGAACAATCAAAGCAACCGAAACCAAACTGATAATTCAGATAGGTTTGGTTTGGATCTTTGTCCTCGCAACTAAAAAGTGCACAGCCCTACCAAGCAGGTACTTAAAAGTTTCAAAAGATCCCAAAATGTAAACCGTAAGGCAGTCCACTGGTCCCGAAAATACACTCTAGGAGGTTCCTGAAGGTACACACAGCAAGTTAATCACCTTGGCTTCGATTTGATTAAGTTGATGTAATATATAAGTGGTCTAGTTCTCTTGGTCATAACGGTTGAATCCCGATGCTTTTATTTTTTTATCTTAAAAATCTGCAGAGCAAGTCAAAGTCGCCATGGATCGGAGGAAGACTTGCCTGCAGTCGAGTCGGAAGTCTCCTTGCACATTCGCATGCAAACCACAATGATAAACAAAGTACCTACTACCGGATCGGCCTTCTTTGCCGACGGCGGGCCGCCGTCGGCAAAGCTCCCTTTACCGTCGGCGAAGGCTTTGCCGACGGCAATCCGACGTGGCCGTCGGCAAAGCCCCGTCGGCAAAGATTTGCCGACAGCCACGTCAGCCGTCGGCAAAGGCGCCACGTCAGCCGACGCGCCGTCATGCTGACGGGTGCCTTTGCCGACGGCTGACGTGGCGCGGCCGACGGCAAAAATTCTTTGCCGATGGCCGAGACCGTCGGCAAAGATTTTTTTAATTTTTTTTAAAAAACGAAAAATGGTCTTTGCTTGCCGACGGCCGGCCGTCGGCAAAGCTATGGTCAATTTGCCGACGGCCGGGCCGGCCATCGGCAAAGCTGGGCTTTGCTGACAAAAGTGGCCGTCGGCAAAGCTGGAAATTTTTTTTTGTTTTTTCTGTTTTCTTGCATCCACACCACATTTCATGACATATATAGCATATAACCCACATTGCATCTCATATATTCGCAACAATATACAATTTAAACCACACAAAAAACATGTCCAAATTCTCCGACACATATCCAAACTGCATATAACACATCTCAAATCATCCACACATGTCCATACACGTCCAAATTCATCGACACATGTACCTAGCTCGTGGCGTCGTCCCCAGGGGTCCCAGAGCCTCCACCTTGCTCCCACGCAGACCAACTCGGATGTGGCAGCTGCTGCGGCCAGTACTGCCCCTGCTGCGGCCAAGAGAAGCTTGCAGGACCGGAGTGCCCCTACGGCAGTGGACGAGGCCAGCTGTACTGCTGCGTGGGGAAGATCTGGTAAGGTGGCCAGCCGTGCTGTGGAGAAGGACCCAGTGGAGGGCTGGCACCCGGAGTCGGGTTCGAACCCACCGACGGTGCCTGCACAAAGACCAAGTGATGTAATTAGTACCTGCAGGATGGCCGCACATGCTAAAACAACAGGGAATATACTCACCGGACCAGGTACAGGAACAGGCAGTGGGACTGGTGGACCGGATGTAGCCGGTCAGGTCCGCCAACTGACGCTGGTAGTGCAGCGCAACTGCAGCCAACTGCTCCCGATGGGCCGCCTCCTGCGCTTGACGCAGCGCCTCCTGCTCCTGACGCAGCGCCTCGTGCCTTGCGTCCGAGACCGCCTGGCTGGCCTGCAGCTGTTCGACCGTGGCCTGCAATATTACACCCGCATGGTTGATGGTATGTGAAGCGAATATACATCATGTGTTTAACGAGTGAACGACGAATGAAACTCCACTTACCTGTAGTGCCGTCATCATCTGCGCGCTGCTCGGCTGCCGAGACACGATGGGGATCTGCGCTCCGCCCCTTCGCCGGTCTTCTCTACGGATCTCGGTCAGCGTCTGAATAGCGGACGGCTCGATGGCGCTGGTGGCCATAAAGTATCGGCCGTGCTGCTTCCCTCCTCCCAACCTCATCATGAGGTCAGTGCCCAGGGGCTCGGTGGTGGGGTCGAACTCAGGCCCATGGCGCTCGAGAGCTGCGGCGGCGTACTTGGTGAGCTTGTCGTAGACTATCGGGCTGGTGTATGCCTCGGGCCCGTCCGACGAGCTGTAGACGGTGGAGGGCGCTTTCGCTTTGCCCTTGTGAGCGACGGCCCACCCCGTGAACTCGTTGACTTGCTACCCACCATGCGCTTCCGACTGCAAGGAAAACACAAACATGGTTACAAGTAGTGACAATTGAGCGCTATAAGAAATGGTTCAACAGAAGCATACCCATCTCTCCATAAAGACTGGGAGGACCTGGCTCCCTTGGTGGCGTGAGACCCCTGACCTCTCGATCTCTGCCAGGCGTTTCCCCCGACGTTGTCTGCGCTCCTCATACGCCGCAGGCTTACGCCACCCTCTGACGATTGCACGCCAGCAGTCCTCGTACTTGCTGCACTAGCCCGGAGGCATCTGCATGACATTCAAGTATTTGATATTGCAGATATTAAATTGAATGTGTCACGTAAGGAATCATAACGGATGTTTTCTACTTAGTTACCTGCATGTACTGCTCCTCGGTGAGGTCGGTCTCCTCTTGACATAGCATCTCCCTGACTTGCAGCTTATCTACCCTCTCCTTCTTCACGTTGGCGTAGTAGCTGATGACGGCCTGGGTATGCGCCTCGTGGTACATGTCCTTGAGCCGGTCAACGCACACCGAGTCCTGCTGCCACGACGCCCGCACGAGGTCCTGCCCCTCCTCCAACTTTAAGTACAACTGCACACAGGCATCGAACATCATTTCATTGTTTGAATAAAGTCCAATGAATGCGTAGTATTGAGATATGCGATGGCGGCGGCGGATCGAGGCGGCGCAAATGGCGGTGGCGGTGGCGGCGGCGGATCCAAGCGGTGGTGCGCGGGGCGCGGGGCCGGCGGGCGGCGCTGGGCGGCGGCTGCGGCGCGGTTGGCTGGCGCGTGCAGGCTACGTGGGGTAGCGGTGTGGCGGCGGGGGGGTAGGGGAGCGCGGCGGCGGGGTTGGCGGCGATGGCCGTGTCGGGCGGCGCATAGTGGCGTGTCGGGTAGTAGGGTTGGAGGGGGAAATGGGCCGGCCGGCCTTTTTCGCTTTTTTATTTTTTAATCCTTTGCCGACGGCCGTCGGCAAAGGCTTGCCACGTGGCAGGCCCAGGGCCGGCCAGGGCCACCTCCTTTGCCGACGGTCACGTGGGCCGGCCGTCAGCAAAGGGTCTTTGCTGATGGCCTTACAAGGCCGTCGGCAAAGTTTGATTTTTTTGTTTTTTCTTTACATTTTTTATGGTGCCTTCCTACACCAAATACAACCCAATAAAAATTGGGACAATTTTGAGTTTTTTTTGCTATATTCCGTTAATTATTTCTGTTTCTTTGTATTTTTCCGGCGACTCCAAATTTGAACTGCAGTTACATGAAATAATGGAACTTTTTGATTCGAAACATGGTATTCATTATGCTCTGAGTATGTTGATGTCGTATCCAGGAACTCGCATGAAATTACGACCATGTTGGCATCGTAATATGGGGAGTTACGTGCACGGAAAGTATTTTAAAATTATATAAAATCCAAACGAAGTCCAAAATTGACGAAACCTGACAAGTTGTGTCGCCATCGCATGTGGAGACCGTGGTAAAAAATTGAGAAAGTTTCGAGCAAGTTGTGACGTCGGATGGCCAAAACCCGCACATCACATGTGGAGATGTCCGGGTTTTGGCCATCCGACGTCACAACTTGCTCGAAACTTTCTCAATTTTTTACCACGGTCTCCATATGCGATGGCGACACAACTCATCAGGTTTCGTCAATTTCGGACTTCGTTTGGATTTTATATAATTTTAAAACACTTTCCGTGCACGTAACTCCCCATATTACGACGCCAACATGGTCGTAATTTCATGCGAGGTCCTGGATACGGCATCAACATACTCGGAACATCATGAATACCATGTTTCGAATCAAAAAATTCCATTATTTCATATACCTGCAGTTCAAATTTGGAGTTGCCGGAAAAATTCAAAGAAACAGAAATAATTAATGAAATATAGCTAAAAAACTCAAAATTGTCCCAATTTTTGAAGGCGGGTTGTATTTGGTGTAGGAAGGCACCAGAAAAAAAGGGAAGAAAAAAAAAAAGAGTTTTCTTTGCCGACGGCCTGAGAAGGCCATCGGCAAAGAAGGTGGGCCTGGCTGCCCCTCAGGCCGCCACGTGGCTCGGTTTTGCCGATGGCCCTGGCCGTCGGCAAAGCCACGGCTTTGCCGACGGCCTGACGGCACGGCCATCGGCAAAGGGCACGGCGTCGGCCGCCGTTTGCCCTGGGTCTTTTTTGCCGATGCCCAGGCTTTGCCGAAGGTCGGCCGTCGGCAAAGGTCAGCTTTGCCGATGGCCTTTCTTTGCCGACAGCCAGGCCGTCGGCAAAGAAGGCCTTTGCCCATGGCCTTTCTTTGCCGATGGCTGGGCCGTCGGCAAAGAAATCTTTGCCGATGGCGGGCCTTTGCCATCGGCAAAGGCTGCTCTTTGCCGATGGCTTATTCCCTGGCCATCGGCAAAGACCCTGGCCTTTGAGAACGATGCCGTTTTCCGGTAGTGTACAGTGCCATTCACTATTTCATTTACCCGAGTTATATACGTTCTTCTGACCACTGAGGTAACTAGCAAGACAGATCGTTTTCATGTCAGCAAGTCATGAATCATGAATTAACAAGACGTGTTTGACTTCAATCTCCGGGGACAATATGAACGGGACAACTGACCAGATCGCCGCGCCTCAGCCGCACAAATTTAATTTCCTCTCCTACTTGAGTTATAATTTCAAAATTTTGCTCCTATTTGTGACCTTTCATCATGTAGGTAAGCTCTACGAAATTTGCCAGGGAAACGAAGATACTGCTTGAAAACTGAGCTACCTAGATGGACCACGTCATAGGCATGTCCGCTCTCGCCCGGACCATGCATCCGATCTACTCCCCAAAATAAGTGTCGTTTTGGGTTTTCGTGCCACAAGTTTGACTCAATTTGTAGAAAATATGTGCAACATTTATATCTCCAAATAATTTTGTTAAAAAACTAGACTTAAAAATCTTTCCGATGATACTAATCACTTAAGATAAATATTAATATATTTTAATATATAATTCGCTTAAATGCGATTTCTAAGGCGAGAACGACACTTATTTTGGAACAGAGGGAGAGAGTATACGCTAGCTGGCTGGGCTCCCCGGGTCGTCCTCGGCAAGTGCATCAGCTGAGCTGGAGTCGCCTGACATCTAGCTTTCTATTGTAATATATCAAGGAAGACTTCAACTCTATGCTACCTTCTTCTGCTCCGATATGATCTCCCTCCAGGCTCCATTGCTAGTGCGCTGAAGGCTCGGTGTGGCATCCATCGCCGTCGAGCTGAGGCCTGAGGCGCGCCAGCCGTCGGCCATGGAGATGCAACCACAGCTCGACGACTGTTCTCCGGACAAGGTGCGTCCCATACGACTCAGTTCACGAAGATACTGCAAATTAAAGATCCTTTCTAAAAAGATTTGTAGAAGAAAGGAAGTCTGCTTGTGGCTTGGTCTTGGTGATGACTGATGATCTGCAGCTCGCCAGCCTCCCTCTGACACCCAGAGGGGTCCCGGACTCGCAGGAAGGCCGGTGGCCCGAGCAGGAGAAGGCCATCGACGACTGGCTTCCCATCAATGCGAGGAGGAACGCCAAGTGGTGGTATTCCGCCTTCCACAATGTCACCGCCATGGTCGGCGCCGGCGTGCTCGGCCTTCCCTACGCTATGTCCGAGCTCGGCTGGTAAATACGTGCTTGCCATCAACATACCATCTCTAGTATCTGCATGCCTGATCGTGTTCTGAACTCTGAATTCGCAGGGAGGTTGGCATCGCGGTGCTGCTCTTGTCGTGGATTATCACGCTGTACACGCTGTGGCAGATGGTGGAGATGCACGAGTGCGTCCCTGGAAGGCGCTTCGACCGTTACCACGAGCTCGGGCAGCACGCGTTCGGCGAGCGGCTGGGGCTCTGGATCGTAGTGCCGCAGCAGCTTGTCGTCGAGGTGGGAGTCAACATCGTCTACATGGTCACCGGCGGCACCTCGCTGAAGAAGTTCCACGACACGGTCTGTGGCAAGAACTGCAAGGACATCAAGCTCACCTACTTCATCATGATCTTCGCCTCCGTCCACTTCGTGCTCTCCCAGCTCCCCAACTTCAACTCCATCTCCGGCGTGTCTCTCGCCGCCGCCGTCATGTCGCTCAGCTACTCCACTATCGCGTGGGGCGCGTCTGTGAACAAGGGGAAAGTGGCAGGCGTGGACTACGCCCTGCGGGCGACGACGACGACAGGGAAGGTGTTTGGCTTCTTGGGAGCGCTAGGGACCGTGGCGTTCGCCTACGCGGGGCATAACGTGGTGCTGGAGATCCAGGCCACTATCCCGTCGACGCCGGAGAAGCCGTCCAAGAAGCCCATGTGGAAGGGTGTTGTCGTCGCCTACATCATCGTCGCGCTGTGCTATTTTCCTGTCTCATTCATCGGCTTCTGGGCCTTTGGCAAAACTGTTGACAGCGACATCCTCATCACGCTTAACACTCCCAGTGGCTCATCGCCCTTGCAAACATGATGGTCGTCATCCATGTCATTGGCAGCTACCAGGTACATACATTACATATCTTCCAAGTCAACTAACCAGGTTTATGGAAGATGGAAGATGGAACTCTGTAATGTAGCATCTCTGAACTGAATGATGGTTGTGTTGGCTGCACAGATTTATGCGATGCCGGTGTTCGACATGATAGAGACGGTGCTGGTGAAGAAGCTGCGCTTCCCTCCCGGCCTGACGCTCCGTCTGATTGCCCGAACTGTTTACGTTGGTGATGCCTTTTGTCTGAGCTCTGAACACAGAAAGTTTTCAGTCTAAAGGCTAAATTCTGAAGGCCTGCTAAACAAATGAGCGTTCACAATGAGAGGCTACCCTGAACAAATAAGACTAACGAGATGCCACATGTGTGTGCAGCGTTCACAATGTTCATAGCCATCACCTTTCCCTTCTTCGATGGATTGCTCAGTTTCTTTGGTGGATTCGCGTTCGCACCAACAACTTATTTCGTAAGCTCCTATCTGCTGATTGCGATTATGCAATTATTTTGGGTTTCAGATTTTTTTTTTCAGAATTGTAACATGACTACATGAGAGCTGATCAAATCTTATATTTTTTTTTTCTGCCAGCTTCCCTGCATCATGTGGCTTGCAATCTATAAGCCCAAAAGGTTCAGCCTCTCATGGTTCACTAACTGGGTAAGAACTAATTGACAATCCAGCCTAAAGCCTATCTTATCTGAGCTTAACCTGTTGTTACCTAACTTGTGCTCTCCCTGTTATATCCCTCAGATCTGCATTATTCTCGAAGTGCTTCTGATGGTACTGGCGCCGATTGGAGGACTCCGGAATATCATTATTAGCGCCAAGACATACCATTTCTACCAGTAAACATGCATGATTGTCCAATTACAACAGAGACCCTGACAATTCTCAGGCCACATCATCAGCTGAACAGCAGGTTTTGGATTGTGTACCACGAGATTCCAAAGTTCTTGTTTGGCACGACAAAAAGCTCGCATGAGATGCTCTAATCGGCAACTGATTATAATGCCTAGTGCGAGTTCTTTGCCGTTAGTGCAACTGATTAAAACTTCCAGTTGATGAATGTTCCTGACATGTCAAGCTTCCATTAGTCATGGCCTAACCTAGGAGTTTGCTTTGAGTGGATCATATGTATATGTTGTTTTTCTTCGTACTTCTTTATATTCAGGGGAGCGTTAGCTTTTGTGTATGTCTAAAAGTGAAATTGGAAGTGTGGTCCTTTGTATTTTTTTAGATAATGGAAATGGTGCTTTGTATTTGTTGAAATTTTTCCGAGGAATTTGGGGAGAGTTTCCCCGCATTTTCAATCAATTAATCAGAAAAATACAATGATGATCATGAGTTGTACTCACCCTCTGCACCGAGTTGTCAATTGTCAAGCCGACCCATACGATCCTCATTCCTGTGTCCTGTCCTCTCCACTCCTGCCCTCTATTCTCCACCTAAATCGGCTACCGCCATTGATCCACGACTACTGATCATCTCTTGAGCACCGGGTGGGCATCAAGCCATCAACACCATAAAGCACACATTAGTGATGAGGGTAAAGGTGATGCCCCCCTAAGGCACATCACTGTAATAATACCCGTTATTACACAAACAAGTGACCGGTCTTCGTGGGATAACCCAAAGTAACAAGACACGATTTACTCTCGTCACTTGACCTGGACACGGTGCCCTCGCATGACTGGCCGGTGGGGTCACCCTAGGTTTCAAATTGTTTTAGCTACCTTTTCAGTATATGTTTATGTTTTCTGAAAACAGGATTTATAGGGGTGGCTCATATTTAATCTGCCCTACAAATTGATTTCTAGAGATGGATAGTTTTTTTATAATTACACGGTACACCCAAATGTTCAAACAACAGGTACACTCACCTATATGAATACACGTACGTAAATCTACCACTATGAGCTTCTCCGAAGGATTGAGCCGGTAGATATGAAGATTTTTTTTGAAGCCTCTCATCTGAGTACAGGTGTAGTATTTGTTCATGCACAGACACACACCCCACTCACACTACATGTTAAATAATTAAACAATTTTCAAATTAATTTCCAGATTAAAACTTTTTTTTTCGAAAACGTGCGCTGCACGTACCGCATTAAGAAGAAGTTAGAATTGTTTTTACATTCCGGCTTTCCTAGAGGCGAGGTGCCAAGAGGATAAGACGGACAAAACACACACAAAAGGCGCCGGCTGTAACGGCGGAGCTTCGGAGGTCGTACTGACTACTAGACCGATCGAGCGACAGAGATGCCGAATTCCATGACCCGCCTCTTACGGCTTCTGCCCAAAGCCCGATGTTGGTGCGCAGCTCGCCGTACCGCGCCGAGGATAGCTCGCCGCACCACGTCGAGGAAACATAACCGCCATGGCGTCCTTCCTGGCGGACAGGCTTGCTGCAGCGTAGGCTTTGACGAACTCATCGTGGACGGAGGAGTCTGGAATGTCATTGGAGGGCCGCTTAGTCCACTTGCTCAGCATGATCCGCTTTGCCTGCCGCTCCGGGTTCGGGTCGCGATATGCCGATTTTGCCGCCAGACGGGTACTCCGCCGCGGCATCCAATCGTCATCACTCGCTCTCGGCACATGTGGGCGCGGCGTGTTGGGGATGAGAGGCTCCTCCAGCGGGAGACACAGAGAGTCGAAGAAGGCGTCCAGTGTCGCCCACCGGGGCGCAGGCGCCTCCAGCTCGGGTGGCTGCCCCCCTACGTCGCCCACCGGGGCCACAGAAGGGGCCTCAACAGCGGTAGTGGCCGGAGAGGCCACTGTCACGGCGTCCTCGCCCTTCGACCCGGGTGCGGGCGCCTCCAGGTCGGGTGGCTGCCCCCCGGCGTCGGCCACCGGGGCCACCGAAGGGGCCTCAATAGCGGTGGGCCCCTATCTCCGCCGCGTCCAGATTAAAACTAGAATATAGATCTTGATAAATTGATGAACTAGAATTATACCTACCGAATGTAGACATATTTGGTGGTGAAGATGCATATGACGGTTGCAAGGAAGCCGATGACGATGGCATGAGCTTGTCACTGAGCATCTCCCATTGACGATTCAGCAAGCCTGGCGACGACGAGACGACGTGCTGCCGACGTAGAAGATTTGAGAGCAATCGTGCTAAGAGCGCTTCCCCAAAATCTTATTCGCCTTCTCCCGGTGTAGGATCGCAAAGACGATGGTTTCAGAGACCTGTTCTCCCGGTCGTCGGTGCACGCTGACGATCGGGATGGAAAGACTACGGCAGCAGCGCAGTAGCGGCAAGAGGAAAATACTATTTTACTACGTTAGGATTTTCTAATTAAAACTCCCAATTGTAGTTTTTGTTGTGTCTATTCCCAGGAGAATCGGTACGTATGTATGCAGAGGAAAACCCCCTACCTCTACATCAACTAGCAATATGGTACTAATTAATGTTGTACCTCCCACCTTTGCTCATGGACTTAAATATTAAAGCCCATTAGGGAACACATGTATTGGGCCTTTGAGATTTATTAGAATTTCTTCATATGAAATTAGGGGATTACCCATTCACAACTTGAACAATGGACTACACCTTGAATTGCAAGTTTTGTGCGAATGAGTTTTACTCAAAGTCAAACTAGTACCTGGCTGCCAGTAGCCTTCCCCGTGGGTGGAGCATATACGTCGTACTCCAAGGTCTCTTCATGAGCTTACTAGAGACCACCCAAGTCTCATAGACTGCGACGTTTAACAATCAAAACTCATATAGGTATGTTCTTTCAAGAATGCTCTGTAGGACAGCATTTTCGCTTGTTAAAGCCAATAGAACATATTAAGGCATTAGCCAACCTACCATACAGTGCCTTAATGCTTTTGAGAGTATTGCATCTTCAGTTAGAGAGGTTTATACACTACACCACAACACTTTTTTAGGGTCAGACATCTGACGCTAAAGATTATATTTAGGGATGGACGATCTGACGCTGAATGTAACTGATAGATCATCTGACGCTAATTTGTTTTTTAACGTTCAACTGTCTGACGCTATAGTTCGATATATTTATCATCATGCGGACTGACGCTAAAACATGTTATATGGTCATGTGGTCTGACGCTGAAAAATAATCCCATGTCAGCCCAGCCTGTGATTTTAGCCCGGCCCATGAATACAGAGAACCCATGCTCTCCTTATCCGCTTCTTCGCCAACCCTAAATCGGAGCCGTGGTGGCCGCCGCCGCTGCTCGCTCCCTCACCCCCTCTCCCGATCCCCTCCCCAACATCAAGACCACTCCAGTACCGAGAGCCTCCTCCACCCCGCCGGTACTCCGCTGGCCTGCTGCTCCTCCCCGCTGGTTGTGTTCCCCTGCTCGTCCCCCGCCGGTGGTGGTCCGCTGCATCCCCGGCACTCGTCGTCCAGGCATGGCGAGCATGAAGGCCCCACCCGAGTTGGAGCCGTGGCCGCCGTGGAAGCGCCGTTGGCCCCATCGGAGCCATGACGCGCAGATCCAGCCATAAACGAGCTGGAGCACCTCCTTGTAGTCCTCTTGATCTCGTGGACAAGCAGTCCGCGTGCATCTTCGTCAGCAGCATCTACGACCCCCTGTTCCAGCCGAGGAACAACTTCGTCGCGGACCCCCTCCCGCTGCTGAGGACAGCATGACGCGCACAGCAGGCACGGGAGGCGTTCCGCATGGAGGTGGACGAGCCCCATCTGGAGGCGAGTGGCATATTCCCTTTCCTATTCTCTGCTCTAGTCTTGTTTGGTCTATCTCAAAGTGTCTGAACATCTGATCCTTCATCCTGAGATGACTAATTAGTGGCAAGGTTTTGCACTCTCTGTTGTTAATCCTCAGCACTTGGCTTCGGGATATGAGGAGGATGAGGTTAGAGGCAGAGGACCATGGCACAAATCTGGCTGACGATGACAGCTGCTTCAACGCTTCCTCTCCAGATACGAGATTATGGCCCCATATCTCCAGCAAAGCAACATACAAGGTCCCTATACAAATTAAGCTCTTTTCTCACAAAGATCTTGAAAACAAGGGATCACAGATCTCTGTTCTTGTGTGCAAATTAGTCCTGGTCTATTATTTTCTCAATATGTAGTTCTGTGCTTTCTGAAAAAGCTTAATTGGTGATGCATAACCTGGATATTTATATTGAAATTTCTATTAGTGTGTGGCCTACATAGAGTAGAAGGCAGAGTTAGAAAATCATATCAGAAAAGCAACTGTTTGCTTCTTATCTGCATGCCATATGTTTGCCATATGTTTGACTTTATATATTTTCCAATCAATATAGTTAAGTCCATTGATCTAAATGTCTGAAAGAGAGGAGGTTGCTGCTGCTAGAAAGAGGAATAACCATTCTAGTTTTGTTTAATCCCTGATGTCCAATTATTGAGATAGCCAAGATGGCTGAACTGCTTTTAAATGGTTTTTTCTACAGTATGTTACAACTCATGCTTGACTCTAAAGTGCAGACTCTTATAAAAAGTACAGTAGGTGTGCAAGTAACAATTAGTTCTAAACTTCAGTTTACATATGGTCATCTGTGGCTTCAATGAATCATTGTTTTCCTTTTACTATGATGGTAGAGCTGATAGGCTGCTAGCCTGCTACTTGCATGAATTTGGTACTAATGATAACATGCTTTTGCTATGACTAAGATCCAAACTTTTGTATACTGTCCATATATTTATTAAGGATCAATTTTTTCGCTCTTGATGTTGTATGAGAATCTATGTTGTTCAGACTAGCGGTGAAGAACTCAAAGTTCTGTGAGTCTGCACTTCCACAGAAACAAAGTGATATCTCCTTAGTCATTTGCACCTTTTGATCTGATTACTTTTGTGGGACCTGATCTCATCCTTGGAAGATGATGGTTTTGGTAGACAGAGGAACATGGTGTTGCATCATACATTATATCTTAAACAAATTTCAGACTTGTGGTTTCTATGTTCAAAACTAATGCATGCGTCTCTATGTTCCTGTTCTGTTACACTAGGCTATTAGTTGATCTCAATTCTAATTGCTATTTGTCAATACTGCAGTGTAAACATGGGCACCCTCCTAGCCCTTGGCCGCTGGTGCTACTCATAATCTCGCCCACTGTCCCTATAGTCCTGACCCCAACCATAATGAAAGAAGCAGCCAGAATGTCTGGTGACTAAAGCTGCATGGCTGGCAGCTGAAGTGGCAATGCTCCAACTCAAGGTATGATCTGCTCAATATTAGGGAGTACAATGCTTGGATGCACCTTCATTCTATGCCAGTGGGTTAGGCCTCGGCTTTGAAGAATATAGTGGGTGATAAATTTGCAAAAGATGAAGTGAAAATAGAATCTGTAAGCAGTAATATAGCAGTGACCACCTATGTATCTTGTTTCTTGACAAACAATACATACTTAGACTAGTCGATTGCATTACCTTGTTGAAAGTTTCTTCTATTTAAATGGAGGTTCTACTGACTGAAAGTTGATGTGATAATATACTGCTTAAACTTTTTTTGACCAGAATTATTTCATTTTTTTTTGACCCAAGCTTAAACATAAACTTGACTAAAAGTTAAATTGGTTAGAGGCATTGGTCACACTTAGGCACAAATGAGGTTAACAGTGCTGCTTAATTTTTGGTATGCCCATTCCTTGGTTTCTATGTCCCATAGGTTGTTTTTGCTATTACTCACTTCCTAATTTTTTAAATGAAACACTTTAAATTATTTTTAGATGGAAAAGTTAGGAGTGCTGCTTAATTACTATTTGGTGTAGCTTCTTATTTGGTCACACTATTATGTAAACAGGAAAGCTTGAACATGCTACCGAAGTACAAACACTTCTGTCCAGTGCCGCCTTTTCAGATTGCGCGAATAAGGTAAAATCACTTCATAGCGCTTTCCCTTTTAAAAAAACAGTATTCATGTGAATTTTCATCGTATTTTGGAAGTAGCCCTCTATGAGACTTACAAAACTTTGACTAGGAAACAGAACATCGTATCAGTAATGACAAACTAAAGGATTGTGCATCTTGCTGTCACTTGTAATAGGTCAGCAAGGCCTCAAGTTATTCCAGACATTATCCGATGCTATAGCCAAGTATGTACTGCCGATAGATGGTATTCGCTTCCTTTAGGATGTTTGAAAAAATGACATTATCTTTACGCTTATGCTATGTTAATATTGGTAATAGTTATGCTTAATCTTTTAGTTATAATAAGTTGTTTTTTTGCTCAAATCATTGTAGGGCGCCTGATGTAATTATTAAAATAGGTTGTTATTACCTTCCTTAGAGTTGATGTGAACCATAAAAGAAATAGCAAATATCCAACAAAATCCATTTGAGGTTAAGGTAGCACTAGACAGCAGTCCAACTTTTTTTTTTTAAAAAAACTAGTAGTCCAACTTTTTATAAATGACATTGAAGCAATTAATCCTAATTCAAAGATACAAAAAACCAATTCCCAATATGAGGCCTTCAAGTCTTCCCTAAATACCAATCTACAAACACATTGTTTAAGATCTAATTAATTTAACAAAAATTTAAAGCTTAGTAACTTTACTAAATCCTTGATCTATGTTAACATGTTACTGACTGCATGTGTCTCTGTTTCAGGGCCTGCTATGGTGCTAATTAGCAAGTTTGTGGATGATTTGCCACTTAGCTATTTTAGGTGGATACAGATATTAGACTTATCATAGATGAAACATTACACATTTGTAATTGCTGATCTTATATGTATGTCAAGTGTTTGGACTTCATGAATGACACCATGAATGAATATGTTTGTATGAGAAATGTACACAATAATGTTACTTTCGTATTAAATTACAATCAAATGGCTTTTTATTTTTTTTAAATGCATTCAAATGATCTCGTTGAACCATCTGACGCTAAAAGCATTTGCACTGTCAAATTGTCTGACGCTATAGAATACCAGCATGTTGTCTGACGCTATAGATTACTGGCATGCAATCTGACGCTAAAAATTTTCACAGCAACAGGCGATCTGACGCTAAAAGTCTGGTCTGACGCTATATGTTTTTAGCGTCAGCACTTACTGTGTCTGCAGAAGTCTGACGCTATATGTTTTTAGCGTCAGACCACATGACGGTATAGCGGCTTTCAGCGTTAGATCATCTGGCGCCAAATCGGGTGTTGTGGTGTAGTGATAATTATACTCTCCTCAGTTTACCAATAGCTTGTTCTTCCCAAGTCCTTAGTCATAGGATCTCCGATCAAATAGGTTAGGTTACTACAACTGTAAACTTACATGGGTCTCATACCCATCTCCTTTGATGCATTTTCTATCATATTTCGTGATAGCCTTTTTGCAAAGGGATCTGCCAAGTTTTTTTCTATTTGGACATAAGCCACAGTTATTACTCCAGAGTTTCTCAGCTTCTTGACAGTTTTTAAATGTCTTTTAATGTGTCTTGTTGACTTCGCATTATCCTTAGCACTATTCACTTTAGTGATCACTATTTGGTTATCACAGTTCATAAGAATAGCCGGTATTGGTTTTTCAACCACCGGCAAGTCAGACAAGAGCTCACTCAGCCACTCTGCCTCTGCAAATGCTGTATCTAAAGCAGTAAGTTCTGCTTCCATGGTCGATTTTGTCAAAATAGTCTGTTTACAAGACCTCGATGACATTGTGCCACCTCCAAGAGTAAATACATACCCACTAGTGGCGTAGATTTGATCAATATTAGAAATCTAGTTCGCATCACTATATCCCTCTAGCACAGCTGGGTGCCCAGAATAGTGAATCCCAAAACTCATTGTACCTTTAAGATAACACAAGACCTTTTCAAGTGCATGCCAATGATCATCACCCGGGTTGGACATGTACCTACTCAACTTGCACACAGCAAAAGAGATATCCGGTCTGGTTGCGCTAGCTAAATACATGAGTGAACCAATGATCTAAGAGTATCTCAATTGATCTCTTGCAATCCTCTTATTCTTTCTCAATGTCACACTAGGATCATAAGGTGTTGGAGAAGGCTTGCTATTCATAAAGCCAAACTGGCTCAAAAGCTTCTCAACATAGTGAGATTGTAATAAAGTAATCTCACTCTCTTCCTTAATCAGCTTCATGTTCAGAATTACATCAACCCTCCTAGATCTTTCATGTCAAAACTCTCAGACAAGAGAGACTTGACTTCATTAATCACATCAATGTTTGTTCTAAAAATTAGAATATCATCAACATATAAGTATAATATAACAGACTGGCCCCCACCATGTTGATAATACACATATCTATCAGCCTCATTAACAGCAAAGCCCACACTAGTTAAAGTGGTGTCGAACTTCTCATGCCATTGTTTAGGTGCTTGCTTCAAGCCATAAAGATTTCAATAACTTACACACCTTCTGCTCTTCACCTTTTACTACAAACCCATCAGATTGATCCATGCAAATTTCCTCATCCAACTCTCCATTAAGGAAAGCTGTCTTCATATCCATTTGATGAACAAGAAGACCATATGAGGCAGCCAAGGAAACTAGCACTTGAATAGTGGTCATTCTAGCAATAGGTGAATAAGTGTCAAAGAAATCCTCGCCTTCTTTTTGGGTATAGCCCTCAGGCACAAGCCGAGCCTTGTACTTGTCAATAGTATCAACAAGCCTAAGCTTCCTCTTGAACACCCACTTGTAACCAATAGGTTTACACCCAAATGGTAGCTCAGATAACTCCCAAGTTCCATTAGAAAGAATCGAGTCTATCTCACTACGAACAGCTTCTTTCCAATTATCTGCATCAGGAGATGCATATGCCTCTGTAATAGAGGTGGGAGTATCGTCCACAAGGTACAAAATGAAATCATCACCAAAGGATTTTGCAATCCTTCGTCTCTTGTTCCTCACAGGAACTTCATTGTCATCCTCCTCAAGGACTTCTTCAAGTGGTTGTTCAAATGACTCAAAAGGATGCTTGACAGGTATAGTAAATTTAGGAGCTAATTCAGTAGAAAATTTAGCATTGCTATGCATATCTTTCATAGGGAATATGTTCTCAAAAAATGTAGCAACACGAGATTCAAAAATTGTATCCATATGCATATTAGGAACTTCGCATTTTACTACTAAAAATCTATAGGCAATGCTATAATGAGCATATCCTAGAAAAACACAATTCACAGTCTTCGGTCCAAGCTTATGCTTCTTAGAAATTGGAACATTGACTTTCGCCAAACATCCCCACTTGCACAAGTATGAAAGTGATGGTTTCCTTCCAACCTAGTGCTCATATGGAGTTGTCTCTTTATTTTTGTCTGGAATTCTACTCAGGACATGACTCACAGTCAATAAAGCTTCCCCCACCATGCCTTAGATAGACCAGCAGTGTCTAACATGGTATTCACCAAGTCAGCCAATGTGCAGTTTTTCCTCTCGATAATCCCATTTGATTCGGGCGAGTAGGGAGGTGTCCTCTCATGAATAATACCATGTTCCGCATAGAATTCATCAAATAACGTAGGAAAATATTCACCACCACGATCTGACCTTAAACATTTAAGCTTTCTCTCTAGTTGATTTTCAATTTCAGCCTTATATATTTTAAAGTAGTCTAACGCTTCATCTTTAGTTCTCGGTAAGTAAACATAATAAAATCTAGTTACATCATCAATTAAAGTCATAAAATATCTCTTTCCACCTTTTGTCAACACACCATTCATTTCATAAAGATCAGAATTTATGAGTTCTAGAGGTGCCAAGTGTCTCTCCTCCACTGCCTTGTGAGGCTTTCGAGGTTGCTTAGATTACACACAATTATAGCACTTAGAACCTTTGACAATAGTGAATTCTGGAATTAAACTCATGCTAGACATTCATGACATCAAACCAAAGTTCACATGACATAAACGAGAATGCCAGACACTTGAACTATCATTAATGGTGCCACAAATGTGATTCACTAACTTATTATGAAAATCTGTCAAAGATAAGTGGAACAAGCCTCCACAATCATAGCCTTTACCAATAAATTATCCATGCTTAGATATTATAACTTTATTGTATTCTAACACCACCTTAAACCCATCTCTCAAAAGAAGGAAGGCGCTAACAAGGTTCTTGCAAATAGTAGAAACATGATGCACGTTCTTTAGCTGCATGATTTTCTTTGAAGTAAAATTCAGATCTACCGTGCCAACACCATGAACAGAAGCATATGACCCATTCCCCATCAAAACAGAGGAACCTTGAAGCCCATGATAAGAAGAAAATATAGATATGTTGGAACACACATGAATATTAGCACCTGTATCAACCCACCAACTTAGGGATTGAAACAAGTACGGTGGGAATGTTACCATACTCCTCATCAACATTGCTAATAGTCATGAGGTTGACATTCTTCTTTTTCCAATCCTCATCAGAACAGAGGAACTTTGAAGCCCATGATAAGAAGAAAAATATAGATATGTCGTCACACACATGAATATTAGCACCTGTATCAACCCACCAACTTGGGGATTGAAACGCTGAAAGTACGGTGGGAATGTTACCATACTCCTCATCAACATTGCTAATAGTCACGAGGTTGGCATTCTTATTTTTCCCATTGAAAAAGTGACCAAGCTCTCCACAAGTGAAGCAAGGTAACTCTCCTTTATTTTTCTTCTTCTCAGAGGTAGTTACTAACTTGGCATTGGAAGGTTTATTCTTTCCTTTGTTCTTGCCATGTGGGTTTCTCTGTACCAAAATTGGCGCTAGAACGGCTCTTGTTTCCCTTCTTAATAGTGTTTTTCACCCGAATCTTCTCAACATCAAGAGATGCTATCAGGTTTTCAACTGATATTTTCTGTCTCTTGTGTTTGAGAGTTGTGCTGAAGCCCTTCCATGAAGGAAATAACTTTGCAATAATGCTTCCGGCCACAAACTCGTCGGGTAAGATACACTTAAGAGTTCAAGTTCTCTAGCCATATGCTGAACCTCATGAGATGGCTCGACTATAGATCGGTTACAACCATCTTGTGGTCATGAAAGCTGATCTCCATGATACATAGCTCAGTGATAGTATTTGGCTGATCCCACAATGCCTTCTCATCTTGGAAGTGCAACTTTGCATCTACCAGATGGCCAGCAAGATTGTTTAGAATTGTTCCTCTAAAGATATTGTTGTCCTTCTAGAATCTTCTCTGATCTTTTTTAGAGATATTTCCCTTAGGTGAGACAACAAAAATCCAGAACACTTGCCTTGACTCGCCACCTCTTAAAATGTGCGCTAGAAAATTTTTTCAGCCTCAGCACATTAGCGAAAACAGCCATACTTATATCAAGAAAAAGCCTATTATTAGGTTTTTGGATTGTTAAATAATTAGGTAATTTCTAGATTAAAACCAGAATATAGATCATGACAAATTGATGAACTAGAATTATACCTGCCGAATGTAGACTTACTTGGTGGTGAAGATGCATACGACGAATGCAATGAAGCCGATGACGATGGCACGAGCTTGTCGCTGAGCGTCTCCCGTTAACGATCCCGCAAGCCAGGTGATGACGAGATGACGTGCTGCCAACTTAGAAGATTTGGGAGCAGTCGTGCTAAGAGCGCTTTCTTCCGGTGCAGGATCGCAAAGACGAGGGTTTCGGAGACCTACTCTCCCGGTCGCCTGTGCACGTTGACGATCGGGATGGAGAGACTACGGCGCCAGCGTAGTAGCGAGAAGAGAAAAATACTATTTTACTACGTTAGAATTTTCTAATTAAAACTCTCAATTGTAGTTTTTGTTGTTTCTATTGGTACGTATATATGCAGAGGAAAAGCTCCTACCTCTACATCAACTAGCAATATGGTACTAATTGATGTTGTACCTTCCACCTTTACTCATGGACTTAAACATTAAAGTCCATTAGGGAACACATATATTGTGCCTTTGAAATTTATTAGAATTTCTTCATATGGAATTATGGGATTATCACAACCGGAAACGGCTTATTTGCCGACGGCCGCAGGGTTTGCCGATGGCCAGGGAATAAGCCATCGGCAAACCACAGGCTATGCCGATGGCAAAGCAAAGCCATCGGCAAAGATATTTTGCCGACGGCCACGCCATCAGCAAACCCCAGCCATCGGCAAACACTAATCTTTGCCGACGGCCAGGCCATCGGCAAAGTCCGACCATCGGCAAAAGTGGCCTAGGGCAGACGCCGGCCGACGCCGTGCCCTTTGCCGATGGCCGTGCCGTCAGGCCGTCGGCAAAAGGGCAGGTTCTGCCGACGACCGCGGCCATCGACATAGCCAGGCCACGTGGCCGCCTCAGGAGCTGCCGGGCCCACCGGCTTTGCCGATGGCCGGCCATCGGCAAACATTCTCGGCCGACGGCCATCGCCTGCCGTCGGCAAAGTTTACTTTTTTTTGTTTTTTCCTGCCCATTTTTTTTCTGGTGCCTTCCTACACCAAATACAACCCAACTTCAAAACTTGGGACAATTTTGAGTTTTTTAGCTATATTTCGTTAATTGTTTCGGTTTCTTTGTATTTTTCCGACGACTCCAAATTTGAACGGCATGTACATGAAATAATGGAATTTTTTTATTCAAAGCATGCTATTCATGATGCTCGGAGTATGTTGAGGCCGTATCCAGGACCTCGCATGAAATTACGACCATGTTGGCGTCGTAACATGGGGAGTTACGTGCGCGGAAAGTGTTTTAAAATTATATAAAATCCAAACAAAGTCCGAAATTTACGAAACTTGACGAGTTGTGTTGTCATGGCATGTGGAGGCCGTGGTAAAAATTTCAAAAAGTTTCGAGCAAGTTGTGACGTCGGATGGCCAAAACCCAGACATCTCCACATGTGATCACTTTTTGAATTTTTGAATTTTTTACCACGATCTTCACATGCGATGGCGAGACAACTCGTCAAGTTTCACCAATTTTGGACTTCGTATGGATTTTATATAATTTAAAAACACTTTGCGAGCATGAAACTCCCCATGTTACGACGCCAAAATGGTCTTAATTTCATGCGAGGTCCTGGATACGGCCTCAACATACTCCGAGCATCATGAATACCATGTTTTGAATCAAAAAGTTCCATTATTTCATGTACCTGTAGTTCAAATTTGGAGTTGTCGGAAAAATGAAAGAAACAGAAATAATTAACGAAATATAGCTAAAAAGGTCAAAATTGTCCCAACTTTTGAAGTTGGGATGTATTTGGTATAGGAAGGCACCAGGAAAAAACTTGGAACAAAAAACAAAAAAAATACAAACTTTGCCGACGGCCTGTGATGGCCATCGGCAAAGCCGCCCCTTTGCCGACGGCCGGCCCACGTGGCCATCGGCAAAGGCCGAGCACCTGGCCGCCACGTGGCGAGCCTTTGCCGATGGCCCCGACCATCGGCAAAGTCATTTTTTAATAAAAATCAGAAAATAAGGCCCGGCCAACCCCGTCCCCACCCGAAACCCTATCCCCCCTGCCCCCACGCGCCCGCACGCCGCCGCCCCAGCGCCCTCGCCCCGCCGCTGCGCGCCGCCGCCCTCACGCTCCGCCTCTCCCGCGCGCCGCCACTCCCCACCGCCGCAGCCTCCCACCGCCGCCGCTCCCCACCGCCGCAGCCTCCCCCGCCGCAGCTCCCCACCGCCGCCGCAGCTCCCGACCACCGCCGCCACCACTCCCCACCGCCCGCCGCACTAACCCGGCGGCGCTCGCCCGCCCCGCCCAGCGCCCGCCCGCTGCGCCGCCGCCCACGCTCCGCCTCTCCCGCGCCGCCATCCCCACCGCCGCAGCCCCCCACCGCCGGCGCCCGACCACCGCCGCCACCACTCACCGCCCGCCGCACTAACCCGCGCGAGATCCACGCCCTAGGTCACCCGCGCCGAGATCCACCGCCGGCGGCGAGCTCGACCATCCCCACCGCCCCGAGCTCGAGGACGCCGAGCTCTGCCGCCGTCCCCTACCTCCCCCGGTGCCCCGAGCTCCATCGGCGCCCCGAGCTCCACCATCCCGGCGGCAGCCAGTGCCGCCTAGGGCCGCCCCCGGCCGGCCATCCCCCTCCGGGCAGTAGGGAGGTAGGTGGAAGAGAGGAGGGAGGAAGGAGGGAGAAGGAAGAAGAAGAAGGAGAAGGGAGAAAGGAGGAAGAAGAAGGGGAGGAGGAAGGAGAAAGAGGAAGAAGAAAAAGTGAGGGAGAAAGAGGAAGAAGAGGGGAGGGAGAAAGGAGGAGGAAGAAGAAGGGTAGGAGGAAGAAGGAGAAAGAGGAAGAAGAAGAAGGGGAATGGGGAGAAGAAGGTCCTCGGAGCAACGATCGTCCGTGCCGTCCGTCCACACCGTCGTCCCCGTGCGTCACCGAAGGAGGAGGTATAGGTTCCGGATGTCGGCCATCGTGCCGTTTTTTGTGTTGACGGCCTTCGTGAAGGGTTTGTGGATGTGCTGGCCATCGTGCCACAAATGTGGACGTCGGCCTTCGAGCCGACGGTTTTTCTTGCAGGTTTTGGAAACCTCCCCGTACAGGGGAGGTTCTGCCGAAATTTTCAACTAAAAAGTGATGTCCTTTTTTGTTTTGCAGAGCAGGACTTGTCGAAGGGGACCTTGACCATCTTCGTGCACCTACTCACCTCTGCGCCGCCACCCTAGGTATAAATCACCTATGTTCCTTATAGCTGTTGTAAGTAGATTACGTAACCGAGTTAGGCGTCTCCCGTCCGAAAGGGATACGCGGTCGTTGGTATGCGGATCAGTGCATATCTGCGACGGTATCTCTTTCGGATTATCCTCGTTTTTTGGACAGCCCGAGGATGCGTCGATGGGTTAACTTCCATGTTCCGCCCCCGTCCGAGTTGGAGTTTCGGCAGCCCCTCCCCGTTGTTCTCCGGATACACACTCTCCCTGTCGAGACGTGTATCGGGAGGACAGCGGGGAGGTGCTGCCGAAATTCCGTCTCGGACGGGAGCGGAGCATGGAAGCTAACCTCATCTATGCATCCTCGGGTGGGATTAGGACCTATCCTTCACCTATTAGATGGTAGAAACACCTTGTAGATGCAGATGTTGGTTCTATTACTCGC
This sequence comes from Themeda triandra, assembly GCA_018135685.1. NCBI lineage: Eukaryota > Viridiplantae > Streptophyta > Magnoliopsida > Poales > Poaceae > Themeda > Themeda triandra. Next base: position 1,398,513 of record JAENPR010000066.1, on the reverse strand, counting down.
TTACGTTGGCGCATGACAGAGGATGGCTGACCATGAGTGGATGTACATGGGGTTCAAAGACAAGACCGAGGAATGGGTAAAGGGGACCGGTCACTTCCTAGAGCAAGCATTTGGCCCAGCTGCTAAAGGGGCGATTCGGGTGTGGTGTCCCTGTAGCAAGTGTAAGAACGACAAAAAGAAAGAGAGGCGGCCGATGTACCATGATATTTGGAAGAACGGATACGTTGCAAACTATACCCGCTGGATCCTCCATGGGGAACGCCAACGGCTTAGGGAGGCGGTGGTGAGACCGGACCTCGAGGGGTTTGATGCAGATGCCGGAATGGCAGACTTGCTGGCAGACATTGATGAAGCGCTGTTCGTTCAAGGAATGGAGGTGGAGGAAGAAGATCCAGAGGAGACCGCAAAGGCGTACTACACCATGATGGAGGCGGCACAGCAGCCCCTTCACGCGAACACCCACATTTCTAAACTGGATGCCATTTCACGCCTAATAGGGTTGAAGTCGTCACTGGGCATCAGTCGAGAAGGTTTTGATCTCACGTTGGCGATCAAGGCGGGCGCTTCCGAGCTTCACCGCCCGCCGAAGAGCACGTATGAGTCACGAGGCTCCTTCGAGCACTCAAGATGCCGTATGACCCGATCCAAGCTTGTAAGAACGGGTGTGTCCTGTTCCGGAGACCACGAGACAAAGAACACACCGTCCGAAGTGCGAAGCCTCTAGGTACGTGGAGGTAGAAGGCGTGATGGCAATAAGAAACAGATCTAAGATCCCCGAGATGGTCATACGGCACCTTCCCGTACTCACCGAGGCTGCAACGGCGACATGATAGAGGAGTCCGCGAAACAAATGACGTGGCACAAGAATGGTAAAAGATACAGTGACAAGATGCAGCACCCAGCGGATGGTGATGCATGGAAGCACTTCGATGCCATGAATCCTGGCAAGGCCGAGGAGGCTCGGAATGTATGCGTAGCACTGGCAACAGATGGGTTCAACCCATTTGGAATGATGGCGGCCCCGTACACTTGTTGGCCCGTGTTCGTGATCCCCCTCAATCTTCCCCCCGGCATCATGTTCGAACCCAAGAACATGTTCTTGACGCTGATAATACCTGGACACCCGGGCAACAATATGGGTGTGTTCATGCAGCCAGTGTGGGATGAATTGCACAAAGCTTGGGAAGAGGGGGTACTGACGTACGACCGAGCTACAAAGACGAACATCACGATGCATGTGTGGTACCAGTACTCAATGCATGACTTCTTGGCGTATGGCTTATTCAAATACGTGGTGTGTTCACGGGAAGTTCCCTTGCCCAACATGCAAGGCAGATGTGATGTTCACCTGGCTGACCAAGGGTGGCAAGTATTCTTCTTTCGACAAACATCATCAATTCCTAGAGGAGGACCATGAACTGAGACGAGATAAAAAGCACTTCACAAAAGGTGTTCAAGTCACCGGCCCCATCCCTCAGGAAAAGAGCCGAGCTGACATCCTTGCACAGATAGAGGCTCTCGAAATTGTTGAAGAGAATGGTGGTTTTAAAGGATATGGTACCGACCACATGTGGACTCATATATCGGGCTTGACTAGGCTCCCCTACTACAAGGACCTTCTTCTTCCACACAACATCGATGTAATGCACACAGAAAAGAATGTCACCGAGGCACAGTGGGCAATACTCATGGACATTGGCAAGAAGTCAAAGGACAACGTTAAGGCTAGACTGGACATTGAAACGATTTGTGATAGACCAAATCTAGTGATGAAGACCCCTGCGCTAGGCAAGAGATGGAAGAAGGGCCCGGCCGATTACATCCTGAAAAGGCCACATAGGAAGGAAGTACTGGAGTGGATGAAGACGCTAAGGTTCCCCGATGGGTATGCGGTGAATCTGAGCAGGGGAGTGAACGTGCAGATTGGCAAAGTCTTAGGGATGAAGAGTCATGACTTCCACATCTGGATTGAGCGGATCCTTCCTGCGATGACCCGGGGACACCTCCCCGAGCCAGTGTGGCGCGTCCTGGCAGAGTTGAGCTTTTTCTTCCGCCAGCTTTGTGCTAAGGAGTTGTCTCGGGACGTTTGTCTTGAACTGGAGAAGGCTGCACCTCTGTTGCTCTGCAAGTTGGAGATGATATTTCCACCCGGCTTCTTCCCCGTCCATGCAAAGATCGATTTTGCACCTACCAAGGGAGGCACGGTTGGGGGGGGGGGCGTGCAGCACCGTTGGTGCTATCCAATCGAGAGGTGTCTAAAGCTTCTTCAGAAAAAGTGTAGAAATAAAGCCAAAATTGAGGCTTCCGTGGCAGAGGCATTCATTCTAGAGGAGGTGTCGACATTCACACAGGCGTACTATACCGAGGCACTTCGCATACCGCAAGATCCAACCCCTCGTTACAACAACGACGAGAATTCATGCACCCTCAGCCTTTTCAGAGGGGATCTCGGAAGAGCAGGCGTAGGGACCAACGTGTACTTGCTGCATGTTGAGTGGCACACTATCATGATGTACTTGTTGTTGAACCTTGACGAAACCCAAGATTATCAAGAGTAAGTTCTCGATGAGCTTGTTACATATGCCGCCACTATCCTCCACCTATCGATCCGACCCCCGTTGTCTATTGTTTCTCCAGGGAATATATTAATGAACACTGGAGTGGCAGTACGGATCCTACTGAGGAAGAAAAAGACCATCTTCTCAGACATAATAAGCCCGATTTCGTCAATTGGTTCTGTACAAAGGTACCATCCAACTAACCTCGTTCCGACTTTGAGATTCCACTTTGCTCCTATGAGCGAGTAATGTAACTATCTACCTGTCCTAACCTTGCAGGCTAATTGTGATACGGAAATGAGTCCTGCATTGAGATGTGTGGGCAAAGGCGCCGAGCGACATGTCAGGTCATTCGACGTTTATGACGTGAATGGCTATCGCTTTCGCACGAGAAGCTACGAAGAGAAACGGGGCAACCTAAAAACCACGTGCAGCGGAGTTCGTACTCCCGGCACGGATGGGAAGGACTATTACAGCATCGTCGAAGAGATATTGGAGCGTGACTTTGGCAAAGACCTAGGTTGTAAGGCAGTGGTATTCAAATGCCATTGGTTCGATCCTGAGTTCACGAAAAAGGACCTTAAGATTGGGCAAGTCGAAATCCGACAGGATTCCAAATATGGAGGAGACGATGTCTATATTGTGGCTAACCGAGACGCCACGCAAGTTTATTACCTCCCATGGGCAAACCAAAATGACAAGCGCCTTGTGGGTTGGAGCCTTGTGCAGATGGTATCGCCACGCGGTAAAGCGGCGGCCCCGAATGATAATGATTACAACTTTGACCCAAGGATAGATGAGTTCTATCAACCTGAGGGGCTAGAAGGTAGGTTGGAGATAGACATTCTTTCGCTGATGGGTATGGAAGTAAACAACGACATCGTTGAGGACGAGGGTGATGAGGTGCACGATGCTGAGGACTTACGAATCCTTGATGAATGGCAGATGCGACGCGATGTAGTTGTTGCGGACGATGTTGGTAGTGATGACGACTTAAGAGAGCTCGATAATATTGATAGTGATGACGACAGTACTGATGATGACGACGAGCGCTCGCCAGCAATATTGCCTTTCGCGGAGATAATTTCTAATTCATGTAATACTATATTGTTATTAATATTACCTTGCAGTTATTAATATTACCCTGCAGTTATGTTTCTTTACAAGTACTTGTTATTAATACTAACTCTTTTAATCTTTGTCATTGCAGGCACTCGACAAAATGCCAGGCGGAGGGCGGCCACGACGAAGCGTCACCTCGAAGTACATGGTGCCGGTCGACCCGGACGAGGAGGAGGAGGAGCACGTGGCGGCCGACCCCCGCGAGGACGAGGACGAGGAGCTTGAGGTGGAGCCGTCGACCAGTAGGGGTGTGAGGGCCCCCAGCGGACGGCACCGCATGCCATCGAGGAGGCTGTTCGAGATGGCCTCCTAGGAGGGGCAACGACGACGACGACCGGTGACGGTGAGTGGCGGTGTCTGCGGCGGAGACGCCGATGGCGACGACGACGACCTCGGCTGCGGCGACGAGGAGACAGCGGGCGGCTCTACTTCCACAGCTTCGGGCAAGCCCTTCCAGCGCGGCCCCACCAGGCTCCCTAGCCACCTGCCAGTCGCTGACGAGTGCCCGGTGATTCGGCCCACGGGCAAGTAAGTAACCATTGTTGATTTCTCTACTTGTTCATATGACATTTTCAAATTCAAACTGCATACTAACAATTGTTGTTAATGACTCGTGCAGGGGCTGGAAAAAGGTGACAAAAAGGGGTTCTTCACGCTGTCCCACTAGCATCCAGGGCCTGCTAATTAAAAAGCACTTCCCTGGCTTGGTCCTCACCGCCGAGGGTAACCACATCGTGCCCGAGAAATGGCACCACTTCTCCCTTGTCAAGGACGAAAATGACGAAGTCCTTGCTGACAAGATCAAGAGGGAGTTCTGGGTGAGTCTTTGCATTGCATCGCATATCTCAATACAACGGATTCATTGGACTAGTGCAGATTCTTAAGTAATGGCACCACTTCTCCCTTGTCAAGGACGAAAATGACGAAGTCCTTGCTGACAAGATCAAGAGGGAGTTCTGGGTGAGTCTTTGCATCGCATCGCATATCTCAATACAACGCATATCTCAATACAACTTAAGTAATTGTTAGGAAACATCCGTTATGATTTCTTACATGACACATTCAATTCATTATCTGGAATATCAAAAACTTGAATGTCATGCAGATGCCTCCGGGCTAGTGCAGCAAGTACGAGGACTGCTGGCTTGTAATTGTCAGAGGGTGGCGTACGCCGGTGGCGTACGAGGAGCGCAGAGCACGTCCGGCGAAACGCAAGGCAAAGCTCGATAGGTCGGGGGTCTCACACCACCAAGGGAGCAAGATCCTTCCAGAGTTCATGGACACATGGGTATGCTTCTGTTGATGCATTTGTTATAGCGCTCAATTGTCACTGCTTGTAACCATGTTTGTGTTTTCCTCGCAGTCGGCGACGCATGGTGGGGAGCAAATCAACGAGTTCACGAGGTACGCGCTTGCTTACATCGGCAAAGCGAAAGCGCCCACCACCGTGTACAGCTCGTCGCTCGGGCCAGAGAAGTACACCAGCCCGGTCATCTACGACAAGCTCACCAAGTACGCCGCCGCAGCTCGAGAGCACCATGGCGCTGACTACGACCCTGCCACCGAGCCCCTGGACACTGACCTCGTGATGAGAATTGGAGGAGGGAAGCAGCACGGCCGGTCTTTGTGCAGGCACCGTCGGCGGGTTTGAACCTGACTCCAAGTGGTAGCCCTCCACTGGGTCCTTCTCCACCGCACGGCTAGGCACCTTACTAGAGCTTCCCCACGCAGCCGTACGTCTGGCCTCCTCCACAGTCGCAGGGGTACTCCTCCTGGCCGCAGCAGGGGCACTACGGGCCTCCAGGCGTATCTCCGCAGCAGTTGGGGCAGTACTGGCAGTACGGTTCGGCCCCGCAGTCGGGTTGGTCGCAGGAGGAGCAAGGTGGAGGCACGACTCCGAGTTGGTCTCCGTGGGAGCAAGGTGGTGGGGGCTCTGGGACCCCTGGGGACGGTGCCTCGAGCTAGGTACTACACTTGTCGCTTTTGGACCTTGTATGGATGACGATCGACATTTGTCGCTTGTGTATGGATGACTTGGATATGTGGGTTACATGCTATATATGTGATGTATGGATGGAAATGGTATTTTGTTGCTATATATGTGGGTCATATGCTATATATGTGATGTATGTGTTGAAATGTCGTGGAAATGCAAGAAAACAGAAAAATAAAAGAAAAAAATTTCCCAGGTTTGCCGATGGCCAGCCGTCGGCAAACCTGGGATTATGTGTCAGCAAATCCCCAGGTTTGCCGACGGCTGGCAGCCCGTCGGCAAAGTGACCATAACTTTGCCGATGGCCGGCCGTCGGCAAAAATAGTTTGCCGACGGCCGAGGCCATCGGCAAAGAAATTCCAAAAAAAATAAAAAACCCTTTGCCGATGGCCGCGCCACGTCAGCCGTCGGCAAAGCCGCCGTCAGCCTGACGGCGCGTCGGCTGACGTGGCGCCTTTGCCGATGGCTGACGTGGCCATCGGCAAAGCCTGACACGTGGCCATCGGCAAACTTCGCTTTGCCGAAGAAATGTCTGCCGATGGCGGTTTGCCGACGGCCTTCGCCGACGGCTGTCAGCCATCGGCAAACAGCTGGGATCCGGTAGTGTATCCATATAAATTCTAACACTACACACGCACACCACATGCAACTTGTGCACTACTACACCTACAACTACAAACAGATAGAAACCGTGTCCTTCTCAAGATCACCGGGGCCATCTATGGCTCCGTAGATGACGGGCACGTCACAATCCCCTTGGCTCCACGCGAGAGAAGCTGCAGATATCTTATGGGGGAAAATCCTCCGTGGGAAAATCACGCGTCAAGCAGAGACTTGCTTCATGCGGTCACCAGAATCACTTGGGCTTCCAGGTCGGCCGAGATACAGCGTTAAGGCATTCTTTTTTGTTTTTTGAGCCTCAACTCTTTAAGTACAAGCTGTATCTGAACTCACGTACTAACTCACACCCTCACACGCACACACTCACACACGCGACCTAGTGCGCAAGCTGGATCTACACCTGTACAAAGAGAGTGCAAGTGACTGAGAGGTATCCAAAGTCATCCAGGCTTCAAACGTGACGGGCACATCACTCTGATCAGCTACTGTTCCCGCTACTGTTCCCAAGTGAGACACGGCCAGCGCTCGAACGCTGAGCGGCTGCTTGAATCGCTTGGGCTTCCAGGTCGGCCCGAGATACTTGGCGTAATGTCGTTAAGGCGTTCTCTTCTTGACTTTCGGTTCTTCGGGCCCGAGAGCACAGACTTGTCTACAATTTCCGTCGACACGTTTCGTCGTCGTTTGGTCCATCCAGTAACTGATGGTTTCAGGCTTTCAGCATCAACGGATTCCAGCAGTAAGTTCGAGGAAATTTGGTCACACACGGTGAGTGGCACAGCACACTCCTTGACTTCAATAAATTCTCTCTGAGTCTAGATCGATGGGCATTTTGTGTTGAAGGGAAAGATACGAAATTCATCACGTTATTTATAGCCTTAATTATCGGAGATAGAGAGTGCAAGGTGAGGCTTTTGACCACACACACTATGACGTATGACACTAACTTTGACAGCAGCGACGAAGCGAACGTCTTCTGCTTTCAGATGGGAGATCGGATGGCCTGTACGAGCTAGCCTAGCCACCAAGGCAGCAAGCTGATGGAGCCATGCCTTTTGTTCTATAAAGAAGACGAGCTGATCTACTCCCTCTCCTATGTTTCCATCTTCCTCCCTCTCCGATCTCCATTTCTCCCGGCTCTCAGTCTCTCTCATCTTTGGCGTCCAACCCATCGTGGGTGATGTCAGTCCAGCCGTCCATGGAGATGCAACAAGGACCTGACAACTATTCTCCCGCCGGGGTACGTCCGTCACCAATTCACTATTGATGAACGTCTCTCTTCTCTAGTCTCTAGTCTCCTGATCTGCTTCATCATGTTTGCACGCCCATTATTGCGTCTTTTGTTTGAGTAAGTTCTCAGACCGTCTCCAACGGACAACCCATCACGTTAGCCATATCCAAAATGCATGGTGGGAGTACAAAAAATACCCTCCAACAGAGTAGGCAAAAGGAGACCAATTTTGCCTCGTTGCTGAGAGGAGCACCGAAACTGCCTCTTTCTCTCTCTTCAACCCAAATCTGTGCCGTCGACGTGGCCCGTAGGAGACCGTGCAGTTGGCGCCGGGTGGGGGCCAGCAGATGACGATGGCGGAAGGGGGCCCGCGACGGGGAGCCGCCGGCGCTGCGAGAGGCGGCACCACGGCGGGGCGCGGCCGGCGCTGCCAGGTAGTCCTCAGGGACTCATCGTCCTCCTCGCCTCCGGGTGCCGACGATGAACGAGCCACCACGGGCGGCTAGCGCGGCCTCCGCCTCCAGCTCCGGTGAGCTGCGGCCGTGCAGGTGGCGGAGCTCGTCGCGCGCCGCTGTGTGAGCGGACTGACCTCGAGCTCCTCACCGGCCCGCGCAGGGGAGGGACGCGTGCAGAGATGGCCTGCCGGCGGTTTGCGCGGAGGCGGAAGTGAGGGGCGGCGCCGCCATGCGGCTCGAGCAGAGGGAGTGGGTGGCGCCGCCGCGGAGTTTCTTTCGCGTACGTGGTGGGGGGTCTGGGATCTGGTGGTTGGGAGACTAGCGAAAGATGGGCAGGCGGCACATGCAATTTTTTCTTTTTTCTCTAATTCAGCCGCATACACTTATGGATTGGCTGTTGGAGAAGCACACGATTGGGGATGACTATTTTTACTGTACAGGACTCAATTGGTGGGATGCGTCGTGCATTTGGGTATGTGTTGTCAAAATGCATTTTTGGCTCCTGAGTTAGAAGCACTCATCGTGATGGGACCCACATGTTAGCGACGAGGCTCTACCTTAGAAAAAACCTCGGACAAATATAATTCTTATTTGAAAATTGTAGTCCTTGATGAGTTTTTTAACTTTCTAGTTTTGATGTTTTATCTAAGATCATTAAGGGCTCAAACAAATAATATAAAGTTTTAACAACATATTAATGAGGTATCACAACTTGTCACCTTAGAAAAAACATATATTTTTCTTATATGGTGTCAGATAATAAAGATAACTTTCATATATATGAAAAAAATACACTACAGAAAACTGGATCTTTGCCGAGTGCCTGGAGGTTTGCCGAGTGGTAAAACTCGGGCACTCGGCAAAGAGGCCCTTTGCCGAGTGCCAAACCCAGCACTCGGCAAAGGATGCTTTGCCGAGTGCCCGACTCTCGGCAAAGTCAGGCACTCGGCAAAGAACTTCTTTGCCGAGTGCCCAAACGGCATCCATGGCCGTCACCTTTGCCGAGCCTGCCGTCAGGCACTCGGCAAAGAGTATATCTTTGCCGAGTGCCAGCCCTAGCACTCGGCAAAGCTTTTATGTTTTTTTTTTATTTTGGTCACCAGTTTTTTTGTGTAGCACTCCTACAGTACCATGATCAACATGTTCAAATTTGGCACTTTTTTAGTACATTTCGGTATATTTTTTCACTTTATTTCTATTTCTTGAATATTTTTTGGAAAATGTAGGTTTGAACTGCGGGTGCATCGAATATTCAATTTGAATGATTCAAAAAATTGTATTCTTGTTTTTGAGTGTAAAGTTAGGCCAAATCCATTAACTGACCCAAAATTTGGATCAACGTGCTCACGGGGAAACGCCGCCATCTCCCAGCCGGGCGGTTTTTTAGTTCTAAAAAATGCAAATGAATTCTGAAAATCACAAAACTTATCGAGATGTCATGATATCGTATGCGTATCCTGTGGTAAAAATTTGAAAAAGTTTCGCGCAAGTTGCCACGTATGATGTTCACAAACCAGTACATCCCCACATGTTCACCGACACCCTAGGTATAAATCATCTCTCTTCCTTATAGTTGTCGTAGATCGCGTGACCCAGTTAGGCGTCTCCCGTCCAAAAGAGATACGGTCGTTGGTATGCGGATCTTTGCATACCTGTGACCGTATCTCTTTCGGATTGTCCACGTTTTTTGGACAGCCCGTGGATACATAGATGGGTTAGCTTCCATGTTCTGCTCCCGTCCGAGTCAGAGTTTCGGCAGCACCTCCCCGTTGTTCTCCGAATACACACTCTCCCTGCCAGGACGTGTATCGGGAGAACAGCGGGGAGGTGCTGCCGAAATTCCATCTCGGATAGGAGTAGAGCATGGAAACTAACCTTATTGTAACACCCGTGTTTTTGCATCATTCTAAAAATCACTAAAAATTTGAACTTTATATAATTAACAACTTAAAACCGGATTAGTTTACTTTCCACTATGCAAAAACCTATTTTCCGAAACCCTGCATTGAAAATCCACCATATGCATATAGGATAGAATGCTTGTGTGAGTGTTTTTATGAATGCCTGCTTGATTGATTGTGTGATTGTATGCTTACCCTTCTAGAATTTATGACGGCACCAAAATAATATTAACTGGACCCTTAGTTTAACTAGAACCTTTCTTTATAATATAATAGTAGATAACATACCCTGTTCTACGTGCTCTATTTATAATAGTCATCACTTTGTTAGTTTGCTATTTCACAATATTAGTTATACTAGCAAAATTGCCTGTGCATTGCAACGGAAATAATAATATTAATTAGCCTAATCTAAAAAAAATAACATCCAAAAATACACAATGAAAATCCTATATATTACAAAGTCCAATTATTAAGTTGATTCTACATGAAAAGTAATACAAAGTCCAATTATTAAGTTGATTCTACATGAAAAGCAAACTGCCGCTTGATGAGGAATTAAATGTATTAGTACGATCTTCCGGGTGTATATAGAGCAGAGTTAGTCAGACATTAGTTAGTTAGCTTAATACCATCATCTTCAACGCGTGCTACACATTTCTTCTCCTTTATTTATTTCTCTTTTAATCATTTTATTATTTTTATTCCCGTGACTCCATTTTATTTGTTTCTCAAACCTACTCGCACAACATAAAAGGCCCAGTAACATCTTGCAGCCCAATAGCCAACACCAGCCTAATATTTTAGCAACAACCTATATAAATAGGATTGGAACCCTAGACGGCCTGTTTTTCCCACCCCGAGACCCGCCGCCGCACAATACGCAATCCCCATTCCCCACCTCCACTCCGTCACGCCGCGAGAGGAGACCACAACAACCGCGTTGTGTGTCGCGTCTCCCTTTCCCTGCCCTGCCCGTCCCAGGTCTCAAGCTCCCCCACTGCTTCGCACTCACGAGATCGAGAGAGACGAGTCACGTGGCTGTCGCACGCGGCGTGCGCATGTCGCGTATCCCCTTCCTGTGGCAACTCTCCCAAGCTCCGCACGGATCTAGCCTAGCTGGCAATAGCAGTGAGACGGTGAGTTGGTGTACTTGTTGGATAGCATGACGGAGAAGTTGGCGTCACGACGGGCTGAAAAACGAAGTTTTCGTAGCGCCGGACGCGCAGGGCTTTGGCGCCGGACGCGTCCGGCGCGTGTTAGCTTGGCTCAGGTTGGTGGCTCCGCGTTGGTGAGCGCCGGACGCGCGACGGACGCGGGCGTCGGACGCGGCGTGTTCTCTGTGCAGCGTCCGGCGCATGCTGAGTCTTGGCGTGGTGCTGGCTGGCGAGCTGAAGGCGGCGGACGCCGGGCCGTGCGTCCGGCGGCCGGCGGACGCGGACCAGAAACTTTTGAGTTTCGGCCGGTCTGTCGGACGCGGGCGCCGGACGCGCGTTGGGGAGCGCCGGACGCCGACGTGGCGGCACGCGGTTGGCCGCGGCGCCAACGGTCGTCTGGGGCGCGCGCGCGGGCTGAAGCGCCGGACGCGTCCGGCGGCCTGCGGCGGACGCGTCCGGCGCAGTGAAAATTCGCCCCCGAGGGGGCAACGGCTAGTTTGAAGAGTTTGGGCTATAAATAGATGGGTGGCCGGGCTTGGCTCCCTCTCTTGGCTCTTCCAACTCATTCATTCATCCTTTGAGCTGAAGAAACACTCTCCCTCTCATCTCTCTTGCTTGATTGTGAATCCAAAGTGAGATTGAGAGATCACCTAGTGCATTGCATTGCTTGAGGGCATCTAGTGGCACTTGTGGGTGGTTTAGCCGGTGGATTTCTTGTTACTCTTGGAGAGTACCGCTCCTAGCCGGCTTGGAGATTGTTGGAGACGTTGGCAAGAGAAGGTGATTGTTCTTGGCCACCTCCGGTTGATTGTGAGAGGTTTGAGCTCACCTCGTGGGGATCACGAAGAGCATCCTAGTGGATTGCGCGTGTCGTTGAGTACCTCGCTTGAGAGTGGTGTCTTGCGGTGACTTGAGGGTCACACCGAGGAACCATCTAGGTGTTGGTCGACACAACGGGTGACGTAGCTTGGCGGTGCCCAAGTGAACATCCGGGGATAAATCATTGTGTTCATCTTGTCTCCCGGTGATTGGTCATCATCCTTTGTGTGTTGCCGATTGTGATTGATTGTTCATCTCCTTGGTGATTGGCAACCTCGACTCGACACGTCGGTATAACAAGCTCCTACTCTCTCTTGTATTACTTTGATTACATTCTTGCAAGTAGAATTGCTTGTGTGGTCGGTCGGGAACCACTTCTTGTGTAGACTAAATCCCGTGGGTAGAACTCTTGATCACTAGTGGTAGCTTTTGTGTGTACTAGTGATCACCTACTAGAATTGCTTGGATAGGAGGCTTGCAACATCTAGTAGGCTAAGCATAACTTGCTTTCCGCCGTTTGTGTATCTAACGAAGTTTGCTTAGTGAGTTTGTAGAAATTTTTATAGGCTATTCACCCCCTCTAGCCATCTAGGACCTTACAAGTGGTATCGGAGCCGAGGTCACCGTTTTAGTGCAAGGCTTAACATCCTACGGTGTTAAGATGGCTCAAATTGTGTTCAACAATGTTGGGGGCAAACCGCCTATGTTTGATGGAGTTAGCTCATTTGACCATTGGAAAAGAAAGATGATCATGTATCTTGGTTCGATACAAGAGAGAGTATTGCAAGTTACATTGCATGATTATGCCATACTTGATAATGATCATCTCACCGATGAAGACAAAGCCAACATCACATGCAATAGAATGGCTCTCAACACCCTATACAATGGCATTGATACAAAGGTGTTTGAGGGAATCAAGGATTTGAAGCTTGCAAGTGAAGTGTGGACTAGATTGGGTGAGACCTATGAGGGCACCAAGGTTGTGAAGAGTGCCAAGTTATATGGACTCAAGAGTGAGTTCGAGAACTTCAAGAAGAAAGAGGATGAAACAATCATTGAAATGTTTCATCGCTTACAAGTCATTGTGAATGATCTCAAGAGTTTGGGGCACAAGACAAAAGATGAAGATTTTTGTCACAAGTTCTTGATTTGCTTGCCGAGGAGCTTCAAGATGTTGAAGCTTATGCTACAAAGAGATGGGCTTGAAGCTAAGAAGCCAAATGATTTGCTTGGTGAAGTCTTGACATATGACAAATTTGATCAAGATGATGAGAAGGTAGAAGAAGAGAAGAAGAAGAAGACCGTGGCATTCCAAGCCACATCCTCCAAGGGCAAAGCACCAATCTTTGAAGAAGAAGAAACCATTGAGGAAGATGGTGACTTTGAGATTGATGATGAGGCACTTGCTCGTGTGGTGAAGAAGATGGGACACATGTTCATCAAGAGAAGAGGCTTCAAGAGGAACAACTTCAAGAAGCAAGAGCAACCAAGAAAGTGCTTCAATTGTGATAGCACCGAGCATCTACAAGCCGAATGCCCATATGAGAAGAAGAAGAACTACAACAAGGGCAAGTTTGAGAAGAAGAAGCATGAGGCCAAGATGACACTCAAGAAGGGCAAGAATGGTGCATTTGTCGTCACTTGGGAAAGTGACAATGATGATGAAGATGAAGATTCAAGCAACAAGGCTATGGCTTCCATTGCCATCAACAAGAAGTCTTCATTATTCTCTACATCACCATCATGCTTCATGGCCAAGGAAACAAAGGTACAATATGATGATAGTGATGATGATAGTGAGATGGAATATGCTCACGATGTTGATAATGTTGATGATGATGATGAACCGACTAAGGATCAAATATATGACTTGATGCAAGAAACTAGAGATATAGCTATTGCCAAGGAAAAGGAGTGCAAGAAGCTTTCAATGAAAGTAGAAATACTTGAGAAAACCCTAGGTGAGCTTATGACCACTCATGAGAGTCTAGTGGTAGACCATGAGAAGCTTGGTGATGCTCATTCTAAGCTTAAAGAAGCTCACTCACTTCTACTTGAGCAACAAGCAAAGAAAGTGGTGATTGCATCATGTGATATAGGTCTTACTTGTGACATCATTGATGAGTCATTTTATCAACCTATCATCATGACAAATGCTAACCCTTCTTGTAGCACATCATCCACCACCACCACCGACTCTATCTCCACTACTAGTGATGGCTTCACTTGTGATGCTACACTAATGGTAGAGAATGAGACCCTCAAGAAGGAGGTGGATGAGCTCACTCATGCCTTAGGCAAAGCCTATGGTGGTGAGGCCCGCTTGCTAAAGTGCTTGGGTAGCCAAAGGTTCTCTCTTAACAAAGAGGGATTGGGCTATACCCCAAGAAAGGCAAGTCGGCCTTTGCAACTCCAAAGCCTAGCTTTGTGAAGAGCAATGGTCGGTTTTGCTATAGATGCAAGCAAGTTGGGCACCTAGAGCAAAATTGCAACAAGAAGCAACAAAACAAGAAACTTGACAATGCTATACCTTTTGATTCTTGTTATGTGCTTACCAAGGGTGTGAAAGGTGTGCAAGCTAAGTTTGTTGGTACACCCATTGTTGGCCCAAAGAAGAAAGCTATTTGGGTACCAAAGAGCTTAGTCACTAACCTACAAGGACCCAAGCAAAAATGGGTACCTAAGCTTCATTGATTTGCTTGTAGGTGAATTATAAAGCCGGAGGAAGGCATTGGATTATTGATAGTGGGTGTTCTCAACACATGACCGGTACATCAAGAATGTTTGATTTAATTGAGAAGAATAATAGTGGCATTGAGTCAATTACTTTTGGCAATAACAAGAAAGGCAAGGTTGTTGGTTTGGGCAAGATTGCAATATCAAATGACATGAGTATCTCCAATGTGATGCTAGTTGAAAGCTTGGATTTCAATCTTCTCTCCGTGGCACAAATTTGTGATCGAGGCTACAAGTGCATTTTTGGGGCAAATGATGTTGAGGTAGTTTCTCTTGATGGCTCCAACTTGGTGTTCAAAGGCTTTAGATATGAGAATCTCTATCTTGTTGATTTCAACACTAGTGAAGCTTCTTTGACAACATGTTTGATATCAAAATCAAGTTTGGGTTGGCTTTGGCATAGAAGACTTGGGCATGTTGGCATGAAACAATTGAAGAAGCTCACACAACACAATCTTGTTGAAGGCTTGAAAGATGTTGTATTTGAGAAGGACAAGTTGTGTAGTGCATGTCAAGCCGGGAAGCAAGTTGGAAGTTCACATCCAAAGAAGAGTATAATGAGCACATGCAAGGCATTTGAGTTGTTGCACATGGATCTATTTGGCCCAACTACATACACAAGTATTGGTGGCAACAAGTATGGATTTGTCATAGTGGATGACTTCACAAGATTCACATGGGTATTCTTTCTTAGTGACAAGAGTGAAGTGTATGACACCTTCAAGACTTTTCTCACTAGAGTTCACAATGAGTTTGACATGAGAATCAAGAAAGTGAGAAGTGACAATGGGAGTGAGTTCAAGAATACAAGAATGGAAGAATTGTGTGATCACTATGGCATTGGTCATCAATTCTCGGCGAAATACACTCCACAATCAAATGGCCTAGTTGAGAGGAAGAATAGAACATTGCTTGATATGGCTAGATCAATGCTTCATGAGTACAATGTTAGTCAATCATTTTGGGATGAAGCAATCAACACGGCATGCTACTATATTAATAGGCTCTATTGTCATACTTTGCTTGAGAAGACCCCATATGAGTTACTTCATGGAAGAAAGCCCAACATTGGCTATTTTAGAGTATTTGGTTGCAAATGCTACATCTTGAGAAAGGGCACTAGATTGGGGAAGTTTGAAAAGAGATGTGATGAAGGGTTCCTACTCGGTTATTCAACTACAAGCAAGGCTTATAGAGTTTGGAACAATTCAAGTGGCATTAGAGAGGAAGTCCATGATGTGCAATTTGATGAAACCAACGGATCACAAGATGAAGATGAGAATCTAGAAGATGTTGGTGGAAACCAATTGGTTGAAGCTATGAAGAACATGGACATTGGTGACATAAGAGCAAAGCAAGTGGTTGATGTACAAGATGATAAAGATGAAGTGCTAAATTCTCCATTGAGGCAAGCTAGCAATGCTCAAGTGCAAGATCATGGTGCTAGTTCATCAAATGAAGACAAGCCCAGTGATCAACCAAGTTCAAGCAATCAAGTGCAAGTGCTACAACCAAAACATGTTGCAAGAGATCACCCAATTGATAGTGTCATTGGTGATATTAGAAGTGGTGTGCAAACAAGATCAAGAGTGGCTATGATTTGTGAGTATGCATCATTTGTGTCAACCAAAGAGCCAAAGAAAGTTGAGGAAGCCTTGGATGATGCCGATTGGATCATGGCAATGCAAGAAGAGCTTAATAACTTCACAAGAAATGATGTGTGGGAGTTAGTTGAGAGGCCGGAGGATCACAATGTCATTGGAACCAAATGGGTTTTCAAAAACAAGCAAGATCAAGATGGTGTTGTGATTAGAAACAAAGCAAGACTAGTTGCACAAGGCTATACTCAAGTTGAAGGTCTTGATTATGATGAAACATATGCTCCCGTGGCAAGATTGGAGGCAATAAGGATTCTATTGGCTTATGCATGTGCCCATAACATCAAGTTATATCAAATGGATGTCAAGAGTGCATTTCTCAATGGGATCATCAATGAGCTAGTATATGTTGAGCAACCTCCCGGTTTTGAAGATGAGAAGAGACCCAACCATGTGTACAAATTGAAGAAAGCTTTGTATGGCTTGAAGCAAGCACCTAGAGCATGGTATGAGAGATTGAAGACTTTTCTTCACTCCAAGGGGTTCATTATGGGCAAGGTTGATACTACTCTATTCACCAAGAAGATTGGTAATGATCTCTTCATTGTGCAAATCTATGTTGATGATATCATCTTTGGATCAACCAATCAAGCATATTGTGAAGAATTCGGTGAAATGATGGCAAAAGAATTTGAGATGTCCATGATTGGTGAACTTAGCTATTTCCTTGGTCTTCAAGTCAAGCAATTGAAGAATGGGACATTTGTAAGTCAAGGAAAATACATAAGGGACATGTTGAAAAAGTTTGGAATGCAAGATGCAAAGCCAATTTCCACTCCAATGGGCACCAATGGGAATCTTGATAGTGATTTTGAGGGCAATATGGTGAATCAAAAGGAATATCGGTCATTGATTGGAAGCCTACTCTATGTCACCGCATCAAGGCCGGATGTCATGTTTAGTGTTTGCATGTGTGCTAGATATCAAGCCTCACCTAGAGAGAGTCATCTCACGGCCGCAAAGAGAATATTGAGGTACTTGAAGCAAACAAGAGATGTTGGATTGTGGTATCCCAAGGGGTCAAAGTTTGAATTAATTGGATATTCGGACTCCGACTATGGTGGTTGCAAGATCAATAGAAAGAGCACAAGTGGTACATGTCAACTTCTTGGAAGATCACTTGTGTCATGGTCCTCAAAGAAACAAAATAGTGTGGCAATCTCTACCGCCGAAGCCGAATATGTTAGTGCGGGGAGTTGTTGTGCACAATTGCTTTGGATGAAGTCAACTTTGAAGGATTATGGCATCAACTTCAAGAATGTGCCATTGTTTTGTGATAATGAAAGTGCAATCAAGATGACACAAAACCCGGTTCAACATGGAAGAACAAAGCACATTGACATAAGGCATCATTTCATAAGAGATCATCAACAAAAGGGTGACATTTCCATTGAAAGTGTGGGCACCGATGATCAACTTGCCGACATCCTCACCAAGCCACTTGATGAAAGAAGGTTTTGCAAGCTAAGGAATGAATTAAACATTCTTGACTTCTCAAACATGTGTTGAATGCACCCCACCACTACTTGATATGCCTCTTCTTTGACAAAGCAAGGTACCATTGGTTGACATGTCATTCATGCTTAGGATTATACTTGTGGTAGCACATGTAGACATACAAGGTGCATTTGGAGCATTCATGATAAATCAAATGTGTTTGATGTATATATGTTTACCACTATTGCTTCTATGCTTTGCTTGATCTAGTGGTGACATATGACATGTTTATGGGCTTGCAATCCTAGTGTTGAATCTAGAATATTTGCTACAAGTGTTTAATTCAACATAGGCAAGATAACCCTTGTCATGAGGTGTGAAGAAGCTTGTCTTTGGTTCAAACCGAATTAAATATCTTTGGCAAGTGGTATAGATTGAACCAAATTTGACTAAAGTTTTGCTTACTCCATCAAAGTTCTTTTCTCTCCACAATTTGATCCCGTTTTTGGGCAATTGTTGACAAAGGGGGAGAGAAAAAGATGATTGAACATGATAAAGGGGTAAATAAAATTTTGATGCACACAAGTAGGGGGAGCAAGCTCATGAACAAAGTTGTTGCATTTGTTTGTGCATTCTCATATGACTTGCTCATGGCACCTAGTTTCAAGTTTTATACAAGTGGTGTCTTCTTGCTTGTGTGGTGCAATGCTAGTATAGGACTTGAATGGTGTAATGATCTACTAGCATGCATAGATTGTAACTAGACTCCCCTTACCTTACAAGTGGTTCAAGAACTTTGCTTATAATGATTGATCTCACGGGGTTCTTGAGTTTTTGATGGATGTCTAGTTACTTCATGGTGCTAAGGATGGTGTAAAAGGCAACTCCGATTGGTATCACGCTTCAAAGGTCCATTTCTTACACCTTAGCATCATTTTGGTAGAATTACTCTCCCCACACTTCTATCCATGCATATGTGCAAAGCTTCAAATCCAAACTCTATGCACATATGTAGGGGGAGCAATACTACCAAAACCGAACTTGCTATAGTTGTCCAAATTTCTCTTGTGAGCTTAATGATTGGACAAGTATGACAAGTTCAAAATCTTTATTATAAAATCATCTTTGTTGAGGTTGTCATCAATTACCAAAAAGGGGGAGATTGAAAGTCCCTAGTTTGGTTTTGGCTAATTGATGAAACCTAGGACTAACCTTGTTTATCTAAGTGGTTGATTTAGAGAAAGGTTGTCCTCATGATGAGCATATTGAATATGAAGCATGACACGTGTCATGTGATCAAAGATGAAGATCAAGATGATGCTTGGCTCCATGGACCGGTGTTGAAGGTGAAGGGCTAGTCAAGGCTTCGGAGTGAAGGACCATGTGATGGTGAAGCTCGGGCAAGACTAGGCGCCGATGGACCGATGCACGGTGAAGGGCAAGTAAAGTCGAGGTCGATGGATCGAGACGGTCACATGATGGTGTGAAGCGTTCATATCATTTGGAGAAACAAAATGGGCTCAAGGCAAAGGTATAACTGATAGGGCCATTTTGTTTTGCACTCAAGACACCATAGAGGGTGTGAGTGGTTTAG
Organism: Themeda triandra; assembly: GCA_018135685.1. NCBI lineage: Eukaryota > Viridiplantae > Streptophyta > Magnoliopsida > Poales > Poaceae > Themeda > Themeda triandra. The sequence goes on along the minus strand of JAENPR010000066.1, from coordinate 1,379,231 downwards.
GTTCGATAGCCGCACTATTAAGAGGGGAAGTCTTATCGGCTATTCGACGCACGGGTGCCACTAGGTGAATTCATGAAGTGCATTGCATGTAGGGCCTAGTGAGCTAACCTAACCTTTGGGAAATGATTGTGAAAAGCTAACACACAATGGATTCGGCGCTTTTGGGAAAAATGGATGCATATTTTCTATTGCGCCGGATGCAAAATTTGGTTGAAATCATGCTATCTCGATGATCAAGTTGGTATACTTGTTGGATAGCATGACGGAGAAGTTGGCGTCACGACGGGCTGAAAAACGAAGTTTTCGTAGCGCCGGACGCGCAGGGCTTTGCGCCGGACGCGTCCGGCGCGTGTTAGCTTGGCTCGTTTGGTGGCTCCGCGTTGGTGAGCGCCGGATGCGTGACGGACGCGGGCGTCGGACGCGGCGTGTTCTCGTGCGGCGTCCGGCGCATGCGAGTCTTGGCGTGGTCTTGCGAGCTGAAGGCGGCGGACGCCGGGCCGTGCGTCCGGCGGCCGGCGGACGCGACCAAAACTTTTGAGTTTCGGGCCGGTCTGTCGGACGCGGGCGCCGGACGCGTTGGGTTGGGAGCGCCCCGGACGCCGACGTGGCGGCACGCGGGTTGGCCGCGGCGCCAACGGTCGTCCGGGCGCGCGGGCCGAAGCGCCGGACGCGTCCGGCGGCTGCGGCGGACGCATCCGGCGCAGTGAAAATTCGCCCCCGAGGGGGCAACGGCTAGTTTGAAGAGTTTGGGCTATAAATAGATGGGTGGCCGGGCTTGGCTCCCTCTCTTGGCTCTTCCAACTCATTCATTCATCCTTTGAGCTGAAGAAACACTCTCCCTCTCATCTCTCTTGCTTGATTGTGAATCCAAAGTGAGATTGAGAGATCACCTAGTGCATTGCATTGCTTGAGGGCATCTAGTGGCACTTGTGGGTGGTTTAGCCGGTGGATTTCTTGTTACTCTTGGAGAGTACCGCTCCTAGCCGGCTTGGAGATTGTTGGAGACGGTGGCAAGAGAAGGTGATTGTTCTTGGCCACCTCCGGTTGATTGTGAGAGGTTTGAGCTCACCTCGTGGGGATCACGAAGAGCATCCTAGTGGATTGCGCGTGTCGTTGAGTACCTCGCTTGAGAGTGGTGTCTTGCGGTGACTTGAGGGTCACACCGAGGAACCATCTAGGTGTTGGTCGACACAACGGGTGACGTAGCTTGGCGGTGCCCAAGTGAACATCCGGGGATAAATCATTGTGTTCATCTTGTCTCCCGTGATTGGTCATCATCCTTTGTGTGTTGCCGATTGTGATTGATTGTTCATCTCCTTGGTGATTGGCAACCTCGACTCGACACGTCGGTATAACAAGCTCCTACTCTCTCTTGTATTACTTTGATTACATTCTTGCAAGTAGAATTGCTTGTGTGGTCGGTCGGGAACCACTTCTTGTGTAGACTAAATCCCGTGGGTAGAACTCTTGATCACTAGTGGTATCTTTTGTGTGTACTAGTGATCACCTACTAGAATTGCTTGGATAGGAGGCTTGCAACATCTAGTAGGCTAAGCATAACTTGCTTTCCGCCGTTTGTGTATCTAACGAAGTTTGCTTAGTGAGTTTGTAGAAATTTTTATAGGCTATTCACCCCCCCTCTAGCCATCTAGGACCTTACACCTGTGCTGTGTTGTATCCGAGATCCCACCCTATCGTTAATCCGTGTGTCGACAGGGGGACGACAGGAGCGGACAAAAATTTGGCAGAATGAAATTTTGACGTTTTATTATTAGGGTATAGATATAGATAGATAGATTTGTATTATGGATTGTTTTGCATGTAGCCATGCAAAATAGCAAGCCATCCACGAGTTTGTGTCGGGTTTCTAGGCTAGGCGTGGTTTTAGTTTCTTAAATACAAAGCCGGTGTCCGTCTCCAACTCGTCGTATATGGACTCGTAAGCGGACGGCAGATGACGTCTGGGGAAAAAATTTGACAGATATATACACAATCCGAATAGAGATCGGAGATGGACGAAAAAACGCAGCGGAAATTTTGCCTCTTTATTAGTAGGTATAGATTTAGTTTCTCTCTATATATGCATGTTATATTTTCTTTAGAAGTATATCCCTTGCCCTAGTATTTTAGTTCTATATACATGTCATGCCGTAGTCATACATATATTCCGTATTAGCATATATATACATGCTTTTAATCATAGATATATACGTATCTGTTTTAGTTCCGCATATACAGACATCACATACGTACATGAACTAGTCGTATATACATCCATATATATATCCATATACGTGTACATATATGCACTTCTGGGAATTTGAAATATATAAAAGCAACTACTGTGTACGCCTTCCTCCCAAACTGGCTTGGCCCAAGTGCTAGTCTCGGCCCAGGCCGAGCAACGCACGGACAGCCCTCTCAGCTTGGCTGGCTCAGGCTGGCTCAGGCCCAGGACACAACCCAGCTCGGTTGGGCCGAAGACGAGCAACGCACACGACGCCGCGTCCATGCCGCGGAAGTCGTCTCCCTCACGCACGTGAAGAACGCCGCCGGAGATATTTTCCGGCAACCCTTGACGGCCTGTGTGGCACCTGTAGGGGTATAAACCCATATACCCTTATAGACATATTCAGGGCTGCTCGGCAAGACGGCCCAGACCAGATGGAGTCCGGCCCATTACCGACCAGACTGGTGGGCAGGATAACGAAGCGGAGTACAGTTCATCGCCGACCAGGCTGGTGGGCTGGACGACAAGACAAGCCGTGGTCCGCAACCGACGAGGATGGATTGCGCACAAGGATACTTGGCCTACAAGTAGACTTAGTCGGTTAGGTTAGACTGAGTCCGCCCAGGACACGACGTAATGTAACCGACCTCTGTACATGTAACCTTGTCCGCTCGGCTATATAAAGCGGCCAAGAACCCCCCTAGAACGCATCTATTCATCTGACCTAATCTCTGGCATCCTAGGCCTAGAGAGCTTAGCCCTTTCATTGTACTTAGGTACTTGATAATACAGCATCAACCGAGAAGCAGGACGTAGGGTATTGCGCTTCCGAGCGGCCTGAACCTGGATAAACCCTTGTCTTGGTCGTTTGTCTTGTTTCTCACGTCTGGTTCGTGGATCTTAACGTGCCCTTACCGAAAATCTACTACCGTGGGGCATCCCGTGGTAGACTGCCGGTTAGTCTTAATCGGCAGCGGCGCACCAGGTAGGGGCTGGTGTTTTGATCCCAAGACGATCCAGATGGTTTCTTTCCCCGCTTCCATGAATTTCGAGGCTGGCTGCACCTTCACCATCGGGTCGGTCACCTGAACCACCGGTGTGACGGCGTCCCTCGCGTTCACAGGAGCAACCAGGACGGTCCCAGCACCACCTGCATCGCAGCCGGCCCCAGAGCCGTCCGCTGCACAACCGGTCACAGCACCGTCTTCCTCGCCACCGGTCCCAGCGCCGGCTGCGCAAGATTCTGCACTGCCCTCGGCAGCTGTAGGAGCGACGACCCCTCAAGCCCCTCAAGATCGGCTTCCCCGCTACCGGAGGAAGCAGATTGACAATTCAGATCTGATCGAGCTGATCGATCGGCAAGGCCGTGGTCTGATCGAGATTATGGATCTAATCGAGAATACTCGCCAACAGCTTCGTCAGGAACCAGATCTTCCCGACTTCACGCTTGTCAGATCTCGCCGGCATAACCACGCCCGCCGGACACGCGGTACAGATCCAGATCTCTCAGCGGCTCGCGGACCGATCGCACCCCCGAGCACTCGCAGGACGGCTGGTCCGATCAATAGTTCCCGTTGGTTAGATCCCAACCCGAGTCGTCCATGGACACTTGCCTCAGGAGGCCCGCCTACTATCCACCGTGGAAGGTCTCTTGGTATAGCTCAAGGAGCGACCAGACGCATTCGCCGACCACCTCGCTTCGACTTAATTTCGCGCAGAGCACGAGTTCCACCTCTCACAAGATTAGATGAGTTTATCGAGGAGGGACGGCGATACCGTTCTCCCCAACTACGGCGACGCCGAGAAGTCCAACCACCGCCCGCAGGACCATCTGCTCCGCCGCACGGTAACCAAGATGTCCTTCCCTTCGATTTGGACAACGCGGCCACGACATACTCGAGGAGTATTCAACAGCGCAATGATGGACTCCTGGTCGTGTATTCTTTTCCCCAGGACCCAGCGCACGTGGTCGGCATGGTGGAAATTCGGGAATTAGATCCCATGCCCCAGGACACCGATCCAACCACCCCGACCGTGTCTGACCTGCTCGCTCAAGTGGAACGCTCGCCTGTGATTTCCTTCGAGTATGCCGACTGCCTTCTTTCTGACGATGAAGAGGTACCCAAGGACACAGATCAAGATCTTACCAGCAAGACTACCCCGCCAATCGTTGAGCACCAGACAGGCACCAACGACAACATGCTCGATTTCCCTAGACATCCTCCGGGATTCGACGGGGCAATCTTCATGGTCAGCAACAACGAGCATCCCGTGCAAAACGAGACAGATGAACAGAGGCGGCAGAGGGAAGCGCGCAATGCAGATCGGGATCGGCGTCGTGCCGCCGAGCTCGCCCAAGCTGATCCAAATGGCGGAGGGGGAGCTGTAGGGCCATGACGTTGACCATGGCGTCATAACCTCAGGAACGAGTTCGATGTGGTTGGCAACGCGCCCGTCCACGAAACTCCCACGGCCAATATCACAGTAGTTATGGAGAAGCTGAAGCAGTTGCCTCCGAACACCCCTGGAGTGGACGAGATCCGTGAATTCTTGGCTGTTGCTGAGGACCAGGTCAATGAACTTCGGTCCATGGGTTCTATGGCCTCCTCGTACCGGTCTCGTCGTTCTCGGCGCAACCGCTACCGACGTGATCAGCGGTCTGAGAGCGGAGGTGACAATTCCTCAAACAACGGGAGAGGCATCCCCGCACGTGAACGCCTGCGCGGAGATGAAGAAGATTATGGGTACGACGACGACCTCATCGAGTATCACGATGATGCTCCGAGATGCAACCGTCGTCGTCCCAACCGCCAACGCGGGAACCCTCAAGGCCGGCGTGATGAAGAAGTGATCCAGCCCAAACATCGGGACCTCCGTGATCACATCGATGAATGCTATCGTGCCCGAAGGAATCATGACGGCATCCCTCCATTCTTCGAGGAGCTCAAAGCCGTCATATGGCCAAAGAACTTTCGCACCTCGAAAATCAAGACATACGATGGCAAGGCAAATCCCGAGCACTGAATCATGCTCTACGAGGTCGCCGTCCGAGCAGCCGGCGATGACGAGTACGTCATGGCGAACTATCTCCCGGTGGTGCTAGGTAACACGGTCACTTCGTGGCTGCTCCGTCAACACCCTGGATCCATCCACAGTTGGGCACAGCTTCGTCAAATTTTTATTGACCACTTCAAGCCGACCTGTGTCCAGCCCGGGACCAAATATGCTCTAAAGCAAATCCGGCTTCGTCCCAGGGAGTCCTTGCGGCAGTAGATCCGGCGTTTCTCGGAGGCCTGGAACCGGGTGACCGACATCTCTCCGGAGACGGCCATCGAAGCTTTCATCAACGGTCTAGTCCAACCACGAGGCTATGACCTACAGAAGGCACTGTTCCTTAGACAGCCGAAGACTATGGAGGACCTTTTCTCCATCGCACACGACTACGCACTCGTAGACGATGGCTTAAACCAAGGTGGGGATGGCCCTGCGCACCGCAACTATCGCCGGGACGATGACTTCGACGAAGAAAGCGACGCCGACCGACCACCGCGTCGACAGACCGACCGTCGCGGCAACCAACGCTTCAACCTCTTCAGGCTGGTGGGCTGGACGACAAGACAAGCCGTGGTCCGCAACCGACCAGGAGGTGGATTGCGCACAAGGATACTTGGCCTACAAGTAGACTTAGTCGGTTAGGTTAGACTGAGTCCGCCTAGGACATGACGTAATGTAACCGACCTCTGTACATGTAACCATGTCCGCTCGGCTATATAAAACGGCCAAGGACCCCCTAGAACGCATCTATTCATCTGACCTAATCTCTAGCATCCTAGATCTAGAGAGCTTAGCCCTTTCATTGTACTCAGGTACTTTATAATACAGCATCAACCGAGAAGTAGGACGTAGGGTATTGCGCTTTCGAGCGGCCTGAACCTGGATAAACCCTTGTCTTGGTCATTTGTCTTGTTTCTCATGTCTGGTTCGTGGATCTTAACGTGCCCTTACCGAAAATCTACTACCGTGGGGCATCCCGTGGTAGACTGCGGGTTAGCCTTAATCGACAGCACCGCCTTACTGCTCCTAGCTGACCTCCTGTGCGCCAACGCGAACGGATAGGGACGCCAGATTGCCACCGGCTGGCCGCCGGAGATATTTCCCACGGGACGTCGCCGCCCTCGCGCCTATAAAAGGCCGGCGAGGCCACTGAGCTCGTCACCCTCCGAGGCAAGCACGCGAAGGTGTCATAGGAGTGGCCGGAGTCGCTGCCGAGCTCTCCGCCTCAGAGTCACACACGCCGGCCACCGCGCCGAAGTGGAACGTCGACGACACCCGCCGCTGGAGCCTCGACCTGCCTCGAAGCCTCGCCTCGTCAAGCTCGAGCTTGGAACCACCGACGCCGAGGCTTGCAGAGAGGCAAGGCGCCTCTGCCTCCGCCGCGCGGAACCAAACGCGACGAGCGCCCCTGCCCTTCTTCTCCCCCTCCTTCTTCCTCTGCTTTCTGAGCTGAGAGCGCAAGAATGCGAGACGGCTACTGCACTCACGCCCTGCTCGCTTGCCGCAGCTGGAGCGCTACCAGCAGACAGAGCGCCACGCCACCGCCAAAGCCTGCCCCGCTCTTCCGCGCCGCCGGGAGTCCAATTCCCGCCGCCGCCCATGCCATGATCCACAGCTGCCACGCCCATGCCTTGCCCCACCGCCACCGTACGTCATCGCTACAAGAGCCGCCCGCCATCCTCGCCATGCCGCTCGCCGCGCCCTGCTCTCCTCCCCTCCATCTCTTTCTCTTTCTTCCCCTTCCTTGTTCTCGAACTCTCTCTGCTTCTTGGACGGAGGATGAAGACGATGGGGGCAGGGCAAAGGCCCGCGACCCAAAGGCCACGTACGGTAGCCAATGGGAAAGTGCCACCTCGCTGTGGACCCGCCTGTCATAGACTCAACTCCCTCTCCTTTTCCTCTGTGAACCTGGTTCACGTGAAATAAAGAGAAAACAGAGCTAGGTCTAAATAAAGAGAAAACGTACACAGTATATTAAGGGGTAAGTAAATAATGTCATCAAAATTCCCAGAAAATTTCTAAATAAACTAGATTAATCCTAGATCATATTTAGTTAGCTTTCACTTGTATTAATTAAATGTAATTCATATAATTAATTTTGCATGCTAGTTTAGCCAGTAGATTCAAATAATTCACATCTCATCTGTCGTAGCTCCAAATTAAGTAATTCCTGAACCATAATTTATCTAAAAATCCTAATTAATCGTGACTATAAACCTAATTAATGGTGCCCATTTAAATTCTAGGTATGATCGTTTCTCTTTTATAATAGAAAGTAGTCGCGTTAGTTAAGCAATAACCTTAGTGGTAGTTAGCCAGAATATTCGCGTAGGTGCATATACCATACATGTGCCCGAATGTGTCGGGACCCAATCACCTAAAATAAGTAGAATGCATATACATACATAAGTTAGGCCCAATATCCGGATATATACCTATGTATGGCTAGCCCTACAATCTTTATCCAACTAACCCTAGGCATATACATATACATATGTGTATATGTCGCTAACCCTAGTATGCGTATATATTCGTATACGCATACCTGACCAGCCCGTAGGAGCCACCTTATTGAATGAAATGTAACTAATCTTTTCATACTTCAGATTGACATAGTAATGATGACCATAGATAACCACCCATCACCCAGTAGGGCCAACCCGTTTAGGAACGATTGTTTGCCTATACTTGCTTTTACATGTTCTGTTGGTTATTTTCTTATTTCTGCCTTCTTGTTTATCGACGCTAGCCATGCGTAGGATAAAAGACGTGGAGAACCTGAAGGACCATAGAAGCACTGCTACACAAGGATGAAGGAGCCAGAAGCATCGGAATCGGAACCTTGGATGTGCTCGTCATCGAATAGAGGCAAGTCCTATTCCCCACCTATCCGCTACATTTTCATTTCTTTATTTACTCCCCTTCTACCACCTCTATATTCTGCTAGCCTCCACCATAAAACCCACTTTACCCAATCCTACCAACTAATAATCTTAAAGTATATTATTTATATCCTCATTCATGAATTAATACTTAATTATTATGAATTGTGAGAAATGCTTATGATAATGTGATTTATGAGAAGGTATTGGTTACCTTGATGAGATTTGAGAATTATGAATTTGAGGATAATAACTATGGAACTTAAGTTGGTAAAATTGGACTAACCCTGACATGGGGCGAGTGGGGGTAATTCATGTGGTATGGATTACCTTGGTAGGTTCGCCTAGTGAGGGTTCCTGTTGGGAGATACTGTTGGCAAATCTTAACGCACACCGACTAGAGTAAGATAATGTGACAAAGGTGGCGCCTGGTAGCAATGCTTACCGCAAGACCAAACTATTACCAGAGAGAGGGTGTCACAATTCCTCCTCAGGCAACAGCCTAGAAATGCTAAGCAAGGCTAGACTCTAGTGATGACGCAAGATATGCCAAGGGTAACTCTGCAAGCGCACAGATACCGTTGTAGCACTTCAACCAGGTGAGTATCCGCGGTGTCGTAACTTGTAGTTCGCTCACAGGAAAGCGGACTAGGACTCTCTAATAAATGGGTGGATGGATATCCGTGGTGGTTCTACTCAATCTAAGATATCAGTGTTGACGAAGGGGATAAGTTGTGATGGATAAGAGCGATAAACTAAGGGTAACTGGTAGGTAGCTAGCTAGGTGGGAGGACAACGAGTGAGTATGGACTCCTATGTATCTAACTCTACTTCTGTGTTCTAATCCTACTAATGTAATGACTCAACTAGACTAATGCCTAAACAATGCAGTGATAGGGGAAGTCGGCCGACAAGTAGGAGGGGTAATCCCCTACTCCAGCGGACCTTTGGCTTATGGTCGCCCTACAGACCAGACCCAACACAAATAGAACTATAAGGAGATGGAGTCCTATCACGATTCGCCGTTCCCGCTAATATACGTCAGAATGTTGAATGGATATACCAATCAAGGTAAGGTTGCATCCACTAATAAGCACTAGTCTAAGCACCTCGCTTACACTAGCCTTATGACTTCAGCTACCACGTAAGTAGCCTCAGCCCCGATTGGTAGTGAAACACACACAAAGGATTTAGGCACTAAACTAGCTAAGACTCTACACTAAGGGGACTAAGACACAACACTACTATACTAGTATAGTAATGCACTAAGTAAATACTTAAAGTAAAGTACTCAAAGTAAAGACTTAATAAAGTAAAGGAAGAATATATTAATGAAGAAAGTAATACAAGAGGAAAGGTACAAGAGCTATACCAGACTCTCTAGAAGATGACTCCGGAGACCCGAGCTTTGCTCGACTCGACTCTAACTCCCACTCTAGACTAGACTACACTACACTTGATCTCCCAAGAGAGCTTGAGAACACACTTGTGGACTACTTGGGGATACCCTTGGGGATGAACTAGGGGGTATTTATAGTGGAGGTGGAGTAGGGGTTACTCCGGTGCCACATCAGCGATCCGTGTGCTCCTCCACCATGCACCCTTGGATCCACCGACCTTCCCACCGACTTGAATGGACGTTTGAGATGGGGGACACATGGAGGCCATGCAGGAAGTTGGTGGAAGCAAACCGACCTTGGGAGGGCCCCACCTGCAGGTCGGCCGACCAGGGGTTGGCTGACCTATGGCTCCCACTGCCCTTCTAGAAGGTCCAGGTGGCTGTGGGAGCATTGGCCAGGTGTCAGGCCACCAAAGCCTGGTCGGCCGACCTGGCTCTGGTGAGCCTGGCCCACCTGCAGCTCCCTGGTGTTGTCCCCACTTGTCACGTGTAGTCTGGTCCGAAGTTGGGTTCACTTGATTCCTTGCTTGCTTCTATGTGAATCCTTGGACCAATGTGCTAAGTAATTGGAACATTGAGTTGTAGCACACTTGGATCCAGGGGTTGGGAAGGTCTCCCTGTAGCATGTCAAGGATCCTGCTTGGAGGTCAGCTCCTGGTGAGACCAGCACCAGGTCAGTTGACCTGGGTTTTGGGTCCCACAGGGCTCATTTCCATCTTCCCTGCATTTCACAAGCTAAGAGTACAAGTGGAACTTTATTAGTGATAAATATGCTCATGTGATGCTTATCTTCCCTCCATCGAGGACTGTTGACGGGTTTCTGAGTATACCATAACAGGTCTTATTTCCCGTCAACAAGATCCCCCAAGCTTAACCTTTCCGAGCAAACAATCAAAACTTGGTTCGATTGGATCAGGTATAATTACTAAGTTAACATTTCAATAGTACTAAGTGCACAACAAAGAACTTCTCCTTGAATGGAAAAATGAGCAATGTTAACACACCAATATTACTCTAGCACTCATGGGGCTTATGGCATTAACTTAGTCTTGGGATGTTGGGAGACAGAACAGCTTTGACTAGAGCATCTACTTTTCTCATTCTTTAGCAAGTATCATGCCAGAGGTTTTTAATAAGTTTTTTCAAAAAGAAGTTTTAATGTTCCTCATATGGTTTCTCTCAAGTCACTCAAGTGGTGTATGAATCCTCACCAAGGCACATCATGTGTTTGCCTTTCAAAACATCCTACCTCTAATAAGGCTTTTTGTAGAGCTCAAATAGGTATGTCAAGGAATAGCATACTCGCAATGCATATGTTGTCTAGTTAAGAAACTTGGACCACAGAAGAGACTCGTCATACTCCCAGATCAACATGTAAAATAAGGTGAATGGAATGAAGGAATGTGATGGATGGTAAGGTAATGGAAGAGAAGGTAGATGTATGGTGGATGAGGTTGCTCCTTTATTTGATTCTATCTCTCTTTCTACTTCTATTGAGACAAGGCTAGCTCTCTCTCTCTTTTTTTTTGAGAGTGAAGGGATCTATCCATGGAGTAGATGCCTAGCCTTTTTGGGGTGTGTCTCATCTAATAAATTGATAACTTAAGAGAGGATTTCTAACATTGGAGCATGGAGCAACCTATATGATGGAAATGGTGAATATGGAGATGCGTACTTCCGGTGTGGAAGCAGCACAAGAATGGTGGTATGGGTGAAGATGCGTGCTCCCAGGGTAGGAGTAGCATATGAATGGTTGCGTACTTCCGGATCAGAAGTAGCATATTTGGTGGTATGTGGATCTTGATCTTAGGGGCATGACAAACCTCTAACACAGGTTCTACAAGACTTAACCAAACTCAATGCAAGCGAGTCGCTTATGTAGAAGGCTTTTTGATATGCAAAGTATATATGGCCGTGGTAGAAAATTCAACACCATTGAGGAACAATTAAGTTTTCATTCATTTTCAAAATAAATTCTCTAGCAATCATGCGTGCTTAGAACAATAGTATAGAGCTCTTATCTCAACTATATCATATCTCACAACAACTTAGACTTTGTTTTAGCACTTGCAACCCACTAAGTGATCAAGTTCATGATGGTTAAAAGTGCCAAGTAATCCAAACTTAGAGAAGTGCTAAGTTGTAAACAAGCACTAGAGAAACATTAACTAGCAATTTCATCATCATTTCCATAGGAAGACTAGCACACATGAAGCACATGTACAAAAGGGAAATAAAGCAAATAAATATTTTTGGATTTTTGAAATTTTTTAGTTTTTTTTTAAATGCGAGAAAACAATAACTAGAATGCAATAGGACAGAAATTAAATGAGAGGGGTTGGAAACAAACCTTGGGTAAACATACCTTAGTGGGGGAGAGGATCTCCCCCAAGCTTGTCTCTTGCTCACTGTGGTGGCTGCCATGTCCACCACTGGTCCCAACGGTACTGGTCCTCCGTTTGGAGGCCTTGGGCCATTTCTAAATTTTGTTGCATGAGTTGCAACGTGGCCTGCTGCCCGATGTTGATGTTCTTCACCTCCTGGGTGAGTGCTTCGATCTCGGTCGGTGGTTGGCACCTCCCTCTACCACGAGGGTGAGGGGTGTGCACCCCTGAAGGTGTCCTGGAGTGAGAAGGTGTCTCCCGGTGTGTGGAGCTCACCTCCTCCTCCTCATATGTACAGCATGAGAGGGTCCAGCTTGCTCTTGGGCAGCACGGGCTCGTGCTCTCATTATCATGTCCGTCCCTGCAGTAGAACGTGTTCTTTCCCTTCTATCCACACTCATGGTTAGTGATGAGGCATTATACAACCAAAGCTTCTCATTGGGGAGAGAGACTTCGAATGCACAATCCTCATAAATCATTTTAAGTGCACGTCTTGGGCCTCTTTTAAGTAGACCAACTCGAGTAAGCATGTTTTCAGTTATAATTGATCTATCATCAGAGATGTACTCAACTACATTCCCCTCAAGTAAACCCATAGTTTCAGCGATTCTAGTTATCAATGAAGTAAAGCCTACGGGTTTCTCTTGAGCAATAGAGTTCTCCCAAAAATGTACTAGCATTTTAACAGGTGCAAACTTGATTTTATTAACCATGGCATAAAGGATTTGCAACTCATTATAGCCTATGTTCTGCAAGCTAGTGCCAGGGAAAAGAGTGACTTCAACCCAATAGTACATGAACCGCAAGGTTGGATTATGAATGTCTTTGGGGTTTAGGATTAGAGCAGTCATTGGATCTAGAAATTAATTTCGAATTCAGCAAAGTTAAAATTTGCTAGAGCATTCTCTACATCTAGTTTGCAATCATGGTCAAAACCTAGAGTAATGCTCAACTCACTCCAAGACAGGCTATAATCATTATTAAACATGCGAAATTCAATCCCCGAAGCATTTGATTTTAGTGTGCAAAGGAATTCTTGGGTGAGCAATTTTATGCCAAGTTCAGGAATGTGCCAAAATGAAGACCAACCAATGGTATTGAAAATGATGGCAAAGTCTGTGCTCATACCTGATCGGTCGAGGAGTTCCTGATCGAAGAGAGCGGAGTGCTGAAAGCCGCAAGTGCAAAGGGTGTAGAGCTTCCCTAACTCCTCATGGGTGACCATGAGGTTGTTAAGAGGCTCCATCATCCTGCCAGGAATGATGGCAGGAGCAAGATGATGCACTTGTTCTCCTTCCTCCCTCTCATGGCTCCTACTCCCAGACTGGTGAGAGCTCGAGGATGAGCCCCCACTCTTCTTCTTGCTAATCTTTCCGAGGATGAATTTCTTCATGCTAGCTACACAAGTGAACAAACGAGACCAAGCTTCCTACTACACTACTATGAAAGAAAGGGAAATATTTTTGGGTTTTTGGGTTATGGTTCCTACTACACTAAACTTGAGAAGACTTGAAACACTAAGAGAAGACAGAAGGCCAAGTGAGCTCGAGATGATTCTGCTGGTTGTGGTGTGGGATTGAGCTCACATTGGGGTGGTATTTATAGGGGTGAAAAGGGCAAGGCAAACCCGCCCAAAGTGCAGGTCGGCCGACCACCACTTTGTGCCCTATGATGTTGTGTCTCACTTTAGACAAGGAATCTAGCATCGTGCTTGCAAAAATTCAGGAAATTGGGACCAAACCTTGGTCGGCCGACCAAGGACTTTGCCCCCCACCACTTTGGACATGTTGTGTCTGGTTGTCTGGTAAAGGTGGTGGTGGTCCTGGTCTAAAGATGTTGCTGGTTGCTTCGGATTCCTAAGTCTAGTGTTTGGTGAAAGAGAAAAGGAGAAAGCAAAAGTGGAGACAAGGATGAAAGTGATTCCCATATACCATGGGGACACTTTGGCATGCATTGCTGCTCCCCATGCTTGCTTTGGCTGTTGGCATGCTTCCTAAAGCATTCAACATGCTTAAAGTAGCATCCTAGGCTAAAGTCATGAGCAATGGACCATCTCTCCTCGAATTCTGGCTAGTGTGATGGGCATAGGATCCTTGTGTGTCATCATTGGGAGGCAGGTGGCACCAAGTCCAGGTCGGCCGACCTAGGCTTTTGAGCCCCAGAGCATACAATGCTGCTCCTTGGATCCCTGCTTCTAGCCAGAGTGAAGAGAGAGAGGTGGTGGACCCCACATGGCAGGTCGGCCGACCTGCCCATGGTGGCCCCACCAGCTCATTTTTTCTCTAATCACTCTTCTCAAGTTTTATTATCTATGTCTAACTTATTTTATCGAAGTAAAATATGCAGTTGTGAAAGTAAACATGCAATTGAAGGGGAAATGCAAAATTGAAATGCACGAAATAAATATGAGATAACTACTGACATACCTGGTCAGCGGAGGGCTCTGTGTTTTAGGTCCATAGAGCAGGACCTCTCCGTCGGGTTCATTCTGTGGACACCTCAGTCGGTCCCGGAGACGGGGACCATGAAGGTGTCTCCTTCTTCCGCCATACTTGTTTGACTTCGGCTTGTGGCTTGGCGGGTTCTTCTTCGGCCTTCTTGGCCGACTTAGCGGTCTTAGTGTTCTTCCTTCGGCGGTGTTGGCGACGAGGTTTCTGAGGTGCCGGTTCCTGCATGTTAGCTTTAAAACCATTGAAAGGCACTCTTACCCTCCATCCGTCGAACTGCATGTGGATCTGCGCAGCCCCCATGTAGATGGTTGCGTCCACCGTGTTTAGGAATGGTCGTCCCAGGATGAGCGGGACGTCGACGTTGGCTCCCATGTCCAGTACCAGGAAGTCGACAGGGACATACTCATTTCTGATTCTGAGTAAGATGTCCCGTGCCAACCCCTCGGGAAACCGGATGGTTTGATCTGCCATCTGCAAATGCACATATGTGGGGTGCAAAGGGCCCCCTAATAGGTTATCATAAGTTACCTTGGAGATGATGTTGACATCGGATCCAAGGTCGCAGAAGGCGTTGTCAAAGATTTGTGGTCCAATCTGGCAAGTGATAGTCGGTAGGCCAGGATCTCCCTTCTTCGAGATAAACGGTGAATCCACCGTGACCCGAACAGAACAAGACTGAGGCTTACCGAACCTCGTAGTTACCAGCCTGACACCCTCAACATGGTCCCAAGGCTTTGCCGGAATCTTACCTTGCTCAAAGGCTGGGACAGCTGCTGCTAATTGAGCTAACTGGGTTTCTAACATTTTATTAAAGCTCAATTGATTCTTCATAGCAGAGTTAAAGCTATCCATCTTTTCACTAAGATTCTCTAAGATCTTGTCATTAGCCATCATTCTTTTAGTAAGACCATCATTAATTTTGATTTGGCCAAAGACAAGTTCTTTAAGGGAAGGTTGGTTACCAAAAGAATTACCAGAATTGTTATTGTAACCCATACCTTGGCCTTGGTAGAAGGGGCGTGAACTCCATTGTGGTTGTTGGGACCGATTCCCGTTGTTGAAATTGTTGTTGTTGTTGACGAAGTTCACCTCTTCCTGTGTTGTGGGGCAGTTGTTGCCCGAATGATCCTCCTCTCCGCATACTTCGCACCATGGGTCAGTGCCCACAAAGACAGATAGCGGCGGGGTCCGGATGGCCTCAATTTCCTTTTTAGAGGAAGATTCCTCTATCTTCTTCATCGGGAGGTCCATCTTAGCGGAGAGCATGTCCACCTCATTAAAGGCGTGGACACCTCTCTTCTTTGGCCAAGGCGCTCTTCATTCCAACCTTGGTTGATAACCATTTTCTCAA
Organism: Themeda triandra; assembly: GCA_018135685.1. NCBI lineage: Eukaryota > Viridiplantae > Streptophyta > Magnoliopsida > Poales > Poaceae > Themeda > Themeda triandra. Next base: position 1,363,481 of record JAENPR010000066.1, on the reverse strand, counting down.
TGAGCTCCTTGGCATCTTTGACATTGTGTTGCAAGAATGCCCCTCCGAAATGAAGCATCAAGGTGACTACGGGCTATGCTGGTCAGCCCATGGTAAGAACCTTGAATAATGAGCCATTCGTCTATCCCATGATGAGGACAGGCCTGAATGTACTCATTGAGACGTTCCCATGCTTCGGGAAACGTCTCGTCAGACTTTTGTTGGAAGCTTGAGATCTTCCCACGTAGGACACTGGTCTTGCTTGCTGGAAAGAACTTCTTGAGGAAAGCATTGGCACATCTGTCCCAAGTCGTCACTTCACTCTTGTTGTTGTAGAACCATTGCTTCGCTTTTCCCAATAGCGAGAATGGGAAAAGACGAAGACGAACGGCATCCACTGTGACGTTCTTGACCGCGAAAGTGTTGCACACCTCCAGAAAGTGTTGAAGGTGGGCATTGGCATCCTCATGTGGCTTCCCACAGAATTGATTAGCTTGCACCATGTTGATCAGTGCAGGCTTGAGTTCAAAGGTCGCATCGCCCAAGTTCACGTTCGGGCCCGTAGCAACAAAGTCAGCTGACAGGGACGAGAACTCAGCGATGGTCTTCTGAGCCATGACTGCCTCAACAACTGGTGCGGGACTTCCTTCCACAAACGGTTTAGGCTCCGAGATGAACCTCTGAGGAGGAACTAGACGACATCTAGCTCTCTTTAGCAACTGCTCAGGATCTTCAACGAAATTCGACGGCAGTTTGAAACCGCTCATGCACTGTCTTAAAAATGATAACAAGAAAAACAAGACAAGTGAAGGATAAGCTCCTAACACTAACGGATACTTAGATCAATAGTAGACCACGGATTCCAATTTACTAATGCGGCGCTTTCCCCGGCAACGGCGCCAGAAATGCTTGTTGGCAAATCTTAACGCACACCGACTAGAGTAAGATAATGTGACAAAGGTGGCGCCTGGTAGCAATGCTTACCGCAAGCCCGAACCATTACCAGAGAGAGGGTGTCACAATTCCTCCTCAGGCAACAGCCTAGAAATGCTAAGCAAGGCTAGACTCTAGTGATGACGCAAGATATGCCAAGGGTAACTCTGCAAGTGCACAGATACCACTGTAGCACTTCAACCGGGTGAGTTCTGCGGTGTTGTAACTTGTAGTTCGCTCACAGGAAAGTGGACTAGGACTCTCTAATAAATGGGTGGACGGATATCCGTGGTGGTTCTACTCAATCTAAGATATCAGTGTTGACGAAGGGGATAAGTTGTGATGGATAAGAGTGATAAACTAAGGGTAACTGGTAGGTAGCTAGCTAGGTGGGAGGACAACGAGTGAGTATGGACTCCTATGTATCTAACTCTACTTCTGTGTTCTAATCCTACTAATGTAATGACTCAACTAGACTAATGCCTAAACAATCTGTGTGATAGGGGAAGTCGACTGACAAGTAGGAGGGGTAATCCCCTACTCCAGCGGACCTTTAGCTTATGGTCGCCCTATAGACCAGACCCAACGCAAATAGAACTATAAGGAGATGGAGTCCTATCACGATTCGCCGTTCCCGCTAATATACGTCAGAATGTTGAATGGATATACCAATCAAGGTAAGGTTGCATCCACTAATAAGCACTAGTCTAAGCACCTCGCTTACACTAGCCTTATGACTTCAGCTACCACGTAAGTAGCCTCAGCCCCAGTTGGTAGTGAAACACACACAAAGGATTTAGGCACTAAACTAGCTAAGACTCTACACTAAGGGGACTAAGACACAACACTACTATACTAGTATAGTAATGCACTAAGTAAATACTTAAAGTAAAGTACTCAAAGTAAAGACTTAATAAAGTAAAGGAAGAATATATTAATAAAGAAAGTAATACAAGAGGAAAGGTACAAGTGCTATACCAAACTCTCTAGAAGATGACTCCGGAGACCTGAGCTTTGCTCGACTCGACTCTAACTCCCACTCTAGACTAGACTACACTACACTTGATCTCCCAAGAGAGCTTGAGAACACACTTGTGGACTACTTGGGGATACCCTTGGGGATGAACTAGGGGGTATTTATAGTGGAGGTGGAGTAGGGGTTACTCCGGTGCCACGTCAGCGATCCGTGTGCTCCTCCACCATGCACCCTTGGATCCACCGACCTTCCCACCGACTTGAATGGACGTTTGAGATGGGGGACACATGGAGGCCATGCAGGAAGTTGGTGGAAGCAAACCGACCTTGGGAGGGCCCCACCTGCAGGTCGGCCGACCAGGGGTTGGCTGACCTATGGCTCCCACTGCCCTTCTAGAAGGTCCAGGTGGCTGTGGGAGCATTGGCCAGGTGTCAGGCCACCAAAGCCTGGTCGGCCGACCTGGCTCTGGTGAGCCTGGCCCACCTGCAGCTCCCTGGTGTTGTCCCCACTTGTCACGTGTAGTCTGGTCCGAAGTTGGGTTCACTTGATTCCTTGCTTGCTTCTATGTGAATTCTTGGACCAATGTGCTAAGTAATTGGAACATTGAGTTGTAGCACACTTGGATCCAGGGGTTGGGAAGGTCTCCCTGTAGCATGTCAAGGATCCTGCTTGGAGGTCAGCTCCTGGTGAGATCGGCACCGGTCGGTTGACTGGGTTTTGGGTCCCACAGGGGCTCATTTCCATCTTCCCCGCATTTCACAAGCTAAGAGTACAAGTGGAACTTTATTAGTGATAAATATGCTCATGTGATGCTTATCTTCCCTCCATCGAGGACTGTTGATGGGCTTCTGAGTATACCATAACAGGTCTTATTTCCCGTCAACAGATACTCGCCTCAGTCGCATAAGGACCGGTTCATTTTCCATCTCGCCTAGCCAGAATTTCGTACAGCCACATGTCTATATGGGTAGACTTGATCTCACACCCCGTTAGATAGAAGTATAATTTCCGCTAGGAGGCCGGAGTGGCAACGGACTAACAGGAGAGGACACGGCTGTTGTGTGATCTACCATGGTCTGATCGACATGGTTGCTATGTGGTCTTCCATGTAAAACTTATTGTTGTGCTGTGTGCGAGCACCCTTTCTATTTAATCTGGATGCTATGTGATCATCCAACCACTCGATATTTTAGGATGCTGTGTGATCATCCTGATGCTTGTGGGTTCCGATCCCTGAGTAGTCCATGGTGGAATTATATGGAAATCTAAGGTAGCGCCCTCTCGGGTATGAGGTCTCGTTAGGCCTGTCCAAGCCAATGACGTCTGGTGTCGGACTGCGCCTATCATGTGGGGAAATTTGTACACCTCTGTAGAGTTTTACTAAATCTATTTGAATAGCCACGCCCTTGGAATGGACAACCGCTGGGATGAGGTCCAAATGATTAGACTTCCACAACTATGACGATCTGGTAAGATTTATTTATGTTATGGTAACCTATAATTAACTCAGGAACTGGTGAGGATGGTAATACCCTGCCAGGGTCCAACCTATCTTTGTAATTACTTCACCTTTACCTTTACCTCCACCCTTACAACTAACCACTCCCACATATAGCCTTCCCATCCACCTCTCTTAGGGCTTGCTGAGTACTTTATGTACTCAGTCCCCTCTATTCTATATTTGTAGGAGTGAAGCTATAAGAGAGCATACGAGGACGGAGCTACCAAGGAATACGTAAGGATAGGACAACTGGAGTCTACCTGAAGACGGAGCCATACGATCACACGAAGGAGCTACTCGAAGACTTCCATGACTAGCACACAGAAGTATGCATAAGGCTAGGGTGCGTCCGCACTCCAAGTTGCCTGTAGGAATGGAACCACGACATCATAGGACCACTGTATTAGAAGTTCTGATGTTTGTTGTAAGGCCAATGGCCCAATCTATGTGAAAACATATGAACCTTGTACGTGTTTTCCCTAGATTAATAAAAGTATGGTTTTTGATATCATTCTTGTCTCAATTGTGCGTATCACCTACTGATCCCAGGAGTGACATATGATGCACAGTGGTCCCTAAAAATTTGGGGCCGACACTTATCTACGCATCCTCGGGTGGGATTACGACCTATCCTTCACCTATTAGATGGTAGGGATGCTGTGTAAATGCAATTGCTGGTTTTATTACTCGCTTACATATGTGTATTTCAGAGGATGGATAACCGTGAGTGGATGTACACGGGCTACGCAAGTAAGAGCCATGAATGGGTTAGGGGACCAATGCTTTCCTGGAGCATGCATTTGGCACAGCTGCTAAAGGGTCGAGTCAGATGCCGTGTCCCTGCAGCAAAAGTGAGAACATGAAAAGAAAATAAAAGAATCAGGTGGTGAAGGATCTTTACAAGCACGGATTCGTTGCAAACTATACCCGCTAGATCTACCATGGTGAAGGCGATCGTATTAGAGAGGAGGTGGTGAGACCACACCTTGAGGAGTATGATGGAGATGCTAGGATGGCAGACATGATGGTAGACTTTCACGATGCACAGTTCGTTGAAGGATTGGAGAAGGAGGAGGATCCAGAGGAAACCGCAAAGGCGTTCTTAGACATGCGGTCTTCGGCACAGAAGCCTCTTCACGACAAGACAATGGTTTAGCAACTGGATGCCATTGCACGCCTAATAGGGCTAAAGTCGCAATTGAGCCTGAGTCGAGACGGCTTCGATGCCATGTTGACAGTTATTGGCAAACTGCTTCCAGAGGGTCACATCCTGCCGAAGAACACATACGAGTCATAGAGACTCCTTCGTGCACTTAAGATGCCATATGAGCCGATCCATGCTTGTCTGAACGGGTGCGTCCTATTTAGGGGAGACCACGAGAAAGCAACGCACTATCCAAAATGCAAAGCATGTAGGTTTGTGGATGTAGACGGTAGTGATGGCAAGTAGAAATAGTCTAAGATCCTTGAGAAGGTCCTACAGTACCTTCCTTTCCTACCAAGGCTCCAACGGCTATACATGACAGAGGAGTCCGCGAAACAAATGACATGGCACAAGAATGGCAAAAGATATAGTCCTGCCAAGATGGTACATCCATCGGATGGTGACGCATGGAAGCACTTCGATGACATGCATCTTGGCAAAGCTATGTAGGATCGGAATGTACGTGTAGCGCTGGCAACAGATGGGTTCAACTCATTTGGAATGATGGCGGCCCCGTACACTTGTTGGCCCATGTTCGTGATCCCCCTCAATCTTCCTCCCTGTGTCATGTTTGAACCCAAGAACATGTTCTTGTCACTGATAATACCTGGACACCCGAGCAACAATATGAGTGTGTTTATGGAGCCAGTGTGGGATGAATTGCAAGATGCTTGGGAAATGGGGGTACTGACATACGACTGAGCTACAAAGAAGAACTTCATAATGCATGTGTGGTACCAGTATTCAATGCATGACTTCCTGGCGTATGGCATATTCAGCGCGTGGTGTATTCACGGGAAGTTCCCTTGCCCAATATGCAAGGCAGCTGTGATGTTCACCTGGCTGAACAAGGGTGGCAAGTATTCTTCGTTCAACAAACATCATCAATTCCTGCCTGACAACCATGAATTCAGATGAGACATCGAACACTTCATGAAAGGTGTTGAAGTCATCGACCCCATTCCTCATATTATGAGCGGTGCCGAGGTCCTTGCCGAGATAGAGGCTCTCAAAATTGATGAAGTCAAGGGTGGTTTTATTGGATGTGGTAACGAACACATGTGGACTCATATATCGGGCTTGACTAGGCTCCCCTACTTCAAGCACCTTCTTCTTCCACACAACATCGATGTAATGCACACAGAAAAGAATGTCGCCGAGGCACTCTGGCAACACTCATGGGCATAAATAAAAAGTCAAAGGACAACGTTAAGGCTAGACTGGATGTGGAAAAGATGTGTGATAGACCAAAGCTAGTGATGAAGACCCCTACGCCCGGCAAGAGATGGAAAAAGGGCCTGGCCAATTACATCCTGAAAAGGGGCGATAGGAAGGAAGTCCTGCAGTGGATCAAGACGTTAATGTTCCCTGATGGGTATGCGGTGAATCTGAGTAGGGGAGTGAACTTGAAGACTATGAAAGTCTTAGGGATGAAGAGTCATGACTTTCACATATGGATTGAGCGGCTCCTTCCTACGATGACCCGAAGATACCTCCCCGAGCCAGCATGGTGCGTCCTGGCAGAGTTGAGCTATTTCTTCCGCCAGCTTTGTGCCAAGGAGTTATCTTGAGATGTGATTGCTGACCTGGAGCGTGCTGCACCTCTGTTGCTCTGCAAGTTGGAGATGATATTTTCACCAGGCTTCTTCCAACCGATGCAGCATCTGATTTGGAACCTACCGTGCGAGGCACGGTTGGGGGGGCGTGCACGCCCGTTGGTGCTATCCAATCGAGAGGTGTCTAAAGGTTCTTCGAAAAAAGTATAGAAATAAAGCCAAAATTGAGGCTTCCGTGGTAGAGGCATTCATTCTGGAGGAGGTGTCAAACTTCACAACGGCATACTATACTAAGACCCTTCCCAACGTTCACAATCCAACCCCTCGTTACAAGGCCGACGAGAGTTCATCGAACCTCAGCCTTTCCAAAGGGTAACTCGAAAGAGGAAGCACAGTACCCACAAGAACTTGCCCTATGGTGAGTGGCGCACTATCATGCTCTACGTGTTGTTGAACCTTGAAGAAGTGACTCCTTATCGAAGTAAGTTCTCAATGAGCTTGTTACATACGCCTTCACTATCCTTCACCTATTGATCCAACCCTCTTGTCTCTTGTTTTTTTAGAAAATTTATTAATGAATACTGGAGAGGGAATAGGGCTCCTTCCTCTCAAGAAGAAGACCATCTTCTCAAATATGGTGTGCCCGATTTTATTTCCTGGTTCTGTACAAAGGTACCATCCAACTAACCTCGTTCCAACTTTAGATTCCACTTTGCTCCTAGGAGCGAGTAATGTAATGATCTGCCTGGCCTCACCCTGCAGGCCCGCACGGATGCGAAAATGAGTGTGAATTAAAATAGGTGGGCAGTGGCTTCCCCCATAGGGTCAAGTCATTCACCGTTTATGATGTGAATGGCTATCGCTTTCGCACGAGAAGCTACGAGGAGAGTCAGCCCAAACGAAGAACCACGTGCACCGGAGTTCGTACGCCCGGCACGGATAAGCGTGACTATTATGGCATAGTCGAAAAAATATACGAGCTCAATTTTGAGGGTCCCAAAGCTCTTAATCCAGTGGTATTCAAATGCCATTGGTTCGATCCTGATGTGATGAGAAGAGACCCTAAGATTGGGCAAGTCAAAATTCAACAGGATTCTATCTATAAAGGAGAGGATGTCTATATTGTGGCTCAACAGGCCATGCAAGTTTATTATCTCCCATGGGCATGCCAAAAACACGAGAAGCTTACGGGTTGGTACCTTGTGCACTTGGTATCGCCCTGCGATAAAGCGCCTGTCCCAAACGATGATGATTGTAACTTTGACCCAAACACGAGATAGCGGAGAGTTCTATCAACCCGAGTGGCTAGAAGGGAGTTTGGAGATAGACATTCTTTCGATAGACATGGAAGTAGACAACGACATCGATGAGGACGAGGGTGATGAGGTACAGGATGCTAAGGACTTACAAATGCTTGAGCGATGGAGGATGGAGCGCGATGGAGTTATTGAGGACGATGTAGATGATCAGGATGATGGAAATGATGAGGACAGAGGAGATGATGGAGACTTAAGAGAGCTCGACAATATTGAAAGTGATGACGACAATAGTGATAGTGATGATGACACGCCAGCCACTGCCGTTCGTGGAGATAATTTCTAATTCATGTAATACTATATTGTTATTATTATTACTTTGCATCTCTTTACAAGTACTTCTCGTTTATTTGTGCTAATTGGTTTGATCTTTGTCATTACAGGCACTCGACAAAATGCCGGGCGGAAGGCGGCAGCAACGACAGGGGGTCAACTCGGTCTACCAGAGGGACCGCTCACCCACCGTCGGCGAGGTGTAGCCGTTGGCGGAGCCATCGATGAGGAGGGAGAGGAGGTCCCACGGACGTCCCCCGCTCACCCACCATCGACGAGGAGCAGCCGTCGATGAGGAGGGAGAAGAGGTCGAGCAGATGTCCCAGCAGGGGGTGACGACGACGACGACCGGCAGTTCCTCTTCCTCATCGGACTCGAACCACGGGGGTGAGGCGACACCAGGGGAGACGCCTTCCTCATGTTCGAGCAAGGTCTACTCGCGCGGGCCCTCGTCCCTCCCTTCAGCGTCACTCGCACCTTCCCGCTGCCCGGTGAATAGACCCTGCGGTGACAAGTAAGTAACCATTGATGTTTTCACTACTTATTCATATGACATGTTAAAAATCGAACTTTAGACTAACAATTCTTCTTAATGGCTCATGCAGTAACTGGACGATTGTGAGTGGACGGGGCAATTCACGCCATGTCAACATCTAGAGCCTCCTGATTTAGAAACACTACCCTAGCAGGGTCACCCACGCGGGGGTGACAGGGCCGCCCTAGTCGTGGGAGCACTTCTCCAGCATCCCAGACCCTGACCACGGCACCCTTGCGAGGAGGATCAAGAATGAGTTCTGGGTGAGTCTTCATCGCACCGCATTGCTCAATACTATGCATTCGTTGGATGTTCTTGAAATAATGAAATGATACATGACGTCTGCATGCAGGGCTTCTTCACGTGCGAGGAGGGGAAATAGGCCGAGGCGGCGCGAGTGTAGGACAAGGTCTGCAGAGAGCGACTCAAGGACCTATACCACAAGGTGCATATCCAGTGCATCATCACCTACAACGCCGACGTGCTTGGCCGGGTGGTGAGGAAGAAGGAAGCCAGGGAGATGATGCTCCAGAGGGAGACCGGCCTCACCAGGGAGCAGTACCTCTAGGTAAGTAGGAAACATTCATTTTGATTCCTTCTATGAAAAATAAGTAGGCTTCAATTCATCTTCTGACATGTCAAATACTTGATGTCATGCAGATGTGTCCTACTTGGTGCTCCAGGTACCAAGACTGCTGGGTGGACATTGTGGACAAGTGGCTCTCGGAGGAGTCATACGAGCAGCGCAGAAGCTGTCGGAGGTACCGCATGGAGATGCAAGGACAGTCACACCACCAAGGGAATCAGCCCCTCCCAGTCTACATGGAAAGATGGGTACGCTTCTGTTGATTTATTTATTTATTTATTCTATCGCTCAATTATCATTACTTGTAATCATCTTTGTGTTTTTCTCGCAGCCCCGGTCGCATGGTGGCCAGGACATCAACGGGTTCATGGGGTACGCCCTAGCTCACAATGGCGCAGCGACAGTGCCGGACAACGTCTACAACCCGACGAAGGGGGCCGACGCGTACACCAACGCGAGTGTCTACCCCAAGCTTGCCGAGTACACCTCGGCGGCTCACACGCGCCATGGGGAGAACTTCGATCCGGCCACCCAGCCCCTGGATAGAGACCTCGTGATGAGGTTGGGAGGAGGGAAGCAACACGGCCGGTACTGGATGGCCAACAACGCAATCGAGTCGGCCTTTGTTCCCAAACTGAGCCAGATTTAAGAAAGGAGCACGAGCTCCTCCGACGTCCCCATTCGACCTCGCCAGCTGAGCTCCACGCAGATGATGGTGGCATTTCAGGTAAGTACAGTTTTATTCGTCATTCATTGGTTTTACACATGTACCTTGCCTTTGCATTGTTTAAACCTTGCGGGTGCAATATAGCAGGCCCAGCTGGCAGAGTTGCAGGCCCAGCAGGCGGCCCAGGCGGAGGCCCATCGGCGGCGGCTGGAGGCTGTCCAGTAGCACTCGGCGCGTCAGATGCAGGACGTGGCAAACTACTTTCAGGGCCTTCAGATCCCGAGTTTGGTCCCGCCTCCGTTGCCTCTCGCTGTTCACTCCACACCCTCCTCCTAGTCCTAGAGGGACTCCTGTAACAACCCGAAAAATTCACCAAACACAAAAATCTCAACTACAAAAATTTTTCAAACAAACCCATGTTTGCTGCTTGTCATGTAGAAAACCCTACCTAGTTGTACTAGCAACACCTACATTTAGTTGCTAAGCACTACATTATACCACCGTCACATGTGTCTTAATATATTTCTTAAGCCACATGAGACTATAACCTAAGTCACACCCATACAACCTAAAACATGACTTAGCACGACCTTGCATTCAATCACATATAACCTTGCACTCATCTACTTATGACTTATAACTTGGATCCTAGAATAACCTCTATACTTGCTAGTGGGAGCCCATGACCCATCTTAAACTGTGATATGCCCTAGTGATAGATCCTAGACCACCCCCACCTAAGTAACCAACTACTCAACCCTGGTCATCTAGAGACCGAATATACTATGCTATTCCATGGTAGCACCCTACACTTGAGTAGGTAGTTGCCTAAACCCCCATGTGTGTACAATAGGAAGTGTCCACACCAATTAACTAGTTACTTACTACACTACTAGATGAACCCCCACTGGTCCACTAGTGTGAAATAACATACACAATGTGCCATGTTAAAGAGACAAGCCCCCACCCTAGACATACCACCAAATGGGTCACTACATTACCACATGTCTAGTAAACATGCTTAACTAACTAAGCAAATGTATAGGAGACCTAGTTATCAACCCATAACTACACTAGCTAGCTAACCTAGCATATGCCCCTAGTGCTAACCCTAGGGGAATGACTTGGTATAATTGGGAATCTACCCACAGTCCTAAGCTAAGGCATACATAGGGTTACACCCTATCACTTCATGAGCTCAAGGTCTCGAACTAGTGGCATCCATGACTTACTTGGCTACCATACCACCTTAACCCATGCTAGGTCACTAACTTAACTAAGTAATACATTTGCATGCCGCATATGAATACTCAAATGGATCACACTTGCATTCTGCAAAGATACGTGGATTAAATTCATATCAATGCATTCACACTGTATGTTGATAATATTCATGATTTGGGGTTCCATTTGGATTTTTGTGTGATAGTATAAAATTCCTAAATATTTATTTGACATAATAAATAAATATTCAGCATACAAGACTATTAACAAACTATAAGCATAAAAGTATATATTATTGGAGGGACATGGGTTATATACCCTAAGAATCTCTAACTAAACCCCTGGTGGGCCCACACTAATGCCATCATGTTTTAACACTCTAAATGCATTAACTAAGAAAGAAAGAGTAAAGGAATAAATAGAAAAGAGAAGGAAAATAGAATACAAATGGCAAAACCATTTTGGCCTGACCGCCTAGCTAGCCCACCAGCTAGCCGGACCACATATGCTTACGAGACACCCACAACGGCTAACCCGGCTAGCTCGTTCTCATCTTCACCAAGCCCAAGTGGAAACCGGTGGCCGGCCCGGCCTTGCTCTTCACTGCGGCCGAACGGCCCACGACCGCGGCCCGCTCAACCATCCCACAAGCATGCCATGTGAGCTTGTCTCCCCCTTCGGCCAATGACGGGAGGGTCCCACTTGTCATACCCCACCCTTTTTCCCTTTACGTTTCACGCCGAAGCGAGCACCCGCGCGGCTGCGGCCGTGTCCACGCCCGGCCTTCCCCGCATAGCGATAAGGGGAGCTAATCACTCGCCTTGGATACCCTTGCGCCCACGCCGGCGCGTGGGCCCAATGCACCCCTCGAACGGGGCGTGCTTCGCACGTTAGTCCACCGCCGCGCTCCCGCCATGATGTTGTGCCCCCTCGGTCTCTTGCCTTCGATGCCAAGGAAGCAAAACGGCGCCTACCGCGACGGATGGAGCCCACACGATCCCGCGACGGCTCGAGCCTGCCTTGACCGCTTGATCAAGCCGGTGTGATCCGAGCCGTCCACCGGTGCTCTGTTTCCGCCATGGATGTCGCCGCCTATAAATTGGGGACCTTGGACCCTAGGTGTCGGAGTACCTAGATTATGGGGCCTCTAAACCTTGGGGGTTAGAGATGATTAGAACTATCATTGTCTTCCCCTAATCTCTTACCTAAAGAAAACAGACAACCGTACGCGCGGGACGTTACGGCCCTCGATGGGATCGGAGCCGGCCCTCGAAGCGGGCTGGACCTCGAGCGACCGGGGTCGAGCCCACTCGTGTGATCAAAGCCCGTGGCCTCGTGGTCACGTGGCCCCGCACGGTCGGGCCACCTTGCATGATGCTGCTTGCTTGCACTATCGCGTGGCCACGCACGGTCGAGCTGTTTGCTTGCACGAAGCTGGGATGCTTGCACTAACTTATACATACGTGTATATGTAGGAATGCCGCATGCATGCGTAGGTGTATATGATATCTTGCACTTGCATCTTGCTAGATAGCTTTTGTTACTACTTTGCCATCTCCGTATACATATATATGCGAGCATGTATACGTAACTCCGAGGCTCACAGACGGAGTCGAGACCCGTACGCTCGAGCTTTGCCGCACGCCTTCGAGGCCCCCGGCTCCGGGCTCGAGACCGTGACCCTCGAGCTCGAACGGATCGGCCACCATCCACAAGATCCCTCGAAAGGGAATTACATAAACCCCTCGATCGAATGGGGTGCCTCGAGCGGACCGGTCACCCCTCAAAAAATCTCCCAGACATCCGTACATGAGCATTTAATCCCTCCAACCACTTCCTGCCTAACTCCATGGCTACAGCAGCAGTCACAGTGTGCAAGGTACCGATCCCATCAGCTTTTACCGCCCATACCCTGCAATCCAGGATGCCCAGTGGCACTATTGCACCATGCTGAACACTGTGTCCTGTACAACACTCCCTCGGAGCATGTCCACTGTACATTTGACCCGGATTTCCCGTGGCTCAGTCGCGTCATCCCGGATGCCTGCCCCTCGAATCATACCCCTCGAAGCGGTTATTAACCGTTTCGGGTAATGATGGCAGCTGGGAAGCGCACGTCACCTACAGTGACCTGTCTCTCCCACCTCGACGACCGTACGCGGGATTCCGGGAGAAGGACGAACGAGGCCATCACCGCCCACGCCGCTACATGCTCGGACCGGACCAAAGCGGCCTCTACGGTCTCGACGACGCGATCCACGCCCATACCTCGACGTTATCACTACCTCTGCCTATCTTGTGTACACCCGAGCCTCCCTTTGGCCTATAAAAGGGGCCGGGGCTTAGTGTAGGGCAAGGCACAAAAGATCGACCCACCCACACTCGCTCTCACAAACGCTCAAGTCTCACGACTCGCTTGTATCCACCCCTGTACAAGCACCCCGGTGCAAGATAATACAAATCTCTCCCCACTGCTGGACGTAGGGCATTCTTTGCCTGAACCAGGATAAACGCTTGTGTCCATCTTGCATCACCATCCGGATTAGGGAGCACGCATAGAAATTTACTCGTTGGTGTTATAACCCCCGGGGTACGAAACACCGACAGTTGGCGCGCCAGGTAGGGGTAGCGCGTGTTACTAATGATTTCCCGCTTTTCTTCCGGATGGCAGATTCCACTTCCTCGCTTCCGCGTGTCACGATCATCTGGTTCGGGAGTTTGGAGTTCGTGTCGCTCGGCTCGGGCCACGGCATGACTCTACTCTCGGTCGGTGACTTGAGCGGAGGCCGCAACGGCATGACTCTACTCTGCGCCGACCACGCCACCACGGCTCTCCTCCCAGGAGGAGGCGTCACCGTCGCCACCATCAGCGCCAGTCTGCACCCAGGACGGCGTCGTCTGCGTTTCCCCCGTCCTCGGCATTGAACGCACGTCTCCTCGCAGGGGACTTGCCCAGCCCACGCCCGGGGTCGGGGAACGCGTCGGCGGGCCTCGACCGAGACGCTGACTTCGCCTTTGCCATGCGCACGTCGAGGGAGCCCAGCGAGCCCCCCGGTGCGCGCACCGCCATTGCCACCTAACCCACCATCGAACGGGATCTGCACGACCCGTCGTCAGCTTCCGTTTGGACTCACCAACGCCGCCACAACGTACTCGGTGGCGATACACGCCACCGCGGGCGCGCACGGGGACGGCTCGGGGGCTCTCCTGTGCACCCCCAGGCCCGAGGAACTGCACCCACAGTACCATGCGACGGCAGCATGAGGAGAAACCACGCTGGGAGCCGCGCGCCTTCCACTCCGGCGTCTTCGACCTCGACCTCGACCACTACGACGCGTGGTGAAGCCGGGAACGCACGGGCTGGCGAACAGCAGGGGCCCTACCCTCACCCACACATGAAGCGTCAAAAGCAGCTACGTCACTCTTATCTCTAGGCCTCAAGGCCTTGTACATTCTCGTATTTGTGTACGCATATCGCACCATGAATGAATAAAAAGTCTGCGACCCTAGTACTTTATTTTCATTCGTAGCTTGAGGTGGATTCGACTACGCCCCTCGATGCCTCTCTTTCTTCTACACCTCGAAGTATGCTTCACGGCGAGTAGGAAACGCCTCGAGACCTTCGGGGTCGAGGGCTGCCAAGCCGGGAACTCTCCTACGCCCCGGGCTAAGGTACTCCCACTTGCTCCCGCCCCTCGAGGGACTCAAGCGCGCGTCCAACGCTCACGTCCGGGAAGCGGAAACGGTCGGGCCGGTGGAAGTAAGAGCGGCTCGAGAAATAAAAGCGACTAAGAAGCATCCGGATGCATTTTAGTTCATCTCTAGTCCCGATTCGTAACTATAAGACTTGGCTCGCAGGCCACCATCATCACCGAGGCTCAAGCGGGGAGAACGTCATCCTCGAACTTCTACGCCGGCCACACCCCGAGCGCCTCGGCGAACGCCGTCGGCCTCTTCTCGACGTCAAGTGATCCCCGCCACGGATCCTCCGTGACCCGCCGTCCGATGACGGCTCGAACCGCTCCTCCATCGTCGTCGGTATGGATGTGATGAAGTTGCTCCCCGCTCCACCTTGATGCCGAGGTAACGGGAAAGCGCATCGAGACCGCTCGTCCTGAATCGAGCTGCCATCTCGTGCTCGAACGCGGCGAGGTCCACCGCCCGCGCCCCCGTGTCGTTGTAGACCACGATGATGTCCAGTTCCTTCCCCCGTCGTCGGATGTACGTGGCATGCTCCTTCGGCATCGCCTTCCGCCACTCTGCGTCGCGCTCCGTGACCGCGAACGTGGCCAGCTTCTCCGCCGGAGCTTCTCGAGGCTGGGTCGTTCGCAGCAGAGTATCTCCGTAATCGAGGCCCCCTCAATAGCTTGCTTGCACGGTCGAGTTGCTTGCCCGCACTACCACGTGACTCCGCACGGTCGAGCTGCTTGCTTGCATCTTGCTGCTTGCTTGCTGCCGCCTTGCACGAAGCTACGATCCTTGCAATGAGACTTATATATACGTGAATATGTAGGCATGCCGCATACATGTGTACGTATATATGATGCCTTACACTTGCATCTTGCTGCTTGCTAGCTAGCCTTTGTTGCTACCTCGCCATCTCCATATATATATATGCAAGCAGGTATACATGATTTCAAGGCCCTCAGACGGAGTCGAGACCCCTGCGGGTCGATCTGCCATGCGTGTACGTGTTCGAGGCCTATACATACACGCTCGAGGCCATACGCATTCGAGAGGTCGTTCGCCCGTACATGCTCGAGGCCGCATGGTCTGCATGCATATTATACCGAAATACGCATGCATGTCCGGTCCTCGACCACAAGCAGTGCTTGTCAACAACTTACGTGCATTGTTTGCGGTTACGTTGAGGCCAGTGCCAATACATCGTCGTCTATATATCACACATATAGAGGCATCGAGCACGTACACATGCAACGACTAATTGCAAAAAGGCGATGGCGCTCCTGTCGGATCAGCATCGATCGGTCCTCCACACTCGAGGCCGCTCGCCCGTACAATCTCGAGGCCGCTCGAGCCTCCACACTCGAGGCACGCCGCCCGAGCCTCCATGCTCGAAATCGCCCGCCCGTCGTGCAGACGGGTTCGAGACTCCTAGTGCGGGGTTGGGACCCCCACGACCCGCGATCGAGGTGCTGAACGCGTCCTAACGAACGTCAAGACCACTCCTTCCTTGTGCCCGGCCGAGCCCAATGCATCGATCGCCGCCGGTTGCTCCGGTTCACACACCGTGGCTTCCCCGATCGTGGCTGAAACTCCGCGATCCTCGATCGCGCCTCCCAGTTCCTCACAGCCTCCCAGCCCTTTAAGCCGCTTCGTCCTTCGGTCGAGGTCCCGCAATCCTCGAGCGCGGGCTCACGAGACTCCGTCACGGTCTCCTGTTGAGGAGGTGCTCCGCGAGACGGAGCTTGGTCGGGAGTGGGTAGCTCGCCCGCCTCGGCCGCCGCGGAGTCCTCTGCTTCCCCCGCCTCTGGCCGGTCCCGTGCCGCCTCGTCGGAGGCGACTTCCTGGGACACCATCACCTGCTCCAGCACATCGACCACACCGAGACAGACCTGCGAGCGCGGCTCGTCGAGATAGACGACCCGTGGCGCGTCCCTGCTCCGCCCCCGCCTTCTTTGCTTCGCCGACCTCGAGTGCACAATACGCCCCCATCAACAGCGCCTGCCCGTCGTCGCTATCATCCTGAGCCAGGCGTAGGGGGCGGGCGATGGCGGAATGGATCCAGCAGCTACATCGAGCCAATCGGACGGCTCGACGCGACTGGCAGATTCCCCAACGGCAAGGTAAAAACCACATTCAATGCACCTGCCAACTGCCTCCTCAATTCCCGCTGCAGGTACATGCGTCGCGAGCAGACGCCGAACCGCCGCGGGCCTACCACTACCGCGCCGCTCTAGTCTCTGCCTAAAAAGGAGCGCCCCAACGGACGGATGCTCCTCGGTAAGTGAAACGACACGACCCATCGAACATGCGCTTCCTTCCGCTATAAGGTAACGCGGGACAGCTGTCCCACCGTACAGTCTCAAGGGAGCGAAGGCTGACCCGCGAACGGGTTCGAACAGCCGCCCTTGAGCACTCGAGTCAGGGGCGACCTAGTGGGGAGCCAATACGAGGCCACGCTCGAGAACGAACTCTCGAGGCCCCCATGGACGTATCCAAGGCCAAATACAATGCAACCAAGGGATCCCTCGATGGGAGGTAGTCAAGCCGCCGGCCTTCGTCGAACGAGGCCGGTACCCTGGTCGCTATGTATGGTGCTTCAATGAGGGTGCTTCCGAGCCTCGAAGTCGTCTCCCCTCGAAAGGGAACGAACTCTCACTTGGATTTCCCGTTACTAGCTCACCGAAGACGTCGAGGCTCGTCCGATCGCGGATAGCACGACGCTCTTCACCCCACGGTCCGAGCGCAAGGGCTCGTGGGAAGAACGTAATGAAGTAGCAAAGCACCGGCCACGCGAGGCTCGGGGCTCGGCGCACACGGCACCCCTCGACGAAAGAGGATCGAAAACGATCAAAGACCGGAGGCTCAAAGCCAACCCCTCGACGGGGCGCTACAACTCCAGTTAAAGCCAATACCCCTCGACAAAATACAAATATAAGCCCCCAGAAGAGTCCTCCACTCCTCTGGGGCCTCGGGGGCTACCCCCGCGGGGGACGATCGCGCGCCCCCCGCAGAGAAAAAGGAGCAAACTCCTACACCTCGAAACCAGCTCTCACCCATCTAGGTACTTTAACTCCACTTCATGATCCCTTGCATGAATCCTCACATTCAAACAAGGGCTCGGGGGCTACTGTCGGGTACCTAGATTATGGGGCCTCTAAACCTTGGGGGTTAGAGATGATTAGAACTATCATTGTCTTCCCCTAATCTCTTACCTAAAGAAAACAGACAACCGTACAGCGCAGGACGTTCGGCCCTCGATGGGATCGGAGCCGGCCCTCGAGCGGCCGGGACCTCGAGCGGCCGGGTCGAGCCCACTCGCGTGATCAAAGCCCGTGGCCTCGTGGTCACGTGGCCCCGCACGGCCGGGCCACCTTGCATGATCTTTGCTTGCTTGCACTATCGCGTGGCCACGCACGGTCGAGCCGTTTGCTTGCACGAAGGCGGGATGCTTGCACTAACTTATACATACGTGTATATGTAGGAATGCCGCATGCATGCGTAGGTGTATATGATATCTTGCACTTGCATCTTGCTAGATAGCTTTTGTTACTACTTTGCCATCTCCGTATACATATATATGCGAGCATGTATACGTAACTCCGAGGCTCACAGACGGAGTCGAGACCCGTACGCTCGAGCTTTGCCGCACGCCTTCGAGGCCCCCGGCTCCGGGCTCGAGACCGTGACCCTCGAGCTCGAATGGATCGGCCACCATCCACAAGATCCCTCGAAAGGGAATTACGTAAACCCCTCGATCGAATGGGGTGCCTCGAGCGGACCGGTCACCCCTTAAAAAATCTCCCAGACATCCGTACATGAGCATTTAATCCCTCCAACCACTTCCTGCCTAACTCCATGGCTACAGCAGCAGTCACAGTGTGCAAGGTACCGATCCCATCAGCTTTTACCGCCCATACCCTGCAATCCAGGATGCCCAGTGGCACTATTGCACCATGCTGAACACTGTGTCCTGTACAACACTCCCTCGGAGCACGTCCACTGTACATTTGACCCGGATTTCCCGTGGCTCAGTCGCGTCATCCCGGATGCCTGCCCCTCGAATCATACCCCTCGAAGCGGTTATTAACCATTTCGGGTAATGATGGCAGCTGGGAAGCGCACGTCACCTACAGTGACCTGTCTCTCCCACCTCGACGACCGTACGCAGGATTCCAGGAGAAGGACGAACAGGCCATCACCGCCCACGCCGCTACATGCTCGGACCAGACCAAAGCAGGCCTCTACAGTCTCGACGACGCGATCCATGCCCATACCTCGACGTCATCACTACCTCTGCCCTATCTACTGTGTACACCCGAGCCTCCCTTTGGCCTATAAAAGGGGACGCTGGGGCTTAGTGTAGGGCAAGGCACAAAAGATCGACCCACCCACACTCGCTCTCACAAATGCTCAAGTCTCACGACTCGCTTGTATCCACCCCTGTACAAGCACCCCGTTGCAAGATAATACAAATCTCTCCCCACTGCTGGACGTAGGGCATTCTTTGCACGAACCGGGATAAACGCTTGTGTCCATCTTGCATCACCATCCGGATTAGGAGCACGCATAGAAATTTACTCGTTGGTGTTATACCCCGGGTACGAAACACCGACACTAGGGTTCCCCGTGCCCCGCCGCCGCTGCGGCTTGCTAATTCAACACCGGCACCACCAATTCGAAGAAAGAAGGAGGAGTTTGGAGGCGGGGAGGAGAAGGACGGCGGCGGGCCGCGGACGTGGAGGAAACGGAGCTTGCCGGGAGGAGGAGGCGCCGTTGCCATCAACCTCCGAACCGCGAGCTCGCCCTCGACCGCGTGTACCTCATCGCCAAGACGAACCGCATCTTCTCGACTTGTCACACGCCGGTGAGCACCATCTCGCCGCCGCCGCTCTTCCCTTCCTCCTCCTACGCCCGCTTGTCATGGTCATGGCGCCAACGGCGCGTAGACCAAGGCCATTTTGGCCTCACGGACACACGAGCACGCGCACGCACTCGACCGGCCCCTAGCCACCTAGTACCATGGCGTCGGAGGACGCGGAACGGACCTATTACCACGACCTCTCGCCGTGGCCATATCCTGCCGCGGCGAGGCGTTTCCCTAGCCCAGACATGGAACTTGCGCCGACGAGATCGCCACCACGGGATGCGTGTCGTCATGGTGCCCAGCCAGTCCCTTGCCCGACCATGCCGGCGCGGGAGCGCCCCAGAGCGTCGCCGTGGCGCACAGTAGCTGGCCGACTCCGACCAGCCCGCGTTGCGAGGATTAGACGCCAAGCTCCGCCTCGAACCACCGCATCTAGCCGCGTAGAAGATGGTACCTAGAGACCCCGCCAGGATGCCCGTGTTGAACGATGCCATCTCGCCAGAGTTCTGCCACAGCCCGTGTCGCGGTGCGGACTCCGCCATGATCTATGGTCGCCGTGGACATGCCCTACACGTTTCTAGAGACTCCAATCGAGATATGGAGGAGAAGACGAGGGCCAATTTGACCTCCCTTGGCCACTTTCTGCAGCCACCGGTGTAGGCATGCCGGCGCCGCCACTGTAGCCTTGCTGCACAACCTGATGCCCTTGCTGTGCTTCCCGCAGCGGCGCCTAGTCCATGCGCCTTTCAGCGTCGCCCTTGAACCATCGGAGCGACCCGCGCGTGCGATCCACGCCGCCGTTGGTGCTTCCGCCGTGACACGCTGCCGCCGCCATGCAGCCGAACTATCGCCATCGTGGCCAGCGGCATAGGAAGCCCCGGACCGCTTAGGACCCTCTTTCCAAGCTCGCCTAGACACCACTGAGCCGATGCACTCGCCGGTGTTGGCCGAGCCCCGCCACAGCGCCCGGTAGCACGGCCATGCCACCGGCGCGCCATCTTCGCCGCAAGGCAGAGCAAGGGATTTGGGGAAGGAGCAGATGGACTAGCAAGAAAGAAGATGGACTCGGTCCGTGTGGACCCGAGCCGGCCGACGGGACCCATGCGCACATGTTCACCATGAACCGTAAGCCAGTGAGCCGTGCCCCCGGTGTACACCTCCTGTGGACTAGGAGCACGTAGACCGTTAAACAAATAGGGGAGATAGACCCAGCTCATGATGGACCCTGTCTGTAGTCCATGGACCGTAATAGCTGGTCCACCATGGACCCGCCAGCGAGTATGGATCCAAAGACCAAGCCCGTTGGGAGCCCAGACGCCTACGTGGCGCAACCGCAGAACGACACGTAGCGGCCCAGCCCGGCCCACCGGCCCATATCCAGCCCTGACCCAGCCCTGGTAGGCCCATTCGCGGCCCATATGCGTTGACCACGGTCAACGCTGACATCAGCGATGACGTCACCGTGGACCCTACCTATCAGTGATGATGTCACAGGTCCCACTGCCACGTCAGCACATGTGACGTGTCATCATGACCCCACGGGACACATGGATCATTATCAGCTTGACACGTGGCCTACTCGGAGCGGACACGTGTCGCCACCAGAATAATCTGCCTCTTTTCTTTTTCGAATAATATATAAACTTCGAAAATTCATAACTTATTCATACGAGCTCCAAAAATAACGATCTTTATATCGAAATTCATCTAAAATTGGGCCCTACGCAACGGGCCTATGTTTGAGTGCATTTGGATCTTTTTGATATCCATTTGGTTCTTTGTGATTCTATAGGAGTCGCTAACGTGACTACTACGTCTCGTTTTCAGAGTCGAATCGAGTGAGGAACAATCTGGGGAAGGAGACTACGAACACAAGGAGACCCCGCTGATCGACTACATCCAACGAAGGAGGACTTGTACCACTTCTGTCGGACTCGTACCACTACTACCTCGACATCGCAGGTGTCATGGCAGCACTTTTCTTTTAGAGAATCCTATTAGACATTGCATAATTAATAGAAATGCTAGCGCTTTATATTTAATCCTTTGCTTGTATATTGATGCATGCTATTGCCTGAGCCATTTACACCCTTGACTGAGAACCCTCACAATGTTACCCAGCTTTGTGCTCGCACTTATTATTATTACTGCCTTTCTGCTTGCTTGCACCTTATATCACCATACTTATTATAACTCCACTTCGCAATGGATCTGTGATGTGGTACGGGTGGTGAACCCTTGGGAATGGTTTGGCTTGGGATGCCGGCCTTGGTGGACTTGGTGAGGATCTGGTGGTTCTGTGAGCATGACTTGGGTGCGTGGAGGGTGAGGGTCGAGTCGACTGAGCCGGGATATACGACGAGCTTATGGAGCGAGTCTTGCCCTGGGATGGACTGGACATTCCTGTGCGATTACCTGTGGTGGGTAAACTTGTGGATGGGGAAACCCTTGAGTGTGAGCTTGTCGTGGGCCGCTCGGGGAGAAGGTCTTTGTGGTGGCACGTGGTGTGGCGATGGCACCCGAACAGTAACCCTGATGGAGACATCCTGGTTTGGTCATCCCTAAGGACTTACTAGTACTCAGCTTCTTCAGGACTCTTTTGCATACCACACGCTCCTTGTGATGGGGAGACGGTTTGGACTACTTAGTAGCGCGATGCCACTACTGCTAGGCGAGAAGTGTAGGGAGGTACGGGTGGCGCTGACTCACACCTTTCCGAGACGATCATGAGGTACGAAACGTGGCACGAGGTCATGACTTCATAGTTTCAGCCACTCCGAGGTACTTGGGGCGTTCCGAGCCGAGAGGTAGGGTGGCATCGTTCTATTATAGCAAGCGGCCGGAATCGCCTAGACTAAGGCCTTGTCAATGATGGTGATCTTGTGGGATGTAAAACCTCTGCAGAGTGTTCTTGGTTGATCGATCGATACGTAAGCTAACTTGTTAGCTATGGACTGTCCCGTGTTTCGCTTCACTAGATAGGAGAGGAGTGTTCTACCTTCCCGAGCTTTCCGGCCGTGAGCACTGGGTTATGGGCTCCGGGCCGCCGAGACAGACCGAGAGGGAGTTGTTCGCCGACTGAGTGTGAGATGTGGTGATGGAGGTGTGAGGATGGATTTGGGATGGGTGAGATGGTGGATGGATGTGTGTGTGGGAATGGGAATGATTTAAACTTGACCATTATTATTATTATTATTATTTACTACTTTCTGCTACTTCGCATGCGCTAGGATGCAAACCACAGCCAAACTATAGGATCGCCAGATCCCTTTTTTTCTCTTTTCCACTGAAGCTCATTTGGTGCTGACCATGGCCTGCACACATCTGGCGGTGTGCAGATTTTCCTGCTTCACAGAGTTGTCAAACGGATTAGAAGGTCTCGTGCCTACGCTCAAGTTGGAGTTTGAAGCTGCTTCCGCGTTACTTCCGCCTTCTCAAGCTGTTCTGGATGTTAGATATACTGTGTTTCCGCCTTGTGGTGTTGTAAATATTAATGTAAACCCCTCTACTTGTACTCTTTAGATTTATAAATTTGATGTATGGAATTGATTATCGACTGTTGTATATCATTCTATGAGATTTCCCTTAGTGGAAAATTGAGGATGTTTCAGTTGGTATCAGCTCCATGCTTGACCCTAGGACGAGACTCTTAGGTTTGGGCGATAGAATAGGTTGAGGCAGCCCTTCTTTCGGTTATATTACCAACCCTGCACCATTTTGTGCATGGCTTATCTCTTATATTGGACTTACCAACCATGTTCTTGGCCTCTTATTCAAATGACGACCTTTAAGAGCATGCCCTTCTACCTCAAGTACAACGATGGATAAGCCCAAGACGTGCAAGAAGTGCATCAAGAGTTAGAGTCCCTGAAGACAAATGACAATAGACGTGCCACAGATAGGTAGTGCCTAGAGGAGCCGAAATCAGCTACATGGAGACTCTACATATTCTCCCAAGTGTAGAGATGTCGCATCAAAGGTCTACATCATTCATGAGATAGAGATCATTATTTTTACTGCTATGCGGCTTATTGCACATGCAACTCTTCAATTTGTGACACGAGATGTGTATGAAACTCCTCGAGCATGGCCCCCTAACATCTATTAACCCGTGCCCTCGATGCCTCTGATAGTGCCATAGGGTAATGGGATGAAGCCGAACACACCTGGACCCAAGAGTCTGATAGGAAAATTGGAAGAAAGTTCCCTTACTCCACCAGTTTCACCCTATAGACTAGACTCATCATGATAAGGGGGTAGGTAGAAGACAATAAAAGATGAGCCCTGTGTAGCTACAAGTCGTACCATGAATAGAGTAGAATGTCTACCACCATGAACTATCTACGCGTAGCACGTTTTCTCACGAATCTTTTGGTGTAGCTACCAAGGATATCGCCTTATAATAAACCCTATGTAATGAGTGTTTGGTTCTTATCGCATTTTTATGGTTCTTCATGCCTCTTTGTATGAGTGTAGGATAGATTTAAATGTTTTTAAATTGATTAAATCATCTAATCAATACATTAAGTTGCTAATAAATCATGTCACTCGCACATGAACCTTAGCTCATGACCCCATAATGGGATGTCAAACCCATTCTACCTACCTGAACCACTACTTAACCCCTCCTATAATCACCATGGGCTATAGTCCTGATGGTTACATATGGCTCGTAGGACTCAATCTTGGGAAGAAAGAGCCCCGCACTCCACTACCCATTGGAGCCCCTGTTAAAGGAAGCCACTTGACACCTCCACATCTTCTAGCTACATAGCTGACTCGATGGACCTGAATCCTAGGGATCCTATCTAAGAACCACTCAAGGACTTACGAAAGCTAGATGAGTAGCTACTTTGAAGAAAGCATTCTAGTATTACCTCGAGAAGCCACTTTAACTACATGATCATTTGGAACTCATACCCATACCAAGCATAGCTGACCTGCTAGAATGGCTGTAGACTCGGCCAAAAGTTAGAACTGTGAGTACAATGGGAACAGCTCCGCAACAAGATTGATGTCACAAACCCCCAAAGAATGGTGAAATATTATCTCGAATCATTAAGAGTATCTCCTGGATGGTCGTCTCATGACTAACCCCTAATTGGAAACATTAGGCCAACACGACATATTCTTTCTAAGTTATTTCAAAAACCAATTTGGATTCTCGCTTTATGCATTTTTCAAAACAACCCTCCCTACCTTTTGGTTGAAAAGCTTCCCTCTTTTCAAAAGGGATTTCATTTCAAAATGAAATGGTTTCAAAATATGCTAAACTTTCAAAGAAAACAATTTTAAAAGCTATCTCCCAAATAAAAAAAAAGTTTTGTTTTGCACACCAACTTTTAAATAACACATTTACAAATCAAAGAACACTGGCTTGAATTTCATTTTTAAAGTTTTGATTTCAACCCAGTGAGCCAAACCTTTTCAAACAAAAACTCTTGAATTTCAAAGGCTTTACTCATCATTTTTTAAAAATCACCCTCTCCTTTTGCTTGGGATATCAAGTTGATGTTAGTATCCAAATGGGTAGAGTTGTCATCATGACACACGGTGCCCTTACGAAACTTGGGGCCCCATGTGTGATGCATCCACATGGCATGCTGCCGGGCATATGCAGGTATCGTGGTTGTGACCATGACCGTCCCAAATGATACTAGGATACAACTGTAATTCCAAGCCTAGTTTTATTAAAACTCTTTTACAAAAGAAAAACCGAGTTTGAGAAGAAGCGAACATCTAGAAAGTCAATTTGATTTAAAAGGTTCAAAATTTTCCTTTCAACACCCCAACTTGATTTAAAAAGGAAAAGAGATTTCATTTCGAATGATTGCAAAATGCTAGATCCCCAAATTTTTGAAATAAAAGATTTATGAAAACCGTCTTTAAAGGTTGTCAAAATGTTTTAAAAAGCCATAAAAGGGTTTTGGTTTCAAAATCAAGGTATGGTTTCAAAAATATTTTCACTCAAAACAAAGCATGTTTGAGATTTCAAAATCTCTATTAAAATATCCTACTTTATTTTAGTGAAGATATTATTAAAACCTAGAGTTTAAAAAAAGATTTAATTTGCAAATTGAGTAGTGATTTGCGAACCGTCTTCAAACTATTCGTGTTCTAAATAAAAAAAAGAGTCACACTTTGTTTAAAAACTAAGACCATGATTCAAAACTATTTAATTTGAAATCATAGAAGGTGTATTGAGTTTGAACACAAAGCCATTTAAAAGAGTTTAATTTCAAAACATGCATTGATTTCAAACCTCTTAGAAATCCCTCTTGGACTTCAAAGTTTACAAACTCACTATCCTATTTTCAAACAAGATTTTGAAAATAACTACAACTAGAAGGCCCTCATGAACGACATCCTTAACCAACGACCCTAGAATTGCATGATCTACTTAAGCATCTTGGACACCCTGCACCAAATTTGGATCGAGTGACCAAGGTACGCAAAGGACGACAATTCCTTTCGCAAAGATCCCCGAAGCAACTACATCGGCTAAAAGCGAAGTAGCGCAAATGGAAGCATGGTGGACCCATAACCCACTAGACCCCGGATCGAAATCGGGAGCCTAAGACACACCTTTTATTTTAGAAAGACATGATATATTCTAAACTAATATGTGATCCTTCCACACATTAACCACACTCCCTACCAGTGCAACTACCAAAGTATCGTCGAAGTGTCCCTTTGGAAATCCTAAGATCCACCTGGAGCAACTTCTACAAGCTACATGGAACAAGTAGTCAGATGATGAGTAGACTTCATATTACCACATCGAGTAGTACTACACATCTTAAATCTCGAGGACGAGATTCGATAAGGGGTAGGACTGTAACAACCCGAAAAATTCACCAAACACAAAAATCTCAACTACAAAAATTTTTCGAAACAAACCCATGTTTGCTGCTTGTCATGTAGAAAACCCTACCTAGTTGTACTAGCAACACCTACATTTAGTTGCTAAGCACTACATTATACCACCATCACATGTGTCTTAATATATTTCTTAAGCCACATGAGACTATAACCTAGGTCGCACCCATACAACCTAAAACATGACTTAGCACAACCTTGCATTCAATCACATATAACCTTGCACTCATCTACTTATGACTTATAACTTGGATCCTAGAATAACCTCTATACTTGCTAGTGGGAGCCCATGACCCATCTTAAACTATGATATGCCCCTAGTGATAGATCCTAGACCACCCCCACCTAAGTAACCAACTACTCAACCCTGGCCATCTAGAGACCGAATATACTATGCTATTCCGTGGTAGCACCCTACACTTGAGTAGGTAGTTGCCTAAACCCCCATGTGTGTACAATAGGAAGTGTCCACACCAATTAACTAGTTACTTACTACACTACTAGATGAACCCCCACTGGTCCACTAGTGTGAAATAACATACACAATGTGCCATGTTAAAGAGACAAGCCCCCACCCTAGACATACCACCAAATGGGTCACTACATTACCACATGTCTAGTAAACATGCTTAACTAACTAAGCTAATGTATAGGAGACCTAGTTATCAACCCATAACTACACTAGCTAGCTAACCTAGCATATGCCCCTAGTGCTAACCCTAGGGGAGTGACTTGGTATAATTGGGAATCTACCCACAGTCCTAAGCTAAGGCATACATAGGGTTACACCCTATCACTTCATGAGCTCAAGGTCCCGAACTAGTGGCATCCATGACTTACTTGGGTACCATACCACCTTAACCCATGCTAGGTTACTAACTTAACTAAGTAATACATTTACATGCCGCATATGAATACTCAAATGGATCACACTTGCATTCTGCTAAGATACGTGGATTAAATTCATATCAATGCATTCACACGTGTATGTTGATAATATTCATGATTTGGGGTTCCATTTGGATTTTTGTGTGATAGTATAAAATTCCTAAATATTTATTTGACATAATAAATAAATATTCAGCATACAAGCCTATTAACAAACTATAAGCATAAAAGTATATATTATTGGAGGGACATGGGTTATATACCCTAAGAATCTCTAACTAAACCCCCGGGTAGCCCACACTAATGCCATCATGGTTTAACACTCTAAATGCATTAACTAAGAAAGAAAGAGTAAAGGAATAAATAGAAAAGAGAAGGAAAATAGAATACAAATGGCAAAACCATTTTGGCCCGACCGGCCTAGCTAGCCCACCAGCTAGCCGGACCACATATGCTTACAGACAGCCCACAACAACTAACCGACTAGCTCGTTCTCATCTTCACCAAGCCCAAGTGGAAACCAAGAGCCGGCCCGGCCTTGCTCTTCACTCCGGTCGAACGGCCCACGACCGCGGCCCGCTCAACCATCCCACAAGCATGCCATGTGAGCTTGTCTCCCCTTCGCCAATGACGGAGGGTCCCACTTGTCATACCCCACCCTTTTTCCCTTCTCGTTTCACGCCGGCGAGCACCCGCAGCAGCCCCGTGTCCACGCCAGCCTTCCCCGCATAGCGATAAGGGGAGCTAATCGCTCGCCTTGGATACCCTTGCGCCCACGCCAGCGCTGTGGGCCCAATGCACCCCTGAACTGGGCATGCTTCGCACGTTAGTCCACTGCCGCGCTCCCGCCATGATGTTGTGCCCCCTCGGTCTCTTGCCTTCGATGCCAAGGAAGCAAAACTGGCGCCTACCGCTGACGGATGGAGCCCACACGATCCCGAAAGCGACGGCTCGAGCCTGCCTTGACCGCTTGATCAAGCCAGTGTGATCCAGAGCCGTCCACCGGTGCTCTGTTTCCGCCATGGATGTCGCCGCCTATAAATTGGGGACCTTGGACCCTAGGTGTCGGGTACCTAGATTATGGGGCCTCTAAACCTTGGGGGTTAGAGATGATTAGAACTATCATTGTCTTCCCCTAATCTCTTACCTAAAGAAAACAGACAACCGTATAGCGCAGGACGTTCTGGCCCTCGATGGGATCGGAGCCGGCCCTCGGCGGCCGGACCTCGAGCGACCGGGGTCGAGCCCACTCGTGTGATCAAAGCCCGTGGCCTCGTGGTCACGTGGCCCCGCACGGCCGGGCCACCTTGCATGATGCTTTGCTTGCTTGCACTATCGCGTGGCCACGCACGGCCGAGCTGTTTGCTTGCACGAAGCCGGGATGCTTGCACTAACTTATACATACGTGTATATGTAGGAATGCCGCATGCATGCGTAGGTGTATATGATATCTTGCACTTGCATCTTGCTAGATAGCTTTTGTTACTACTTTGCCATCTCGGTATACATATATATGCGAGCATGTATACGTAACTCCGAGGCTCACAGACGGAGTCGAGACCCGTACGCTCGAGCTTTGCCGCACGCCTTCGAGGCCCCCGGCTCCGGGCTCGAGACCGTGACCCTCGAGCTCGAACGGATCGGCCACCATCCACAAGATCCCTCGAAAGGGAATTACATAAACCCCTCGATCGAATGGGGTGCCTCGAGCGGACCGGTCACCCCTCAAAAAATCTCCCGACATCCGTACATGAGCATTTAATCCCTCCAACCACTTCCCGCCTAACTCCATGGCTACAAAGCGCCACAAGTGTGCAAGGTACCGATCCCATCAGCTTTTACCGCCCATACCCCGCAATCCAGGGATGCCCGGTGGCACTATTGCACCATGCTGAACACCGTGTCCCGTACAACACTCCTGGAGCATGTCCACTTGTACATTTGACCCGGATTTCCCGTGGCTCGCGCGTCATCCCGGATGCCCGCCCCTCGAATCATACCCCTCGAAGCGGTTATTAACCGTTTCGGGTAATGATGGCAGGCCGGAAGCGCACGTCACCTACAAGGGACTGTCTCTCCCACCTCGACGACCGTACGCGGGATTCCGGGAGAAGGACGAACAGGCCATCACCGCCCACGCCGCTACATGCTCGGACCAGGACCAAAGCAGGCCTCTACAGTCTCGACGACGCGATCCACGCCCATACCTCGACGTCATCACTACCTCTGCCCTATCTACTGTGTACACCCGAGCCTCCCTTTGGCCTATAAAAGGGGACGCTGGGGCTTAGTGTAGGGCAAGGCACAAAAGATCGACCCACCCACACTCGCTCTCACAAACGCTCAAGTCTCACGACTCGCTTGTATCCACCCCTGTACAAGCACCCCGGTGCAAGATAATACAAATCTCTCCCCACTGCTGGACGTAGGGCATTCTTTGCCTGAACCAGGATAAACGCTTGTGTCCATCTTGCATCACCATCCGGATTAGGGAGCACGCATAGAAATTTACTCGTTGGTGTTATACCCCCCGGGGTACGAAACACCGACAGTTGGCGCGCCAGGTAGGGGTAGCGCGTGTTACTAACGATTTCCCGCTTTTCTTCCGGATGGCAGATTCCACTTCCTCGCTTCCGCGTGTCACGATCATCTGGTTCGGGAGTTTGGAGTTCGTGTCGCTCGGCTCGGGCCACGGCATGACTCTACTCTCGGTCGGTGACTTGAGCGGAGGCCGCAACGGCATGACTCTACTCGCGCCGACCACGCCACCACGGCTCTCCTCCCAGGAGGAGGCGTCACCGTCGCCACCATCAGCGCCAGCCTGCACCCTGGACGGCGTCGTCTGCGTTCCCCCCGTCCTCGGCATTGAACGCAGTCTCCTCGCAGGGGACTTGCCCAGCCCACGCCCGGGGTCGGGGAACGCGTCGGCGGGCCTCGACCGAGACGCTGACTTCGCCTTTGCCATGCGCACGTCGAGGGAGCCCAGCGAGCCCCCGGTGCGCGCACCGCCATTGCCACCTAACCCACCATCGAACGGGATCCGCACGACCCGTCGTCGCCTTCCGTTTGGACTCACCAACGCCGCCACAACGTACTCGGTGGCGATACACGCCACCGCGGGCGCGCACGGGGACGGCTCGGGGCTCTCCCGTGCACCCCTGTGCCCGAGGAACCGCACCCACGGTACCATGCGACGGCGATGAGGAGAAACCACGCTGGAGCCGCGCGCCTTCCACTCCGGCGTCTTCGACCTCGACCTCGACCACTACGACGCGTGGTGAAGCCGGGAACGCACGGGCTGGCGAACAGCAGGGGCCCTACCCTCACCCACACATGAAGCGTCAAAAGCAGCTACGTCACTCTTATCTCTAGGCCTCAAGGCCTTGTACATTCTCGTATTTGTGTACGCATATCGCACCATGAATGAATAAAAAGTCTGCGACCCTAGTACTTTATTTTCATTCGTAGCTTGAGGTGGATTCGACTCTGCCCCTCGATGCCTCTCTTTCTTCTACACCTCGAAGTATGCTTCACGACTGAGTAGGAAACGCCTCGAGACCTTCAGGGGTCGAGGGCTGCCAAGCCGGGAACTCTCCTACGCCCCCGGGCTAAGGTACTCCCACTTGCTCCCCGCCCCTCGAGGGACTCAAGCGCGCGTCCAACGCTCACGTCCGTAAGCGAACGCCGGGCCGGTGGAAGTAAGAGCAGCTCGAGAAATAAAAGCGACTAAGAAGCATCCGAGATGCATTTTAGTTCATCTCTAGTCCCGATTCGTAACTATAAGACTTGGCTCGCAGCCACCATCATCACCGAGGCTCAAGCGGGGAGAACGTCATCCTCGAACTTCTACGCCGCCCACACCCCGAGCGCCTCGAACGCCGTCGGCCTCTTCTCTCGACGTCAAGTGATCCCGCCACGGATCCTCCGTGACCCGCTTTGTCCGATGACAGCTCGAACCGCTCCTCCATCGTCGTCGGTATGGATGTGATGAAGTTGCTCCCCTGCTCCACCTTGATGCCGAGGTAACAGGAAAGCGCATCGAGACCGCTCGTCCTGAATCGAGCTGCCATCTCGTGCTCGAACGCGGCGAGGTCCACCGCCCGCGCCCCCGTGTCGTTGTAGACCACGATGATGTCCAGTTCCTTCCCCCGTCGTCGGATGTACGTGGCATGCTCCTTCGGCATCGCCTTCCGCCACTCGCGTCGCGCTCCGTGACCGCGAACGTGGCCGGCTTCTCCGCCGAGCTTCTCGAGGCCGGGTCGTTCGCAGCAGAGTATCTCCGTAATCGAGGCCCCCTCGATAGCTAGCTTGCACGGTCGAGTTGCTTGCCCGCACTACCACGTGACTCCGCACGGTCGAGCCGCTTGCTTGCATCTTGCCGCTTGCTTGCCGCCGCCTTGCACGAAGCTACGATCCTTGCAATGAGACTTATATATACGTGAATATGTAGGCATGCCGCATACATGTGTACGTATATATGATGCCTTACACTTGCATCTTGCTGCTTGCTAGCTAGCCTTTGTTGCTACCTCGCCATCTCCATATATATATATGCAAGCGGTATACATGATTTCAAGGCCCTCGACGGAGTCGAGACCCCCGCGGGTCGATCTGCCATGCGTGTACGTGTTCGAGGCCTATACATACACGCTCGAGGCCATACGCATTCGAGAGGTCGTTCGCCGTACATGCTCGAGGCCGCATGGTCTCGCATGCATATTATACCGAAATACGCATGCATGTCCGGTCCTCGACCACAAGCGGTGCTTGTCAACAACTTACGTGCATTGTTTGCGGTTACGTTGAGGCCGGTGCCAATACATCGTCGTCTATATATCACACATATAGAGGCATCGAGAGCACGCACACATGCAACGACTAATTGCAAAAAGGCGATGGCGCTCTGTCGGATCGCATCGATCGGTCCTCCACACTCGAGGCCGCTCGCCCGTACAATCTCGAGGCCGCTCGAGCCTCCACACTCGAGGCACGCCGCCCGAGCCTCCATGCTCGAAATCGCCCGCCCGTCGTGCAGACGGGTTCGAGACTCCTAGTGCGGGGTTGGGACCCCCACGACCCGCGATCGAGGTGCTGAACGCGTCCTAACGAACGTCAAGACCACTCCTTCCTTGTGCTCGAACTGAGCCCAATGCATCGATCGCCGCTGGTTGCTCCGGTTCACACACCGTGGCTTCCCCGGTCGTGGCTGAAACTCCGCGATCCTCGATCGCGCCTCCCAGTTCCTCACAGCCTCCCGGCCCTTTAAGCCGCTTCGTCCTTCGGTCGAGGTCCCGCAATCCTCGAGCGCGGGCTCACGAGACTCCGTCACGGTCTCCTGTTGAGGAGGTGCTCCGCGAGACGGAGCTTGGTCGGGAGTGGGTAGCTCGCCCGCCTCGGCCGCCGCGAGTCCTCGCTTCCCCGCCCGGCGGTCCCGTGCCGCCTCGTCGGAGGCGACTTCCCGGACACCATCACCCGCTCCAAGACATCGACCGCACCGAGACAGACTGCGAGCGCGGCTCGTCGAGATAGACGGCCGTGGCGCGTCCCCCGCTCCGCCCCCGCCTTCTTTGCTTCGCCGACCTTGAGTGCACAATACGCCCCATCAACAGCGCGCACGCCCGTCGTCGCTATCATCCCGAGCCGGGCGTAGGGGCGGGCGATGGCGGAATGGATCCAGCGGCTACATCGAGCCAATCGGACGGCTCGACGCGACCGGGCGCATTCCCCAACGGCAAGGTAAAAACCACATTCAATGCACCTGCCAACTGCCTCCTCAATTCCCGCTGCAGGTACATGCGTCGCGAGCAGACGCCGAACCGCCGCGGGCCTACCACTACCGCGCCGCTCTAGTCTCTGCCTAAAAAGGAGCGCCCCAACGGACGGATGCTCCTCGGTAAGTGAAACGACACGACCCATCGAACATGCGCTTCCTTCCGCTATAAGGTAACGCGGGACAGCTGTCCCACCGTACGCCTCAAGGGAGCGAAGGCCGACCCGCGAACGGGTTCGAACAGCCGCCCTTGAGCACTCGAGTCGTGGCGACCTAGTGGGGAGCCAATACGAGGCCACGCCGAGAACGAACTCTCGAGGCCCCCATGGACGTATCCAAGGCCAAATACAATGCAACCAAGGGATCCCTCGATGGGAGGTAGTCAAGCCGCCGGCCTTCGTCGAACGAGGCCGGTACCCCTCGGTCGCTATGTATGGTGCTTCAATGAGGGTGCTTCCGAGCCTCGAAGTCGTCTCCCTCGAAAGGGAACGAACTCTCACTTGGATTTCCCGTTACTAGCTCACCGAAGACGTCGAGGCTCGTCCGATCGCGGATAGCACGACGCTCTTCACCCCACGGTCCGAGCGTAAGGGCTCGTGGGAAGAACGTAATGAAGTAGCAAAGCACCAGCCACGCGAGGCTCGGGGGCTCGACTGCACACGGCACCCCTCGACGAAAGAGGATCGAAAACGATCAAAGACCGGAGGCTCAAAGCCAACCCCTCGACGGGCGCTACAACTCCAGCTAAAGCCAATACCCCTCGACAAAATACAAATATAAGCCCCCGTAAGAGTCCTCCACTCCTCTCGGGGCCTCGGGGCTACCCCGCGGGGACGCCGCGCCCCCGCAGAAAAAGGAGCAAACTCCTACACCTCGAAACCAGCTCTCACCCATCTAGGTACTTTAACTCCACTTCATGATCCCTTGCATGAATCCTCACATTCAAACAAGGGCTCGGGGGCTACTGTCGGGTACCTAGATTATGGGGCCTCTAAACCTTGGGGGTTAGAGATGATTAGAACTATCATTGTCTTCCCCTAATCTCTTACCTAAAGAAAACAGACAACCGTACGCCAGACGTTCGGCCCTCGATGGGATCGGAGCCGGCCCTCGAAGCGGCCGGACCTCGAGCGACCGGGGTCGAGCCCACTCGCGTGATCAAAGCCCGTGGCCTCGTGGTCACGTGGCCCCGCACGGCCGGGCCACCTTGCATGATGCTGCTTGCTTGCACTATCGCGTGGCCACGCACGGTCGAGCTGTTTGCTTGCACGAAGCCGGGATGCTTGCACTAACTTATACATACGTGTATATGTAGGAATGCCGCATGCATGCGTAGGTGTATATGATATCTTGCACTTGCATCTTGCTAGATAGCTTTTGTTACTACTTTGCCATCTCCGTATACATATATATGCGAGCATGTATACGTAACTCCGAGGCTCACGACGGAGTCGAGACCCGTACGCCGAGCTTTGCCGCACGCCTTCGAGGCCCCGGCTCCGGGCTCGAGACCGTGACCCTCGAGCTCGAACGGATCGGCCACCATCCACAAGATCCCTCGAAAGGGAATTACGTAAACCCCTCGATCGAATGGGGTGCCTCGAGCGGACCGGTCACCCCTCAAAAAATCTCCCAGACATCCGTACATGAGCATTTAATCCCTCCAACCACTTCCCGCCTAACTCCATGGCTACAGCAGCGATCCACGGTGTGCAAGGTACCGATCCCATCGCCTTTACCGCCCATACCCCGCAATCCAGGATGCCCAAAGGCACTATTGCACCATGCCGAACACCGTGTCCCGTACAACACTCCCTCGAGCACGACCACCGTACATTTGACCCGGATTTCCCGTGGCTCGCCGCGTCATCCCGGATGCCCGCCTCGAATCATACCCCTCGAAGCGGTTATTAACCATTTCGGGTAATGATGGCAGCTGGGAAGCGCACGTCACCTACAGTGACCTGTCTCTCCCACCTTGACGACCGTACGCAGGATTCCAGGAGAAGGACGAACAGGCCATCACCGCCCACGCCGCTACATGCTCGGACCAGACCAAAGCAGGCCTCTACGGTCTCGACGACGCGATCCATGCCCATACCTCGACGTCATCACTACCTCTCGCCCTATCTACTATGTACACCCGAGCCTCCCTTTGGCCTATAAAAGGGGACGCTGGGGCTTAGTGTAGGGCAAGGCACAAAAGATCGACCCACCCACACTCGCTCTCACAAATGCTTAAGTCTCACGACTCGCTTGTATCCACCCCTGTACAAGCACCCCGTTGCAAGATAATACAAATCTCTCCCCACTGCTGGACGTAGGGCATTCTTTGCCTGAACCAGGATAAACGCTTGTGTCCATCTTGCATCACCATCCGGATTAGGGAGCACGCATAGAAATTTACTCGTTGGTGTTATACCCCCCGGGGTACGAAACACCGACACTAGGGTTCCCCTGTACCCCGCCGCCGCCTGCGGCTTGCTAATTCAACACCAGCACCACCAATTCGAAGAAAGAAGGAGGAGTTTGGAGGCAGGGAGGAGAAGGACGCTGGCGGGCCGCCGGACGTGGAGGAAACGGAGCTTGCCGGGAGGAGGAGGCGCCGTTGCCATCAACCTAAACCGCGAGCTCGCCCTCGACCGCGTGTACCTCATCGCCAAGACGAACCGCATCTTCTCTGACTTGTCACACGCCGGTGAGCACCATCTCGCCGCCGCCGCTCTTCCCTTCCTCCTCTGCCCTGCTTGTCATGGTCATGGCGCCAACGGCGCGTAGACCAAGGCCATTTTGGCCTCACGGACACACGAGCACGCGCACGCACTCGACCGGCCCCTAGCCACCTAGTACCATGGCGTCGGAGGACGCCGGAACGGACCTATTACCCTGACCTCTCGCCGTGGCCATATCCTGCCGCGGCGAGGCGTTTCCCTAGCCCAGACATGGAACTTGCGCCGACGAGATCGCCACCACGGGATGCGTGTCGTCACGGTGCCCAGCCAGTCCCTTGCCCGACCATGCCGGCGCGGGAGCGCCCCAGAGCGTCGCCGTGGCGCACAGTAGCTGGCCGACTCCGACCAGCCCACGTTGCGAGGATTAGACGCCAAGCTCCGCCTCGAACCACCGCATCTAGCCGCGTAGAAGATGGTACCTAGAGACCCCGCCAGGATGCCCGTGTTGAACGATGCCATCTTGCCAGAGTTCTGCCACAGCCCGTGTCGCGGTGCGGACTCCGCCATGATCTATGGTCGCCGTGGACATGCCCTACACGTTTCTAGAGACTCCAATCGAGATATGGAGGAGAAGACGAGGGCCAATTTGACCTCCCTTGGCCACTTTCTGCAGCCACCGGCGTAGGCATGCCGGCGCCGCCACTGTAGCCTTGCTGCACAACCTGATGCCCTTGCTGTGCTTCCCGCAGCGGCGCCTAGTCCATGCGCCTTTCAGCGTCGCCCTTGAACCATCGGAGCGACCCGCGCGTGCGATCCACGCCGCCGTTGGTGCTTCCGCCGTGACACGCTGCCGCCGCCATGCAGCCGAACTATCGCCATCGTGGCCAGCGGCATAGGAAGCCCCGGACCGCTTAGGACCCTCTTTCCAAGCTCGCCTAGACACCACTGAGCCGATGCACTCGCCGGTGTTGGCCGAGCCCCGCCACGCCGCCCGTAGCACGGCCATGCCACCGGCGCGCCATCTTCGCCGCAAGGCGAGCAAGGGATTTGGGGAAGGAGCAGATGGACTAGCAAGAAAGAAGATGGACTCGGTCCGTGTGGACCCGAGCCGCCGACGTAGGACCCATGCGCACATGTTCACCATGAACCGTAAGCCGGTGAGCCGTGCCCCCGGTGTACACCTCCCGTGGACTAGGAGCACGTAGACCGTTAAACAAATAGGGGAGATAGACCCGGCTCATGATGGACCCCGTCTCGTAGTCCATGGACCGTAATAGCCGGTCCACCATGGACCCGCCAGCCGAGTATGGATCCAAAGACCAAGCCCGTTGGGGAGCCCGCACGCCTACGTGGCGCAACCGCGAACGACACGTAGCGGCCCGCCCCCCACCGGCCCACCGGCCCTGACCCAGCCCTGGTAGGCCCATTCGCGGCCCATATGCGTTGACCACGGTCAACGCTGACATCAGCGATGACGTCACCGTGGACCCTACCTATCAGTGATGATGTCACAGGTCCCACTGCCACGTCAGCACATGTGACGTGTCATCATGACCCCACGGGACACATGGATCATTATCAGCTTGACACGTGGCCTACTCAGAGCGGACACGTGTCGCCACCAGGAATAATCTGCCTCTTTTCTTTTTAAGAATAATATATAAACTTTGAAAATTCATAACTTATTCATACGAGCTCCAAAAATGACGATCTTTATATCGAAATTCATCTAAAATCGGGCCCTACGCAACGGGCCTATGTTTGAGTGCATTTGGATCTTTTTGATATCCATTTGGTTCTTTGTGATTCTATAGGAGTCGCTAACGTGACTACTACGTCTCGTTTTCAGAGTCGAATCGAGTGAGGAACAATCTGGGGAAGGAGACTACGAACACAAGGAGACCCCGCTGATCGACTACATCCAACGAAGGAGGACTTGTACCACTTCTGTCGGACTCGTGCCACTACTACCTCGACATCGCAGTGTCATGGCAAACTTTTCTTTTAGAGAATCCTATTAGACATTGCATAATTAATAGAAATGCTAGCGCTTTATATTTAATCCTTTGCTTGTATATTGATGCATGCTATTGCCTGAGCCATTTACACCCTTGACTGAGAACCCTCACAATGTTACCCAGCTTTGTGCTCGCACTTATTATTATTACTGCCTTTCTGCTTGCTTGCACCTTATATCACCATACTTATTATAACTCCACTTCGCAATGGATCTGTGATGTGGTACGGGTGGTGAACCCTTGGGAATGGTTTGGCTTGGGATGCCAGCCTTGGTGGACTTGGTGAGGATCTGGTGGTTCTGTGAGCATGACTTGGGTGCGTGGAGGGTGAGGGTCGAGTCGACTGAGCCGGGATATACGACGAGCTTATGGAGCGAGTCTTGCCCTGGGATGGACTGGACATTCCTGTGCGATTACCTGTGGTGGGTAAACTTGTGGATGGGGAAACCCTTGAGTGTGAGCTTGTCGTGGGCCGCTCAGGGAGAAGGTGCTGTGGTGGCACGTGGTGTGGCGATGGCACCCGAACAGTAACCCTGATGGAGACATCCTGGTTTGGTCATCCCTAAGGACTTACTAGTACTCAGCTTCTTCAGGACTCTTTTGCATACCACACGCTCCTTGTGATGGGGAGACGGCTGGACTACTTAGTAGCGCGATGCCACTACTGCTAGGCGAGAAGTGTAGGGAGGTACGGGTGGCGCTGACTCACACCTTTCCGAGACGATCATGAGGTACGAAACGTGGCACGAGGTCATGACTTCATAGTTTCAGCCACTCCAGAGGTACTTGGGGCGTTCCAGGGCTGAGAGGTAGGGTGGCATCGTTCTATTATAGCAAGCAGCCGGAATCAGCCTAGACTAAGGCCTTGTCAATGATGGTGATCTTGTGGGATGTAAAACCTCTGCAGAGTGTTCTTGGTTGATCGATCGATACGTAAGCTAACTTGTTAGCTATGGACCTGTCCTGTGTTCTGCTTCACTAGATAGGAGAGGAGTGTTCTACCTTCCCCGAGCTTTCCGGCCGTGAGCCTGGGTTATGGGCTCCGGGCCGCTGAGACAGACCGAGAGGGAGTTGTTCTGCCGACCTGAGTGTGAGATGTGGTGATGGAGGTGTGAGGATGGATTTGGGATGGGTGAGATGGTGGATGGATGTGTGTGTGGGAATGGGAATGATTTAAACTTGACCATTATTATTATTATTATTTACTACTTTCTGCTACTTCGCATGCGCTAGGATGCAAACCACAAACAAACTATAGGATCGCGATCCCTTTTTTCTTTTTCCACCGAAGCTCATTCGGTGCCGACCATGGCCTGCACACATCCGGCGGTGTGCAGATTTTCCCCGCTTCACGAGTTGTCAAACGGATTAGAAGGTCTCGTGCCTACGCTCAAGTTGGAGTTTGAAGCCGCTTCCGCGTTACTTCCGCCTTCTCAAGCTGTTCTCGATGTTAGATATACTTGTGTTTCCGCCTTGTGGTGTTGTAAATATTAATGTAAACCCCTCTACTTGTACTCTTTAGATTTATAAATTTGATGTATGGAATTGATTATCGATCTGTTGTATATCATTCTATGAGATTTCCTTAGTGGAAAATTGAGGATGTTTCAGTTGGTATCGCTCCATGCTTGACCCTAGGACGAGACTCTTAGGTTTGGGCGATAGAATAGGTTGAGGCAGCCCTTCTTTTGGGTTATATTACCAACCCCGCACCATTTTGTGCATGGCTTATCTCTTATATTGGACTTACCAACCATGTTCTTGGCCTCTTATTCAAATGACGACCTTTAAGAGCATGCCCTTCTACCTCAAGTACAACGATGGATAAGCCCAAGACGTGCAAGAAGTGCATCAAGAGTTAGAGTCCCTGAAGACAAATGACAATAGACGTGCCACGATAGGTAGTGCCTAGAGGAGCCGAAATCAGCTACATGGAGACTCTACATATTCTCCCAAGTGTAGAGATGTCGCATCAAAGGTCTACATCATTCATGAGACAGAGATCATTATTTTTACTGCTATGCGGCTTATTGCACATGCAACTCTTCAATTTGTGACACGAGATGTGTATGAAACTCCTCGAGCATGGCCCCCTAACATCTATTAACCCGTGCCCTCGATGCCTCTGATAGTGCCATAGGGTAATGGGATGAAGCCGAACACACCTGGACCCAAGAGTCTGATAGGAAAATTGGAAGAAAGTTCCCTTACTCCACCAGCTTTCACCCTATAGACTAGACTCATCATGATAAGGGGGTAGGTAGAAGACAATAAAAGATGAGCCCTGTGTAGCTACAAGTCGTACCATGAATAGAGTAGAATGTCTACCACCATGAACTATCTACGCGTAGCACGTTTTCTCACGAATCTTTTGGTGTAGCTACCAAGGATATCGCCTTATAATAAACCCTATGTAATGAGTGTTTGGTTCTTATCGCATTTTTATGGTTCTTCATGCCTCTTTGTATGAGTGTAGGATAGATTTAAATGTTTTTAAATTGATTAAATCATCTAATCAATACATTAAGTTGCTAATAAATCATGTCACTCGCACATGAACCTTAGCTCATGACCCCACAATGGGATGTCAAACCCATTCTACCTACCTGAACCACTACTTAACCCCTCCTAGAATCACCATGGGCTATAGTCCTGATGGTTACATATGGCTCGTAGGACTCAATCTTGGGAAGAAAGAGCCCCGCACTCCACTACCCATCGGAGCCCCTGTTAAAGGAAGCCACTTGACACCTCCACATCTTCTAGCTACATAGCTGACTCGATGGACCTGAATCCTAGGGATCCTATCTAAGAACCACTCAAGGACTTACGAAAGCTAGATGAGTAGCTACTTTGAAGAAAGCATTCTAGTATTACCTCGAGAAGCCACTTTAACTACATGATCATTTGGAACTCATACCCATACCAAGCATAGCTGACCTGCTAGAATGGTCAGAGACTCGGCCAAAAGTTAGAACTGTGAGTACAATGGGAACAGCTCCGCAACAAGATTGATGTCACAAACCCCCAAAGAATGGTGAAATATTATCTCGAATCATTAAGAGTATCTCCTGGATGGTCGTCTCATGACTAACCCCTAATTGGAAACATTAGGCCAACACGACATATTCTTTCTAAGTTATTTCAAAAACCAATTTGGATTCTCGCTTTATGCATTTTTCAAAACAACCCTCCCTACCTTTTGGTTGAAAAGCTTCCCTCTTTTCAAAAGGGATTTCATTTCAAAATGAAATGGTTTCAAAATATGCTAAACTTTCAAAGAAAACAATTTTAAAAGCTATCTCCCAAATAAAAAAAAAAGTTTTGTTTTGCACACCAACTTTTAAATAACATATTTACAAATCAAAGAACACCGGCTTGAATTTCATTTTTAAAGTTTTGATTTCAACCCAAGAGCCAAACCTTTTCAAACAAAAACTCTTGAATTTCAAAGGCTTTACTCATCATTTTTTAAAAATCACCCTCTCCTTTTGCTTGGGATATCAAGTTGATGTTAGTATCCAAATGGGTAGAGTTGTCATCATGACACACGGTGCCGCTACGAAACTTGGGGCCCCATGTGTGATGCATCCACATGGCATGCCGGGCATATGCAGTATCGTGGTTGTGACCATGACCGTCCCAAATGATACTAGGATACAACCGTAATTCCAAGCCTAGTTTTATTAAAACTCTTTTACAAAAGAAAAACCGAGTTTGAGAAGAAGCGAACATCTAGAAAGTCAATTTGATTTAAAAGGTTCAAAATTTTCCTTTCAACACCCCAACTTGATTTAAAAAGGAAAAGAGATTTCATTTCGAATGATTGCAAAATGCTAGATCCCCAAATTTTTGAAATAAAAGATTTATGAAAACCGTCTTTAAAGGTTGTCAAAATGTTTTAAAAAGCCATAAAAGGGTTTTGGTTTCAAAATCAAGGTATGGTTTCAAAAATATTTTCACTCAAAACAAAGCATGTTTGAGATTTCAAAATCTCTATTAAAATATCCTACTTTATTTTAGTGAAGATATTATTAAAACCTAGAGTTTAAAAAAAAAAGATTTGATTTGCAAATTGAGTAGTGATTTGCGAACCGTCTTCAAACTATTCGTGTTCTAAATAAAAAAAAGAGTCACACTTTGTTTAAAAACTAAGACCATGATTCAAAACTATTTAATTTGAAATCATAGAAGGTGTATTGAGTTTGAACACAAAGCCATTTAAAAGAGTTTAATTTCAAAACATGCATTGATTTCAAACCTCTTAGAAATCCCTCTTGGACTTCAAAGTTTACAAACTCACTATCCTATTTTCAAACAAGATTTTGAAAATAACTACAACTAGAAGGCCCTCATGAACGACATCCTTAACCAACGACCCTAGAATTGCATGATCTACTTAAGCATCTTGGACACCCTGCACCAAATTTGGATCGAGTGACCAAGGTACGCAAAGGACGACAATTCCTTTCGCAAAGATCCCCTGAAGCAACTACATCGGCTAAAAGCAGAAGTAGCGCAGCGGAAGCATGGTGGACCCATAACCCACTAGACCCTGGATCGAAATCAGGAGCCTAAGACACACCTTTTATTTTAGAAAGACATGATATATTCTAAACTAATATGTGATCCTTCCACACATTAACCACACTCCCTACCATGCAACTAACTACCAAAGTATCGTCGAAGTGTCCCTTTGGAAATCCTAAGATCCACCTGGAGCAACTTCTACAAGCTACATGGAACAAGTAGTCAGATGATGAGTAGACTTCATATTACCACCTCGAGTAGTACTACACATCTTAAATCTCGAGGACGAGATTCTGATAAGGGGGTAGGACTGTAACAACCCGAAAAATTCACCAAACACAAAAATCTCAACTACAAAAATTTTTCGAAACAAACCCATGTTTGCTGCTTGTCATGTAGAAAACCCTACCTAGTTGTACTAGCAACACCTACATTTAGTTGCTAAGCACTACATTATACCACCATCACATGTGTCTTAATATATTTCTTAAGCCACATGAGACTATAACCTAGGTCGCACCCATACAACC
This sequence comes from Themeda triandra, assembly GCA_018135685.1. Taxonomy (NCBI): domain Eukaryota; kingdom Viridiplantae; phylum Streptophyta; class Magnoliopsida; order Poales; family Poaceae; genus Themeda; species Themeda triandra. Next base: position 1,320,893 of record JAENPR010000066.1, on the reverse strand, counting down.
TAAAACATGACTTAGCACGACCTTGCATTCAATCACATATAACCTTGCACTCATCTACTTATGACTTATAACTTGGATCCTAGAATAACCTCTATACTTGCTAGTGGGAGCCCATGACCCATCTTAAACTATGATATGCCCTAGTGATAGATCCTAGACCACCCCCACCTAAGTAACCAACTACTCAACCCTGGCCATCTAGAGACCGAATATACTATGCTATTCCGTGGTAGCACCCTACACTTGAGTAGGTAGTTGCCTAAACCCCCATGTGTGTACAATAGGAAGTGTCCACACCAATTAACTAGTTACTTACTACACTACTAGATGAACCCCCACCGGTCCACTAGTGTGAAATAACATACACAATGTGCCATGTTAAAGAGACAAGCCCCCACCCTAGACATACCACCAAATGGGTCACTACATTACCACATGTCTAGTAAACATGCTTAACTAACTAAGCTAATGTATAGGAGACCTAGTTATCAACCCATAACTACACTAGCTAGCTAACCTAGCATATGCCCCTAGTGCTAACCCTAGGGGAATGACTTGGTATAATTGGGAATCTACCCACAGTCCTAAGCTAAGGCATACATAGGGTTACACCCTATCACTTCATGAGCTCAAGGTCCCGAACTAGTGGCATCCATGACTTACTTGGGTACCATACCACCTTAACCCATGCTAGGTCACTAACTTAACTAAGTAATACATTTACATGCCGCATATGAATACTCAAATGGATCACACTTGCATTCTCGCTAAGATACGTGGATTAAATTCATATCAATGCATTCACACGTGTATGTTGATAATATTCATGATTTGGGGTTCCATTTGGATTTTTGTGTGATAGTATAAAATTCCTAAATATTTATTTGACATAATAAATAAATATTCAGCATACAAGCCTATTAACAAACTATAAGCATAAAAGTATATATTATTGGAGGGACATGGGTTATATACCCTAAGAATCTCTAACTAAACCCTGGTGGGCCCACACTAATGCCATCATGGTTTAACACTCTAAATGCATTAACTAAGAAAGAAAGAGTAAAGGAATAAATAGAAAAGAGAAGGAAAATAGAATACAAATGGCAAAACCATTTTGGCCTGACTGGCCTAGCTAGCCCACCAGCTAGCCGGACCACATATGCTTACAGACAGCCCACAACAGCTAACCAGCTAGCTCGTTCTCATCTTCACCAAGCCCAAGTGGAAACCAGTAGCCGGCCCGGCCTTGCTCTTCACCTGCTGGCCGAACGGCCCACGACCGCGGCCCGCTCAACCATCCCACAGCATGCCATGTGAGCTTGTCTCCCCCCTTCAGCCAATGACGGGAGGGTCCCACTTGTCATACCCCACCCTTTTTCCCTTTCTGTTTCACGCCGAAGCAGAGCACCCGCAGCTGCAGCCGTGTCCACGCCAGCCTTCCCCGCGTAGCGACAATGGGAGCTAACCGCTCGCCTTGGATGCCCTTGCGCCCACGCCAGCGCTGTGGGCCCAATGCACCCCTGAACTGGGCGTGCTTCGCACGGTAGTCCACTGCCGCGCTCCCGCCATGATGTTGTGCCCCCTCGGTCTCTTGCCTTCGATGCCAAGGAAGCAAAACTGGCGCCTACCGCTGACGGATGGAGCCCACACGATCCCGAAAGTGACGGCTCGAGCCTGCCTTGACCGCTTGATCAAGCCAGTGCGATCCAGAGCCGTCCACCGGTGCTCTGTTTCCGCCATGGATGTCGCCGCCTATAAATTGGGGACCTTGGACCCTAGGGTTCCCCTGTACCCTGCCACCGCCTGCGGCTTGCCAATTCAACACCAGCACCACCAATTCGAAGAAAGAAGGAGGAGTTTGGAGGCAGGGAGAAGAAGGACGCTGGCGGGCCGCCGGACGTGGAGGAAACGGAGCTTGCCGGGAGGAGGAGGCGCCGTTGCCGTCAAGCTGAACCGCGAGCTCGCCCTCGACCACGTGTACCTCATCGCCAAGACGAACCGCACCTTCTCTGACTCGTCACACGCCGGTGAGCACCATCTCGCCGCCGCCGCTCTTCCCTTCCTCCTCTGCCCTGCTTGTCATGGTCATGGCGCCACCGGCGCGTAGACCAAGGCCATTTCGGCCTCACGGACACACGAGCACGCGCACGCACTCGACCAGCCCCTAGCCACCTGGTACCACGGCGTCGGAGGATGCCGGAACGGACCTATTACCCTGACCTCTCGCCGTGGCCATATCCTGCCGCGGCGAGGCGTTTCCCTAGCCCAGACATGGAACTTGCGCCGACGAGATCGCCACCACGGGATGCGTGTCGTCACGGTGCACCCCGTGCGCACCCTCGCGACCAAGGAAACGCGCCCAGCCAGTCCCTTGCCCGACCATGCCGGCGCGGGAGCGCCCCAGAGCGTCGCCGTGGCGCACAGTAGCCGGCCAACTCTGACCAGCCCGCGTCGCGAGGATTAGACGCCAAGCTCCGCCTCGAACCACCGCATCTAGCCGCGTAGAAGATGGTACCTAGAGACCCCACCAGGATGCCCGTGTTGAACGACGCCATCTCGCCAGAGTTCCGCCACAGCCCGTGTCGCGGTGCGGACTCCGCCATGATCTATGGTCGTCGTGGACATGCCCTACACATTTCCAGAGACTCCAATCGAGATATGGAGGAGAAGACAAGGGCCAATTTGACCTCCCTTGGCCACTTTCTGCAGCCGCCGGCGTAGGCATGCCGCCGCCGCCGCTGTAGCCTTGCTGCACAACCTGATGCCCTTGTTGTGCTTCCCGCAGCGGCGCCTAGTCCATGCGCCTTTCAGCGTCGCTCTTGAACCACCGGAGCGACCCGCGCGTGCGAACCACGCCGCCGTTGGCGCTTCCGCCGTGACACGCTGCCGCCGCCATGCAGCCGGACTACCGCCATCATGGCCAGCAGCATAAAGGCCTCGGACCGCTTAGGACCCTCTTTCCAAGCTCGCCTAGACACCACTGAGCCGATGCACTCGCCGGCGTTGGCCGAGCCCCGCCACAGCGCCCGGTAGCACGGCCATGCCACCGGCGCGCCATCTTCGCCGCAAGGCAGAGCAAGGGATTTGGGGAAGGAGCAGATGGACTAGCAAGAAAGAAGATGGACTCGGTCCGTGTGGACCAGAGCCGCTGACAGTAGGACCCACGCGCACATGTTCACCATGAACCGTAAGCCAGTGAGCCGTGCCCCCGGTGTACACCTCCTGTGGACTAGGAGCACGTAGACCGTTAAACAAATAGGGGAGATAGACCCAGCTCACGATGGACCCTGTCTGTAGTCCATGGACCGTAATAGCTGGTCCACCATGGACCCGCTAGCGAGTATGGATCCAAAGACCAAGCCCGTTGGGAGCCCAGACGCCTACGTGGCGCAACCGCAGAACGACACGTAGCGGCCCATCCAGGCCCACCGGCCCATATCCAGCCCTGACCCAGCCCTGGTATGCCCGTTCGCGGCCCATATGCGTTGACCACGGTCAACGCTGATGTCACCGTGGACCCCACCTGTCAGTGATGATGTCACCGGTCCCACTGCCACGTCAGCACATGTGACGTGTCATCATGACCCCACGGGACACGTGGATCATTATCAGCTTGACACGTGGCCTACTCAGAGCGGACACGTGTCGCCACCAGGAATAATCTGCCTCTTTTCTTTTTCAGAATAATATATAAACTTCAGAAATTCATAACTTATTCATACGAGCTCCAAAAATGACGATCTTTATATCGAAATTCATCTAAAATCGGGCCCTATGCAACGGGCCTATGTTTGAGTGCATTTGGATCTTTTTGATATCCATTTGGTTCTTTGTGATTCTATAGGAGTCGCTAATGTGACTACTACGTCTCGTTTTCAGAGTCGAATCGAGTGAGGAACAATCTGGGGAAGGAGACTACGAACACGAGGAGACCCCGCTGATCGACTACATCCGACGAAGGAGGACTTGTACCACTACTGTCGGACTCGTACCACTACTACCTCGACATCGCAGGTGTCATGGCAGCACTTTTCTTTTAGAGAATCCTATTAGACATTGCATAATTAATAGAAATGCTAGCGCTTTATATTTAATCCTTTGCTTGTATATTGATGCGTGCTATTGCCTGAGCCATTTACACCCTTGACTGAGAACCCTTCACAATGTTACCCAGCTTTGCGCTCGCACTTATTATTATTACTGCCTTTCTGCTTGCTTGCACCTTATATCACCATACTTATTATAACTCCACTTCGCAATGGATCTGTGATGTGATGTGGGTGGTGAACCCTTGGGAATGGTTTGGCTTGGGATGCCAGCCTTGGTGGACTTGGTGAGGATCGGGTGGTTCTGTGAGCGTGACTTGGGTGCGTGGAGGGTGAGGGTCAAGTCGACTGAGCCGGGATATACGACGAGCTTATGGAGCGAGTCTTGCCCTGGGATGGACTGGACATTCCTTTGCGATTACCTGTGGCGGGTAAACTTCTGGATGGGGAAACCCTTGAGTGTGAGCTTGTCGTGGGCCGCTCAGGGAGAAGGTGCTGTGGTGGCACGTGGTGTGGCGATGGCACCCGAACAGTAACCCTGATGGAGACATCCTGGTTTGGTCATCCCTAAGGACTTACTAGTACTCAGCTTCTTCAGGACTCTTTTGCATACCACACACTCCTTGTGATGGGGGAGACGGCTGGACTACTTAGTAGCGCGATGCCACTACTGCTAGGCGAGAAGTGTAGGGAGGTACGGGTGGCGCTGACTCACACCCTTCCGAGACGATCATGAGGTATGAAACGTGGCACGAGGTCATGACTTCACAGTTTCAGCCACTCCAGAGGTACTTGGGGCGTTCCAGGGCTGAGAGGTAGGGTGGCATCGTTCTATTATAGCAAGCAGCCGGAATCGGCCTAGACTAAGGCCTTGTCAATGATGGTGATCTTGTGGGATGCAAAACCTCTGCAGAGTGTTCTTGGTTGATCGATCGATACGTAAGCTAACTTGTTAGCTATGGACCTGTCCTGTGTTCTGCTTCACTAGATAGGAGAAGAGTGTTCTACCTTCCCCGAGCTTTCCGGCCGTGAGCCTGGGTTATGGGCTGCAGGCCGCTGAGACAGACCGAGAGGGAGTTGGTCTGCCGACCTGAGTGTGACATGTGGTGATGGAGGTGTGAGGATGGATTTGGGATGGGTGAGATGGTGGATGGATGTGTGTGTGGGAATGGGAATGATTTAAACTTGACCATTATTATTATTATTATTATTTACTACTTTCTGCTACTTCGCATGCGCTAGGATGCAAACCACAGCCAAACTATAGGATCACCAGATCCCTTTTTTTTCTCTTTTCCACTGAAGCTCATTCGGTGCTGACCATGGCCTGCACACATCTGGCGGTGTGCAGATTTTTCTGCTTCACAGAGTTGTCAAACGGATTAGAAGGTCTCGTGCCTACGCTCAAGTTGGAGTTTGAAGCTGCTTCCGCGTTACTTCCGCCTTCTCAAGCTGTTCTGGATGTTAGATATACTCTGTTTCCGCCTTGTGGCGTTGTAAATATTAATGTAAACCCCTCTACTTGTACTCTTTAGATTTATAAATTCGATGTATGGAATTGATTATCGACTGTTGTATATCATTCTATGAGATTTCCCTTCGTGAAAAATTGAGGATGTTTCAACTCCGGTGAGTATATATGGTTGTTTATTGCTTTGGCTTGTGCGGTCATCCTGCATGTACTAAAGAGATCGCTTCTCCTTTGTGCAGGCACAGTCGGCGGGTTCGAACCCGACTCCTCCATGTGGCCCTTCTCCACCGCACGGGTGGCCGGTTGGCCTGGTTGGCCCGACTCCACAGTACACTGACCAGGTGGCGTTCCTCCGTCTACGCAGCACGGGTACTCCTAGTGGACAAGCGGCCCTCTTTCGCCGCCCGGGTGGACGTTCTAGGGTGGCCCTCCGCAGCAAGGGTGGCCTTCAGGTGGGAGCTCTTCACACTCCGGGGACCATGGGGACCAAGGGTCGCAGTAGGTACCTCTCATTTCGCTTTTAGACTTGTGATGGTTAAGTTGGACTAGTGATGGATGGACTTTGTGATGGTTGGACTTATTTTTGACTAGTGATGGATTTGTATGGTTGAACTTGTGATGGATGGATGGATGGATGTGTTGGATTTGTTACGGATGAACTTATGGATGGATTTGTGTTGAATTGTATGGATGGAATGTGACATATATGTGATATATGTGATATTGTATGGATTTGTGTTGAATATATGCGATATTGCATGGATGGAATGTGAAAAAACAAAAAAAATCATAGCTTTGCCGAGTGCACATACTCGGCAAAGCTGGGAAAGATTTTCCCAGCACACCAGCTTTGCCGAGTACTAAGCCGGCACTCGGCAAAGTGACCATAACTTTACCGAGTGCCTGCCATGTCAGCACTCGGCAAAGATTATTTCTCAAAAAAAATACTTTGCCAAGTGCCTGCCATGTCAGCACTCGGCAAAACATATTTTTTTTAAAAAAAATAGAAAACTCTTTGCCGAGTGCATGCCACGTCAGCACTCGGCAAAGAAGTCGTCAGATGACGGTGGACGTTATCTTTGCCGAGTGCTGACATGGCACTCGATAAAGAATTCTTTGCCGAGAACTTCTTTGCCGAGTGTAAAACAGGCTTTGCCTAGTGCGGCTGACACCCGACAAAGAACCAGAATCCCGTAGTGATAATTTTTTTACAAGGCACGACTAATATGCTTCTTAAATTCTATATTATTATTTAAGCATATTATGAACTCAAATAAAAAAATAAACTAGAAATTTCTAGACCTTGTCGAGAGCTACAATTTTCATATATAAAGTATCTTTATCCAAAGCCACATAAGTAAGATATGGTTTTTCTAAGACAACCCCTAGTACCCAATTGATATGCTACTGAAACTTTATGTTATTTTTTAAAATATCTTAACGATCTCAAATAACAAAATTTAAAACTAGAAAGTTGTAGATTTCATCATGAACTAGAACTTTTATATAAAAGTTGTCTTCATCAAGGTTGTATAAAAAAAATTGGTGGAGCCATACCGTTAACATGTAGGTCCCATAGATTCACAAAAAAAACATGTAGGTCCCATATGTCAGATCCACATAAGCGCTGGATAGACATACCATGTAGGATACGATGCCAGATAAATACTCATTTAGACCTAGATGAGACCTTTTATAATTTCAAAGAGCCAAAAATACATTTTGAGACTTTGAAGACTTAGACAACACCTCCACCTTCAGACAACTTTGAGGACCAATGATGAATTTTACTGTTTTTCTTTACCTTTGTCCATACATGCATGTTTAGCCTTTTGAAAAAACACACTACAAACCAAAAAATTGAGCAAGTTACGATTATCTATTTAATTGCTATGGTACTTCAAATGGTGACGATCCGTTCATTTAACTAGCTCCAAATAGTTAGAATTATCTATTGCTTATACTTCCTTGCAATAATAGGTGAAATATATATTTATTAATTTCTAGTTTATAAAAGTAGTATAAATAGTAAATTGCACTGTTGGTACTTAAATTTTTGGTGGGTTCCTGTCTAGGTACTCGAACTGAAAAATATATCGTCTGGGTATTCAAACTATTTGTTTCGTCCACCAAAAGTACAAAACACGTCATGGTACACCAGGAGCTGATATGGACATGCCACCGTGAAGACCACATGCGGGCCATTGTTGACTTTGCAAAAAACTCCCTGCTGCAGCGCTCGCCTTCGTCGTGTCCGTGGCCGTGTGCTCGGCGGCGCTCTGATCCAGACCGCCAGCATCCTTGGTGTCGATCGGCTCTCGCCTTCGTCGTGTCCGTGGCCGTGTGCTCGGCGGCGCTATGATCCAGACCGCCAGCATCCTTGGTGTCGATCGGCGCTTGCTCCTTGCCGACGGCAGCATCGGCTTTCGCATCTCCTCGCCGGCGCCCTTGTCCTGCCCCGCGGCAGCGTTTGTCTCGCCGCCGGCGACTGGCTTGACGAGCTCCCCGCCCTCGCTCATGTCGTTCTCGTGGTTGAACGACTGGTCCTTGGACGATGACGCCGTCTTCCTGCCACCGTCGCTTTCTGCTGCTCCGCTGCTGTTACCGAGCTCTCCGGGGATGTCGTTGGCGGCGGCCGTGGTGCCATCGGCCGTGGTGGTCGCCTCCGCGACGACGTTGGCGTTCTCCTGCTTGACGGTGTTGGTAGTGTGCCTCTGGTTCTGATCGAACAGGGCCATTGTTGGCGGTCCTTAACTCCGTTTTTTTACCCGCCAATTATAGATCATTTTGGGAGAAATAAATATTTTATTGCACATATATCTTTACTATTGACCTAGTTCCACTTGTACTTGGAGAAAATATTGTTTTGCAGGAAATACACCAAGTGCAAGGCTTTTTATAAATAAAAGTATGCTTTTCGAAAAGCGTAAAAGGCCAAGAGAACAAGGGCCAGCCACCTGGGGTCGAGATGGGCCAAAAGCACCACCACAGGCGCGACCCAGGAGGCGACCCAGGCCCACCAGCCAAAGGCGGTCGGGGGGCGGCGAGGCGCGCTCGCGCCCACCCTGCCGCCAGGTGGGCCCGGCCAAGGCGGTTCGCTGCCTTCCATCCTGAGAAGGACGGTTGCGCTGGTGCTTTTACCTCCCTACCCCCGAACCGCCTTCCACCTGTCATAAAAGAGGAGTAGAGGCACCCCCCCCATCAACACACACCATTTGGAGCTCTCTCTACACCTCTCACTTGTTCTTTTAGCATTAGTGTTAGGACATTGGAGCTAGGCAAAGCTACTTGGAGAGCTTGTCTCCAGGAGGAAAAGCTACATCTTTGGTATAAATCTATGGAGCGTTATTCCTTAGTCAAGTTCTCATTACATTTATATAGTCTTGCATATGAACTAGAGTATAGTCTAGTACACGATATATTCAATGATCAAGAACTAGGCCATAGTTTTTGTGAGAGTTGTTCATCGTGTTCTACATTGTTCTTCATCGTTCATGTGTTTTACTTGTTTAGATTAGATTGTAGAAGAGGAATAGCGGTTCGATGTGCCTTCGGGTTTGCCTATGTCCTAGCTCGTCCATCCGTAGGGTGGGAGTCCTGGGGGGATGTAGGTAGCTCCTTAGTATGCGGATGTGGTGTCCGGATGCGAGGGAACCTTCGGATATGTCGGCATGCCACGGTTGAGATGGTAGGCGGCAGGTGGTGACAGCCCTGTTCGTCCCTTGTAATCCCCCACGTTCGCATGTTGAGTAGGAGTTCATAAATGCCGCCATCGACAAAGTGCACACTTGCCGCGCGGTCTCCCCATATTCCTAGTCTATAGTCGAGTCTTGACTTGTGTAACATGTGGAATTAGTTGTTCTAGCATTGACTATATAGGACCCGCCGCTCCGCGTAGATTATTCTTTATTCTTTATTTTACCTTTATTCCTTTGAGATTGCTCTGAGTGTGTGTCCACTATCCAAGCTACCGTATGCTTACCCCTGTATAGCACATTTGTCGGTTTCTCCTCATGCTAGACATTATATTCATACCCATGCTAGATACTCAACACCCCATGCCTTCCTTTGGGAAAATATAAATAATGATACCCTGAAGTACTTCCGGGTGAAATGCTGCAACGATAGATCCGTGCGCTTGCGGATATTATTCTAATAGGATGTGATCTATCTGTTGTCAACTCTCGCATAGTTACTAGAACTTATTTCTAGTGATTGTGTCGAGAAATGCCAACGTGCGTTTCTGGCGCCCTTACCGGGGATGGGCTTTATGTCTGTTTTTGGTAATCGCGCTAAGAAATGCCAACAAGCATTTCTGGCGCCGTTGCCGTGGATGGACTTTATGTCTGTTTTTGTAATCACGCTAAGAAATGCCAACAGCCATCCTCTCCTCTGTTTTGGATCAGCTCATGCAAATCGCTCTGAATTGGAAGGGAAGTAATAGGAGATTAGGAATGAAATTTTGTCGAGAACTAAAATCAAATCAAAACAAAATTCATGCATCAATTGTTACCTAATTCGGATGAATCCCACAACTACGAGGGACCGGTTCCTCGGCCTGAGCTCCGGTATCGGGCTGTTGCGGCGTGCCGGGCGTCGGCTTCGTCTACTCCAGCGTCACCAACGGCGTGCCCCCGATGTTCGCGCACTTTGTCGGCAGGAGGGTCCAGTTCGAGGAGCCGCGCGGGGCCGGCGGCGGCGAGGACGCTGCTGGAGGAGCGGGAGTCCGGCGTGTCGTACATGGTCGGGCACACCGGCGTACAGGCCCACGAGTCGTCGCCGGCGGTGAAGAAGTTCGCCGTCAACGCGTGTACGGCTTCCTCCGGCGCAACTCGCGGCGGCCCGTCGTGGAGCTCGGCATCCCCAACACCTCCCTCATAGAGGTGGGCATGACGTACAAGGTCTGAGTCTCTGACTCTGACTGACACCTCGCCGATGAGCACGGCACCTAGCTGCTGAAACCACCGTAGTTGCAGGATAGTGTACTAGCTCGCCGGCACAGTAGCATATACTTCCTGATGGATAAATGGTGGAAGTCGTAGAAGAAGAACCAAACCAGGAGCCGGGATGGTGTTCTTACTGCGTGGCATGGTTCTTACTGCTCAGAGAGCTTGGTGTTAAGACTGTTCTAACCTAACGTGGATCAATAGGATGGTGTTAAGACTTCTAATCTAACTTGGATCAATAGGATGGAGATCAGACTGCAGACGACTACCGTTTGGAAGGTGTAATAATTTTGTGCGTTCCTGTAGAATTGATCTGTTTCATGTGGAATTCATATGCTGATGGAGACCAATGTATGTTTCAATTCGCACTTTCATGTGACCTTATTTATGTGAGACTGAAACTACGGTGATTTGTAAACATTTGATGTGACCTTATTTAGGGAAAATATATGTAATGGAAACTAGATACTAGGTGGAAACATGAAAACCAAATGAAAAACACATATTTTATTAGTTCAAAAAAATCTAAAATTTGGCACATCCGTATTGCATAAAGATATGTACTCACATGCAAAAATTGGAATATAAACTCAAACCAAAAAAATTTATACCAAAATGGTAAATTTCAGGTGCATGTGCACTAGAGGACAAAATGTAGGTGAAATTTTTTATTTTTGTATGAATTTTTCAAAATCGAGTTTACATCTCAACGTTTGCATGTGAGTACATATCTGTATGCACTATAGCTATCAAATTTCAGATTTTTTTTAAACTACTAAAATATGTGTTTTTTAATTGGTTTCCATGTTTCCACCTAATATGTAGTTTCCACTACATATTTACCCCCTTATTTATGTGAGATTGAAATATGGTGGATTTATTACTTATTTATGTGAGACTACAACTATGCATTTTTGAATTTTTTTTATGTACTGGATAAGCTCTTTTTATTGCAATATATATGTGGTTATATGTGAATATATAGGTGGTTATGTACAAAAAACAAACAAAACTCTGTAATTTTTTTTTTTTTTTTTTGCTAGAGGTAAAATGGTCCTTTTTACCCGGTGACTTAACACCGTTAGCTGACAAAACCGAAGGCCATAGAACCAATAAAAAAAATTTCCAGGCCATATATAGAGCCAAATTCAAAAAAAAAAAGGCCAAACACCAAAGAGGTTTTTTTTTCTAGGGTCATACACCTTATTCTCCATATGAAGTCCTCTCGAACATAGCAGCATAGGTCTAGATTGATTCAGTAGATGTACCAGCTAATTCGTAATAATGACATGGTCCATCTTCAACATGTTATCTCAAATGTTTTTGCTAAAATCCTTACGAAACTGTAAAATTATTATATAAACCTTTGGTAGCCAAAATTGCAGACCTGATCATTTTGCAAGTTGGGCCGGGCCAAAGAAAAATGCACGATTGTTTGAGAAAAAAAAAAGAATCTAGCCCACTACTATCCCGTTAGATTTGTAGGGCCAGGCTTGGGCAAAGAAGAAAATAGTGCAACAGAATCTGTGTCTAGGCCATGTCCACTAAGGATTATGGGCTAGGCCGAGCCGGACAGAATTTGCTGAACTGTACAAAAAAAAAGATGAAATCACAGAAAACCAACAAAAGCGAGGACAAATCCACAAAGATAAAGTAGTCATTTTATACCCAAATTGACACTGCTAGAATGGTTTAACAAAGTTGGGGCAAACTTTTGCCCTCAATTTCAAATAACATGGACCAAACACACAAAGTTTGAAAAGTGATGGCAACATGTAAAAGTAGAGGTATGCATGCCAAAACCTAAAAAATTGCTTAAACAAAAATGGTGCAATCAAACTCACCATTCCTTCATGGATTTGTGGTTCGTGTGCTGGACATGAGAAAGAAAAAGGTTTGAAAAGCAGTAAATTAGCTATAGACCGAGCTCGGTCATGTGAATTTTTATCATTCAAATAAGATGGACTAGGTAACAAGAAAAATCAAAACACAGAAAACTAGGGAATGTAAAAAAGAGAGCCAAGGGACAAACATGACCAAGGGAAATTGAACTATTCGATCCATAGAGCAAGCCACTAGGCATTGTTATAATGGCATGAAGAAAACAAGGAAGAAATCCTCCAGTTTGTTTTTTTTTTTGAGCAAAAACCGTGGGGCAACACGCCCCCCAGCAACTTTTATAAAAGAAGACAAAGAACAGTTTACAAGCTAATTACAACAAAAAAAAGGAGAGGGGACTAACCAGGGGTTAGAGCTACAGCTAAAGCTAAAAGAAAAGCTAGAACAAACAGAGAGAGAGCCTAAGAAAGGGAGAAACCGAAACAAAACCTAGCAGAGGCAGATGGACAGTCAAAAAATAGATGCTCCAGAGTCTCTTCAGTGTCATATTGGCACATAACACAGTTATACCCTTCTTCCAGAAATTTATTCCTTCTTCTTAGCATGTTTCTGGTGTTAGATTCTATCATTCAACAGCAACCAGGCAAAGAACTTAATCTTGGGGATGCACTTGGATTTCCAAATCCAAAGAACAGATCTATGGAGGAGAATTGAGGCAAACTGATACTGATAGAATCTGTGGGTTGAGATCTTCAGTGCGCCATCTTTTTTCACCTATTCAAATTGTCACGTCATTGCTATTAAGGTATGTTTTGTTTTGATCGGTGTTCGGTTCTCCATGCTTGAAAACCTACACCGAAACCAAACAGCGAAGCAATCGGAACCTACAACTGAAACCAAAACCAACATCCAAAAAACCGATAATTCAACTAGGTTCATTTTAGTTCTCGGTTCTCATTTCAAAAGTGCTAAGCCCTACCAAGTATGTTCTTACACTACCCCAGCCCAGTTTTTCCGTGACGGCCAGTTCCGTCAGAAAAAGTGTCAAAAACCGTCAAGGAAGCGTATCCGTGACGGTTACCGTCAGGGATGACCCGTCAGGAGAAAATTGACAGGGAAAGTTCCTGACGGATAACCGTCACGGAATATTTCCTAACGGTTGTGGCCGTCAGGGATAACTTACAGCGTCAGTTTTTCTATCACCGTCAGGGAAGCTATTTTCTGTCGGTCGCATCCTGTCAGGAGTGTTGTAAATCTTTCCTGTCGGTGAGCCACCGTCAGGGATCTTGTTTGACTTCCCCGTCGAGTGAACAACCGTCAGGAAAAGCCCTTTTTCCTTTCCCAAAGCTGCCCTACTGTGAGTACAGTTTTTTCAGTCATACACCACAAAGAACCCAACATTTAGCCCTGATATTTTGCCTCCCCTTCAAATAATTTAAATCCACTCAAACTATCACATTAGATCAATGAACCATTCAACCATAAGGAGGCCATAAAGGTTATATTCAGGAGTCTGAATACATATATCATCATCACTTAAAATGCATACATCTGGCAACATGTGCCAACGAAGTCATACATGAAGCAACTGCCTTGAATAAAACAAGGTTAGCAGAGAACCTAAGTTGCTAGCTAACCTAAGTTGCTAGCTAAGTCATACATTTGGCAATATGAAGCTCCTTTCTTCCTAAGTAACACATCGGAGCAAGTAACATGAAGGTACAACTTCCTAAATGGCCTTTCATTCTAGCACAGAGGGTAGGCAGGTAGTAACAACCACACAAGCTAAATTCCCTAGTGCCAAAGTTACTCACACAGTATGCTGAAGCATGAGAGGATCCATCTCTAGTTGCCCTCTGCCTCAAAAAGAATTTATTAGTAGCTAGTGCTCAGGTTCCTGTCAAATTTAAGTGAGCGCCGGAGGGAGACGGCAGCATCACCTGGACAAATCTGAGGTTGACAGTTGGAGCTCAAGCAAATATACGTAAACATAATGCTTCCCCTTTGGCCTTCTGTACAAGTACCACAATTGCCCACCTTCTGTACAAGTAGCACAATGACCTGAAACATGTGAAAACAATCAAATGTAGGCATATGCATGCTTCTATAGTTATGTTAAAACTGAACAAATTAACAACCCATGATATATGTTCAGATTTAATCCCTGTGAGTATATCAGAAAGCTGCTCATTGTAAATAACAGCTTGGCACTAGTTGTTTTCTAGTAGGATGAGTGCCAAGAACACTGAGTTCAAACAATCAGAGTTTTGTAACTAGATATTCTCAACTATGTGCAAACTGCAAACAAATTTAAACACTGGACTTGCTCCCACACCCCAACATTTAAGAAATTCTTAGTGCTTCCTAACTGGTTCTTGGATGGCAATATGCAGCTACTAATACACTACCAACACACATGCTTTGAGTAGGCTACTCACCACACAATACAAGGCTAGTCAATGACCATCATTGTTGTCCAAGTTGGTTGGCATGAGAGGAATCATCTCCAGTCCCTCACTACATCTGAAACAAGACAAAAAAAGGAACCATTCATTATTCATTTGGTTTAGACCAGAACTAAAAACAAAACCAAGATAGATAGTTAGTAGTGACAAGCAATCAATAAGATATCTTGCCTCACAAAGTCTGTACAGAATAAAATCCTTCACAATGTTCATTATTGAGTATGAATAGTTGTAGTTCAGAGAAACAAGAGTACAAGACAGTTCAGGAATAAATCAGGGACATGTAAATTTGACCTCACATTATCTTATATGAGGGTACAGGAGAATGTTTCTTATATGATTCCTATGGGGAAATCAGGGAAGATACATGTCTGATATCTGAATCTATGAATAATATTATTATTTCAGGTCAGGAATAAACCATCAGTTCAGTGAACAAAGCAACCTTATGTTAGCAGTAACAAGTCACTTGTAAAGAAGGAATACTGCACTATTGGATTATATCTCATATACATTGTGCACCTAAACCAGAAGCAATGTAATTTTTGAGTGTGGCCACACGGTACAGTTGGTGCTTCACACTGTCTAGTACATAGATGAAGCAGCATCAGATCCTGTACGGGTCAACTAAGAGCAAAAATGAAGTTCACAGGATAATCTTAGCAATTACCATGTTACTTTCTTCTTCCTGAAGCATGTTAGGTTGCATCTCTATTTGTTTTCTTTTGTCAACAATAATCTGCACACAATTAATAATTAAAAAACCCGGAATTACAAAGAACCATACTCCAACTAAAGCCTATCAGCAGTGTTGTGTGACCTGACATCCAGTAGTGCAGATAAAATCCTATACGAGATTTCAGTAATGCTACTTCATACCACGGGGGTGTGGGCAGTGGCGCCCAAGAGCTGACGCCAGAAGCGGCGTACATCCTGGCTGGGCCGGACCCGACGACTGGAGGTCGAAAGGACTGCCAGCGCCGCCGTTAGACCAAACGCTGGAAAGGCGAGCAGCCCTAGCAGAGCCAGCCGCCAGCCACGCGGCAGATCTGGCCATCAGCCACGAGAATCCTGCGATCGATGAAGCCAAAACACCAAAGCATGAGAGAGGAGAGGAGGGCGAAGTTGGGAGAGAGGGGAAGGACGGGATGCCCAAGCTGCTGACCTCCTCACTCCTCACCGGGCCGACGAGTAGCTCCGGCAGCGGCGGAGGCTTGGAATGCTGCGCGTCGTGGAGGGTGCTGCGAGGGGCAGCGAGCCGAATGCTGTGTCTCGGAGGGAGTCAGGGAGGGGATTCCCCGTCGGGTGGTGGAATAGCTAGCGCGCCTGGCCCACAAACAAGCTTCCCCGTCGGGTCAACTGGATTCCCAGTCGGTTGCTCAGAGCACGTCAGGAACTATTCATCTTTCCTGACTTGGCTGTGGAGCCGTAGGGGACGCCTCCCACCAACAGGAGAAAACTCATCTGTGGTAGTGTTAAAAGTTTCCAAAGATCCCGAAAGATACAGCATAGGGCTCTTTTCGGTTTCTCTCGTAACAAAGGGGGATATGAGAGACTTATGGGGATTAAAATCCTCTACAAGTCAAAATCCTCCTCAATCACCCCAAATCTCTATGGTTTAGGGATCAAACGAATAAGACCTAACGCGGTCTTCACTGGTCCCGAAAATATACTCTAGGAGGTTCCTTAAGGTACACACAACAAGTTGTCAAGTTGACACACCTTTGGTTTTGATCTAAGTTGATGTACTATGTAAGTGGTCTAATTCTCTTGGTCATAAAGTTGAATGCCGATGCTTATTTCTTTATCTTACAGAGCAAGTCAAAGTCGCTATGGAGGAAGACTTACCTGCAGGAAGTCTCCTTGCAAATGCTCATGCAAACCAGCGCATTTATAACGATAATATAAACACAGTACAGTGCATTCACTATTTCATTCACCCAGCCATATACGTTCTTCTGACCAAAACTGAGGTAGCTAGCAAGACAGGTCGTTTTCATGCTAGCAAGTCATGAATTAATAACAAGACGTATTTTGATTTCAATCTCCGGGTACAATATGAAACGGGCCTCTGACCAGATCGACCCGCTCCAGCCGCACACAGTTAATTTCCTCTCCTATTTGAGTTATTTTTCCAAATTAAATTCTGCTCCTATTTGTGACGTTTCATCATGTAGGTAAGCTCTACGAAATTTGCCAAGGAAACCAAGATACCGCTTGAAAACTGAGCTACCTAGATTGACCACGTGATAGGCATGTCCGCGCTCGCTCGGACCACCCGATCGATACGCTAGCTGGCTGGGCTCCCCGGGTCGCCCTCGGCAAGTGCATCCAGCTGAGCTGGAGTCGCCCGAGTACCCGACACCTCGCTTTCACTTGCACAGTTGCACTTCTATAAGCAAGGAAGACTTCAACTCTCTGCTACCTCCCCCTCCTTCTGCTCCAATCTCGCTCTCGCTCACCCTCTCCATTGCTAGCTGAAGGCGGCTCGGTGGCGTCCGTCGCCGTCGAGCTGAGGCGCAGCAGCCGGTGGCCATGGAGATGCAGCCACAGCTCGCCGACTGTTCTCCGGACAAGGTGCGTCCAACACTCCTCAGTTCACCAAGATATTGCAAATTAAAAATTCTTATTAAAAATATTTGTAGAAGAAATGAAGTCTGCTTGTGGCTTGGTGATGAACTGATGATTGATGGAACTCTGCAGCTTGCCATCGTCCCTCTGACACCCAAAGGGCGCCCGGACTCGCAGGAAGGCCGGTGGCCCGCGCAGGAGAAGGACATCGACGACTGGCTTCCCATCAACGCGAGGAGGAACGCCAAGTGGTGGTACTCCGCCTTCCACAATGTCACCGCCATGGTCGGCGCCGGCGTGCTCGGCCTTCCCTACGCCATGTCCGAGC
The DNA here is from genome assembly GCA_018135685.1 of Themeda triandra. NCBI lineage: Eukaryota > Viridiplantae > Streptophyta > Magnoliopsida > Poales > Poaceae > Themeda > Themeda triandra. The sequence continues at coordinate 1,303,224 of JAENPR010000066.1, read as the reverse complement.
TCGGCTGGTACGTACGTACGCGTGCCATCAACATAGACCATCTCTAGTATTTATACACCTTCGTCCATGGCGATCGTGTTCTGAACTCCGAATTCGCAGGGAGGTTGGCATCGCGGTGCTGCTCCTGTCCTGGATTATCACGCTGTACACCCTGTGGCAGATGGTGGAGATGCACGAGATGGTCCCGGGCAAGCGGTTCGATCGGTACCACGAGCTCGGGCAGCACGCGTTCGGCGACAAGCTCGGCCTGTGGATCGTCGTGCCACAGCAGCTCGTTGTGGAGGTCGGCCTCAACATCGTCTACATGGTCACCGGAGGCATGTCCCTGAAGAAGTTCCACGACGTCCTGGTCTGCGGTGATGCAGAGTGCGACAGCAAGCACAATAACATCAAGCTCACCTACTTCATCATGATCTTCGCCTCCTGCCACTTCGTGCTCTCCCAGCTCCCCAACTTCCACTCCATCTCCGGCGTCTCCCTCGCCGCCGCCGTCATGTCGCTCTGGTATGCACTTGATCTCTTTCACTGCTTGTTACTATTTCTTTCTCTGCCATTCATCAACATCACTGGCATGCCAGCTACTCGACGATCGCATGGATCGCGTCGGTGCAGAAGGGGAAGTCGCCGGAGGTGCACTACGGCCTGCGCGCGACGACGACGCCGGGGAAGGTGTTCGGCTTCTTCGGCGCGCTGGGGGACGTGGCGTTCGCGTACGCCGGGCACAACGTGGTGCTGGAGATCCAGGCCACCATCCCGTCGACGCCGGAGAAGCCGTCCAAGAAGCCCATGTGGAAGGGTGTAATCGTCGCCTACATCGTCGTCGCAGTGTGCTACTTCCCTGCCGCGCTCGTCGGCTACTGGGCCTTCGGCGACCGAGTCGACGAGAACATCCTTGTCACCCTCAAGAAACCCAAGTGGCTCATCGCCCTCGCCAACATGATGGTCGTCGTTCATCTCATTGGCAGCTACCAGGTATGTGTATCTATACAAGATATATATCCTCTAGCCACTAATACAAAAGATGCAGACATATAAAAAATATACAGCATGTGTGTTTTACACAACAAGTCTTGGTGGTATGGAACAATCTATGGATGACAATAATGATTGTGGTTGTTGGCGCAGGTATATGCGATGCCAGTATTTGACATGATAGAGACGGTCCTGGTTAGGAAGTTTGGATTCCGTCCAAGCCTGATGCTCCGTCTCATTGCCCGAAGTGTCTATGTCGGTAATGGCTCTATCTGAACTCTGAATCGAAGTCTTCAGTCTGAACTCAGCAAGTCTAAAAACAAGACTGATGAGTTGCGACTTGTACGTCCGTGCAGGGTTCACAATGTTCGTAGCCATCACCTTCCCATTCTTCAGTGCATTGCTCAGCTTCTTTGGCGGATTTGCCTTCGCACCGACGACGTATTTTGTAAGCTCCCATTGACCCACTTACCGTGTTTTTCTTATTTACTGCTACATAGTTTCTTGCAATATTGTAACTATGAATATTTAGTTATTTACATTCTTCCAATTCCTTTTGTACTAGTAACAAATCATACGATACCGTTAAGATAAACTACAATCAAGTGCAGAATTGTAACATGAGAGTTGACCTTCATGCTTGTTTCTGGCAGCTTCCTTGCATCATGTGGCTCACAATATACAAACCCAAACCTTTCAGCATCAGGTGGTTTACCAACTGGGTAAGAACATGTTGAAAATATCCAAGACTATTTTTCTCCCTTCAGTAGAATGGACGTATCTTCGTAGTATAACCACTCTCTTTGTTGTCAATGTTCTTCAGATCTGTATTGTCCTAGGTGTTTTGCTGATGGTACTGTCACCGATTGGTGGACTTCGGCAGATCATCTTGAGAGCCAAGACATACCACTTCTACCAGTAAACGTGATTGATTCAACACAAAGCCCAAGGTTTGTGTCGTAGTTAACAAATGTTCAGACATGTCCCAAGTTTTGAATGAGACTTAAGTTTATCTCCGGCTTGGGTTATGCCTTACCAAGTATTTGTCATGCAACAAGATGGCATTTGTCATATTCAAAGCTTTGTTCCACTACTCATGGCGATCTGTGACATGTCGTGGTTGTTAACCTATGAGTTTGTTTTGTGATATGATCATGATATACATGTGTATAACTTTTTTGTATATATTCTAGGGAAGAGTTAGCTTATTTGTGCATTATTATTAGGGAGAATGAGTGATGGTGGTTTGTATTTCTATCATGCATAGTTCATTGATAGTTTCCAATTAATATCGTATTACAATTCAAATAACCTTTATGTATATATTAGTGTATCAATCCATGCTTCTCAACGGGCCAATAATTTCATGAAACAATTGTAAGAAGTTCATGGGTAAATTTAAGGACCATGTCTAATCAATAAAAATTGCATTGTTCTATTGTTCATATATATTTCGACGCAACACTCATGTTGTTAACTTGTAATCTTGATTTGGTTGTAACAGGATTTACTTACCAATTATTGTTCTCTATGTTTTTCCTTTCAATTCATAGTTCTCCTCATTAAGTATCACACCTCCATCCATGTAAATGTGTTTTTCTCAAAAACAAAGTACAATACAGATGTCTACACTGCACGCATGCCCTCATGGACATACATACACATCCTACCCCAATATATGCCTCTGAGGTACCAACCGCTTAAACCTTGAGATTGGCAAAGTGGTGGCACTCATATTATGCACACAATCTTACCATTATATTTGATTTTCATACTAATACTATTGATTATATTTCATAACCCAACATATTTCACTCTAGATTTGATTTTGGCTTATGATGTATGTTTGGGGAAAAAATACTAGCCCAATTTATAGAAGAAGTGGTGCCCTTGAAGTGGATTGAGCACATGAAGGATAAACCTAGCCATGCTCAATTGAGCCATAAGAGATTGGCTATGGACTGTGTGGGTCAGCTAGAACCCAACTTCACATACCAAAACCAACCGATCATCGGCATGCAGGATATATATATTATCTCTATGGGGTATATTTGGAAGTTTTCAAGGAATGAGCCCACTTGTAAGTGGATCTAAAGACTCCAACCTAGCCATGCTCAATTGAGCCGTAGGAGATTGGCTATGGACTACCCAAATCAACTGATCATCGGTGTAGAATGCTTAGGCACAAACAAATTGAGGTTTTGATAGTGTTATTCTGAAGACAATTAAGTAGATATTTCATTAGAAAAGGAAAATGCAAGATATATATTATCTCTATGGGGTATATTTGGAAGGTAACGGATCCTATGCAAACTAGGCATCTCGTGCAAACTTATAAACTAATGCCCACTTGCCTTCCAAATATAATTTTGCACTTCACCGCCCGCTCTTAATCACACTTTTGCAAATTTCCTCCTTTTCTAATGAAAATTACGCAAGTTTACAAGTTTGCGCGGGATATATAGGATCCGTTGCCTTCTAGGAATGAGCCCACTTGTAAGTGGATCTAAAGACTCCAAAAAGACTCTAGAATCAATCAATATATAATGTATTTGTGTTGAAGGATGCAAGAGAAGACAGATGGTAGGTGAGCTCACCAAACCCAACCATTTCAGCCGATTGACTCCTTCCATAAATTGACCTTCTTAGTCTTCTTTCTAGACATCCCCTCCCTTCACAAGCTTGTGTTATCTACAAGAACTCACATACACCTGTGGGCACTCATTTTGTATCCCTACAAACACATGCATGCACATTCTACCTCTATGCGGATGCCTCTGAGGCCAATCAGGTCTCTTTGAGATCGAGAATTCATCATGTGCACCTCATAGTGTATGTTACCTACCAGTGAAAGATTAATTATCAGAGAATATGATCACCGTGGGTAAGTCTAGCAAAAAGAGAAACCTAACCTAACGAGTTTTGCTCCTAATAATACCATATTTTTTGCAGAACAAAATAGTGGAAATAAACCCATTGAGCAATAAATTTGTTGTAGATTGCTCTTCCTTTTATCTATGAAGCTATTCACAACAGGTATGCAAACTCACCCCTACAAATGATCAAATGCATACTCTATCCTAACAACTCGCACACCATTTTGTCCTATAAACACATATGAGAGATTTTCTTATAAAGATTTATACTGTATCAGTCAATTACATCAAGAAGATGCAATAGCACTTATAAGATTACTACCGACCTCTACATACCAAGGCTGCACATAGCCTAAGAGATAAGAAAGGGATCAAAATGACACTAGTTCTAGAGCTTGTATGAACGAGATAAGAAAGGGATTAAAATTTCAAGGCGAGTATAGCACTGACCAGAACACCAAACCTATGGTGACTTGGTATGCGATGGACGAGAAGACCCATTCTTTGGTTGAGAAGCTCTATAGGGAATGACGTCTTGGTGATCAAGAGAGTCAGGCAACAAGCGGTAGGTGAGCCTACGTCATTTATGGCACTTGTCTTGGTTCACTATGGCCTTTGTGGCTTGCCTAACACCATGACCAGGAGGAGCACCACCATGCATTAGAGCATCTCCAACAAGTTGGCATAATTGATTTGGCAAATTTCTAGTTTTGCCAAATATAAAACTCAAATGCCAAATGCAAAAATAGACCTCCTCCAACAATTTGGCATTTAGACTTGGCAAATTGAAAATTCTATGCCCACATATCTTAATTTAGGAATTTAGGCATGCAAACTTGATATATATACCGCGCGATCAAGACCACGGGAAAGGAAGGGGTGGGCTTCGCGCGTGCGGGAGAAACGGAGGCGGCCCGAAAATAGCGATATGCCAAGTCCTCGGGTGCGCGCAAATATGCGCCGGGAGGAGCCCCTTTTGCCAAGCTTGGCAATTTGCCAAGTCCATTTGCCAACTTGTTGGAGGAGGATTTCTATGATTTTGCCAAAAAAACCAGATTTGCCAAGTGGTTATGCCAACTTGTTGGAGATGCTCTTAGGGGTTGCATTTTGGCAACCAGTAACTACTACAGATTTCTACATCACAGCCGGTTCGCAACCCTCATCACTATCGGAAAGTGAACCGGCAGTGATGTGGGGGGTGCATCAGAGCCAGTTTTTTCGCCCCGGCGGTGATGAGCGTACAACACTGCCGATTCGTAGGAGACGCCGGCAGTGTTGTTCGAGGCCAACACTGCCGGCTCGTTCCAACAACCGACAGTGTTGTCAGCTCGAACACTGCAGGCTCATTCCAGGAGCCGACAGAGTTATCAGAGATAATACTGCCGGTTCCAGACTGGAACCGACAGTGTTGTCAGAGAGAACACTGCCGGCTCGTGGAACAAGCCGGCCGTGTTGTCGTTGGCAACACTACCGGTTCGAGCATTAAGCCGACAGTGTGGTCTGAGCCAACACTGTCGGCTTAGGGCTAGAGACGGCGAAAGTGATCCTTTTTCTATTTTTTTATTTATATTTATAATAATTATATATTTATAATAATAATTAATAATAATAATATAATTGTAACCGTAATTATATAACGAGTAATTATTAATAATAAATATATAATTATAATTATATAAATTATATTATATTATGCTACTTGTTTTCCATCCACAACATTCACAAGTATATTCGTTACACATATGTTTGTTCAACAGCAATAAAATAAGAAAACAATAAATTACAACAGACGGATGATGTGCTCTTTTGTATAATGATCCTTGAACTTGCTTGCTCGTGCAATTGAATATAAGCCATCTTTTGAAAGCACTTCTCCCAAGATGAACTGTGCCAGCTCGCACTGAAGTGTCAGTATCTCATATTCTAGCAGCCTTTGTGATTAAATTTGGTGTGCTGTTCCAAAAAGAGACAAAAATAAAATCAGTAAAGTATATATTTTTTTTTGCATTAAAAGAAATAAATGAAAACAGGGATTATACTCATAAATTCATCTGACTGCTTTGTAGGTTGTCCAATATAGCGGAACATCGCCCATATGACATAGAAGCCACACTCATTGTTGGCATACGGCTGCGTGGGAAACCAGCGCAACCATGCATGGGGAACTGGAAGCGACAATGGGGAACTGAAGCGGTCACGCTCGGTGACCTTTATAAAGCTGTGTCATTCGACTGTGGCTCCTTCACCAAGCGCTTTTTTCTCCTGCTTTTAATCTTTCCCGATCCCCTGCTATCCGACGATGATGAACTCCGGTGGCCGCGGCGGCAACGACGGCGGCCGCAGAGGACGGCGTTGGGTGAACCCCAACTTCCCTTCCTCCGCCAGCCGCCACCTGCACGCTGGAGAACCAGATTCTCGCCCTGCGCGTGGAGCTCGCCCAGGAGCGGGGCTGGCGCAGGGAGGCGGAGGTGGAGGCCACCTCGCTCCGCGAGGCGGTGGAGGTGGAGCGGGCGGCCTTCTTAGGGGCCGAGGAGGAGGCCGACAAGCTCCGCGAAGCGCTGCACGCGGAGCAGGCGGCCCGCGAGGCCGCCGCGGCGGCCCGCCGTTAGGCCGGCGGCGGCGGCGGCGACTACGATGCGACGTGACGGTCGCCGTCGTCGATCTTTTTTTTTATTATATAATGTAATGCAGAATTCGTATAAGAATTCTATACATATGTAATGCAAGAATTCTACAAAAAATTCTAATTATGTTGGTCTTATGAATTTTTGTTTTTATTTATTTATTTATTTATTTATATTCTGTTGCCATGTTGTACTCGGTGAGGAAGAAAGCAACCCGGGATCAAAAAAAAAAAAAAGAAGGTTGCAGCCATCTTTTGCTGTCAGGCGGCCACTGCCGGCTCTTGCCAGACACCGGCGGCGATGGTTCTCACGACGGCCGGGGCCTGGCTAGAGCCGGCGGTGATAGGTGTCTTCCCTATCACTGGTTCAGACACAAACCGCGTGCCGTCTTGGCACCGTCATCCCTTTACTGCCGTCATCACATGCCCGGTTGCGTCAGCCGGTCGAGCTTGGCACCGATGAAAACTCATCACAGCCGGTTGCGCCATTTCCGTAGTGATGATTGCATTGCATATAGGAGTTGCACGGTTTCCATATTCTGCTCATCTTTGTATGACTTTTAGCTTTTCTAGGTTGCAAATAAAACCTTTATGGCTTGGTTTTGGAAGCACACAAGAAAATCTAAGGTGCATATCATGCTAGTTCATTTGGTTTTTCTAAAATAGAGAACGTAGTAGTGTTCTAGGCATAAGTCTAAGTGACCCATTTTTCTTTTGGGTCCACACTATAGACTTACATATCTTGGAATTGACAAACTTCACATGAAAGCATGTAATCCGTGAATTCGAACCTAGGTAGGTGTAGGTCCCACCACCGGCGGCACCTATAAAACAACCCGACCCAGTTCGTATCTGCAGATAGATCGGTCATTTGTACTATTCGATCATCAATGAGAACAGTGAGAGTCAAGTCGTCGATCCATGGAGCAAGACTTGTCAGCATCCGGAAATCTCCGGGAAAAATCTTGCATGCCATCGCTCGATAGTCCGATATATGGACCAGCGAAAAACCAACTGTCACTGTTTCATTATTATTTATCATTATATATAGTCAGCTGAACTCCTTTGACCGAAACTCCATTCAGCTAAGCTAACTGATGATAAGAGACGAGTAAGCCTCAAAAGGCCACGCGGGAAACACACGACCTTTGCTCTGTCTGGTTTTTTTTTTTTTCGATTCTTTCTCAGTCTCGCACGAGCAATATAATTTGCGTGCATTTCATGAAGAGACACGACACCATGTATATATGATTGTTGACTGACCATTCGTGTTAACGTAACATCTATCTGACCAGACTGGCGCGAGTTGAACCACGTAAATCCTACCAGGATTTCCAAATAAAAAATTAGACTAGTTTGTCACACGTTATTGTCTTCGATTCGACTCAAGCGGCGGACCCAAATAAACGGTGTCTTCTAAAATATTGACGGGTGCAGACCATTTACGTGTTGAAAAAACAGTCATATTTACAATTTTGCATGTATATTTCCTAATATGTGTACTGCATGTATTAGAACTTGATTTTGTTTGCTAGGATGGTCCAATATCTGGATGTGATCGTGTGACTTCTTAGGATTCTTATCAACACGCTGTTTGTATAGTTAAACTCTCTATATCTTAAACTGCATTGATGTACAAATATTTTGAGAAAAATAAGTCAATTAATTAAATTTATAAAAATGGATTTATAAAAATGTATGCCATGACTAATTTATGATATTTATTAAGCAATATTTTTATATTCTTAGTAGATTTAAGATTAATTTATCTCTTGAAATAAAATGTGTATTTATTTTGAAACAAAGGAAGTAGCTACGAAATTTCTGAAGGCAAGAGACTGCTCAGAACCGGACAAACGACAAATCGACACCTGCTTGCAACGGCCGCTCCCATCCGGAACATCCGATGCGGATCGGACGCCGGGCATGGGGCCACGCACGCACGCACGACGTCCAATCCCGGGTCGTCGGAGCTCGCTTTCACTGTTGCTCCATAAAGACGAGACGAGCCCCCGCCTCCGCTACCTCCCTCTCTTGCAGTCTTGCTCAAGACTCTGCCGGCCTTCCCTGGCTCTCTGCCATGGCATCCACCGCCGGTGAGGCACTCTCGCCGCCGGCCATGGAGATGCGACCATTGGACAGCTATTCTCCGGCCAAGGCACGCCCACCACCATACACACCATCTTCTTCACTCCAGTTTCTTCATCATATTTGCGGCCCGGCCATATCAGCTTTTTTTTCTTCCTTCTACTCCTTGCGATCATCAGCATGTCCCCTTTTTTATTGTTATTTTACTACTTTCGTTCATTCTTTCATTCTGACAAGATTTATATCTAGCTTTCGACGTTGTTTCAAAGTTGAAATTAAAGTTGCAAATTTTAGAAGAAAGGAAAGCTGCTAAGAAAATACTTAGTGTCGTTTTACAGTGGAATGATTGGATTTTAATGTCAGATTTGTGCCAAGATTTGTGATTTAGAAGCAGTGAATATGAGAGGTACTAAGAAAAATTCAACCGTTCTATAGCCGCCTAAAGCCTGAACTTTTGCTTGTGCCTTTTTTATGATTTTTTTTCCTGAAACGGAAATGCCTTTGTTACATTTTATTTTTGTTCAAACTTTACATACTTTACATATGGTTTGCAGTCTCAGACCAAGGGTCTTTGGGTGCTATTGTACACAGTTAAATCAAACCCTTTTCGCAAATACAGAAGTTTCCCAATCTGAACCCAAACTGGATGTCTGAAAAATCAAATTTTGGGAGCTTCGTGTACAATCAGATGATGTATGGAGGCTAGAATTTTGGAGAAAACGAAGATCATAGCTTGAGGTTTGCTTGTGTCTCCGGCTCTGCTGAACAACCAAAACTACAAACTCTGCAGCTTGCCACGGTTGCTCTGGCACCAAAAGGGAGGCGTACGGCGTCAGACGCGCCGCCGGAAGGGGTGGAAGGCCGCTGGAACGCGCAGGAGAAGCCGACGAACGACGACTGGCTTCCGGTCAACGCGAGGAGGAACGCCAAGTGGTGGTACTCCGCCTTCCACAATGTCACCGCCATGGTCGGCGCCGGCGTGCTCACCCTCCCCTACGCCATGTCCGAGCTCGGCTGGTCCGTCTCGTCATCTATATATCTTTCCATCCATATGGACTCTGTCATGGATACAGTTTTGACGCATGGCTCGTCTTCTTCCTCCGACCGATCACGAATTCACGGTTCATGCAGGGGCGCCGGCGTCACGATGCTGGTCTTGTCGAACATCATCACGGTGTACACGCTATGGCAGATGGTGGAGATGCACGAGTGCGTGCCAGGCAAGCGCTTCGACCGCTACCACGAGCTCGGGCAGCACGCGTTCGGCGAGAAGCTGGGCCTCTGGATCGTCGTGCCGCAGCAGCTCGTCGTGGAGGTGGGCCTCAACATCGTCTACATGATCACCGGCGGCCAGTCTCTGCAGAAGTTCCACGACCTGGTTTGCCATGGCCGGTGCAAGCACATCGAGCTCCGCTACTTCATCATGATCTTCGCCTCCGTGCACTTCGTGCTCTCCCAGCTCCCCGACTTCCACTCCATCTCCGGCGTCTCCCTGGCCGCCGCCGTCATGTCGGTCAGCTACTCGGCGATCGCGTGGATCACGTCGGCGACGCACGGGGCGACATCAGCGGAGGCCGCCGACTACAGCCTGCGCGCGACGACGACGCCGGGGAAGGTGTTCGGCTTCCTGGGCGCGCTGGGCGACGTGGCGTTCACGTACGCCGGGCACAACGTGGTGCTGGAGATCCAGGCCACCATCCCGTCGGCGCCGGGGAAGCCGTCCAAGAAGCCCATGTGGAAGGGCGTCGTCGTCGCCTACGTCATCATCGCCGCGTGCTACCTCCCCGTCGCGGTGGTTGGATACTGGGCCTTCGGCAACGGCGTCGACGAGAACATCCTCATCGCGCTCAACAGGCCGCGCTGGCTCATCGCCGCCGCCAACATGATGGTCGTCGTCCACGTCGTCGGCAGCTACCAGGTGTACGCCATGCCGGTGTTCGACATGATCGAGACCGTGCTGGTGAAGAAGTACTGGTTCAGGCCGAGCCTCAGGCTCCGTCTCATTTCCCGATCTGTCTATGTTGGTAATGCCTCTGCCTGAAATCTAAACTGAAAAATCTGATGAACTGACTGCACCAATACACAAGACTGACATGAGATGCTATGCAACACCTGTGCAGCGCTCACAATGTTCGTGGCCATCACCTTCCCCTTCTTCAGTGAACTGCTCAGTTTCTTCGGAGGATTCGCCTATGCTCCGACGAGCTATTTTGTAAGCTCTGAATGATCCGGTTACCCATTTTGTTTTTCTGCTACGGCAGTTTCATCAGGATGTACAGTCAGTCAGGTTCAGGTTTTTCGCATCAGAGCTGACCAAATCTTTCTTGTTAATTTGTGCCAGCTTCCCTGCATCATCTGGCTCATCATCTACAAGCCCAGAAGGTTCAGCCTCTCATGGTTCACCAACTGGGTAAGAATAACAAGGATGCAATGCACTGACTATCCAGAGTATTGTTCTCTCTTCATTCTTCAGCATCAAAATGTGTCTGCTTGACCACTATTTTTCTTTCCCCTGTCTTCTACATGTTCTTCAGATATGCATTGTTATTGGGGTGCTGCTGATGGTGCTGGCACCGATTGGAGGACTCCGGCAGATAATTCTGAAAATCAAGACGTACAAATTCTACAAAGACTACCATGGTTTAAGCCATAATTAACAGGCATGCCATCGTCAGCCAAAGCAAAGTTTCTGAAACTGATGCCATGAAATTCCTTTTCTCAGAGAAAGATACTTGTACAGTGATGAGTCATGATGACCTTGAACCACGAGATGGTTTTGGATTATCATATGCATATATGTATGTTGTATTTGCCAATATTTTAGGAGAAAATGTTTGCGTGTGTTCACTTTAGACTTCGGAGCAGCTTCTAGTCGGGAGACTTGGGACCTTGAGATAGATGCCTGGGCCTTGCATGCTCTATGCGCTTTTTTTAGATGTTGGCCTTTTAATTTCAGCCACCAGTAAAATTGACAAATATGTATGTATTCTGATTTTCTTCGAATTAAATTATATATAGTTCACTTTAACTATAATTTCGTTTTAGTTAAGTTTTTTAAATAAAACATCAAATAAATGTATTGCCAAAACATATTTCATGGAGAATTTATAGAGGAATTGATTTGATGTTTGATGTTGTACATATATAATACAAAAATAGTAAAGTTAGAGAATTCTACTTAACTTGGGAGAGAGGGAGAACTTATGAGGGACCAGGAGAATAAAAAATAAAGTTTATTTCTCACCAATTTAATAGAACAAGGAGAACGATTTTATCCGAACAAGCCAATGCATTACCAAATTCTAGTCAAACAATTGGACAAATGGATTCAAAGCCACATGGAAGAAAGTCAACTACCCTCGCTACATCAGTATCTACACACCTTATCCACTAACCACTATACAGCATTACATAATTCTACACGAATGCCAGCATATTACCTAGGATAATACTACCATAAACAGGTTGGTAAACATTACTACTAAAAGATACTAAGCTGTAGATACGTACATGACAAGCTACCTATGAAAACTTCTGTGTCCAAGTAATAAGCAACAAGATCAGAAAGCAATATGAAAGTATAGCATCTCATGTACTCCAGAAAAAAGGTTAACTGATCGGTGAAAACTGAAGAACAGGCACTGCATAAATTAAAGGCAATGTTTTCCATCTATCAGGCTAACTTTTGTACAGTTTCCGATATTACATTCACAACACGGGAATGGCTCTAAAACTACCCCTCAAAAACGGCTCACGCCTGCTCAGGAGCCAAGAACCATCACCATCACTCCTTCTGCCCCCTCCCCCAACCCTCTCTCCTTTTTATCCCCTTTTATGGACTCATCATATGTGCAATAAACTGGCCACTCCACTTTATGGATATGGAAAGTCCAGAGAGATTCTCAATCCAAACGATAAGCAGGCTCCATGCACTCCTCGCATGCAGCACGACAAACTTCCAACACGTTTGAGGCTCACTACATCATTTGCTAACTTGGCTCCAAAACTTGGGCAGTTACAAAAATGAATACCAGACCTTCAGGTTCGATGCAAACGATCTTTTGTCAGGTCACTTTGTATACCAAAGAAAAGCTATGCAGATCAGTCATGCCAGCAGGTCTCCTGTAACGTATCAAAAATGGTCCAGAAAAACAGTTAATCTATTTCTCCCTCTTCAACATCAGCCACTGGCGCATCTGTGAAATCACCATCCTCATCATCTTCGTCATTTTTCATGTACAACCCGAGCATTTCTAGGGTGTTACTTCCCATTTGAAACCCAGGACTTGTTTCACCAACCAAGTTGGGTATCTGTTCACCTGTGACACTTCCGAGCATTTCAAGATCTTTCAAAAAATGGCTCCCTTCATTAATGTCAACAGTTTTCTCCATCTGCAAGCCAACATTGCTTACACCTCAAGTATGGTAACAGCAGAGCATATATGTTGCATGTGGGGAGCATACAGTAGCTATTACCTCTTGCAAAGCTTTGCGAGCTGCTTCTCTCTCAAGTTCTCTTTGTCGTTTAGCTTCTGCAGCAGCCTCAGCAGCAGCTGCTGCTTCAGCCCTCTTGCGAACATCTTCTGCAGCTTTAGCCTCAGCTTGCAATCGAGCTCTCTCTGTAACAGAAGTTCTGTCACACAACTGTTGTCAGCTAAAAATGATTCTATTGCATCTCACCTTCTCTTTGTATCCTCTCTAGTTCCTCCCTTTCCCGTCGAAGCTTTTCAGGATCCTTTTTTGTAGTCTGGTATTATTACAAATCAGGTGAGCTTACAGTGAATAACACAAAACGCCCAGACAATAATGCTATCAATGAACCATTTTCACATACACACCTGATCAAGGGTCTTTTCACGAGCCTTAAGAATCGTATCGGCAAAGCGGCTTCTCAAAAGGGCAGCTCGGATTTGCTTGTCAGGGTTGTCAGGGGAGACCTGCTTCTCAGATACATTTCCCCCTAAAATTTTCATATATAGACCTGTAAGGGAACCCATTTTCTCTACCACAGAAGATTTTGGGTATTCATCGGCCATCATGAAAATTCATGCTTACCCTCACCATCAGCAGAAACAGATATAGGGTTTGTACTTTGCTCTGGTAAATTTAATGTGTTCAGTGAATCTGCAAATTAAATCAAGAGTGTGTAAGGTATATATATTCCAGGGTTGCAAAGCCCAGGAAATGTTATCTGCAATCATTAGAGGTGTAGTGTCACCTGTAATTTCTTCTCAATAAAAGAAGTTATGTATAGGAATTGTATAGAAAGAAAAGGTCCAGATCAAAGGCAATAAGGGAATGAGCCTACTCAAAAGAAAAGACATGGCCAACTATCAACCTCTCCCAATAATTGACCCATGAAAACAAACTCTGGACCTGCCACTGCTAACAGATTGCTATTCATCAGATTAAAACAAAGAAAATTGGATGGGCAGTTTAACCAATTGGTTCGGTAAATCCCAGGCCAAGTGTAACCTGAATCACTATCTGTATCTAGGATATAAAAATCAAATCCATCAGTTCACACAACACAAGACAGTAATTGCCCATGTGCTAATTATCTCATCTAGAAAAAAAAGTTAATACTTTTTTTTAAAAAAAAAAGGTATGGGCTTTGGACATGTATGTATCATTGCATCATTATTCTCGTTGAGTTTTGTGTTGGGTTCCATAAGGTTATGTTAGTAGGCAGAAAACAGGAGGGTTTGATTGAGATTCCAAATACTGATACACCTACAAAGCAAAACTTACCCTTTTCCTTATCCAAGCCATCCACAGGTAGAATTTTTTCCTGCATGTAGACAAGAGAAGGCAGAGAGAGAGAGAGAGAGACAACCACCATTGAGATAGTGTCTTAAAATATCCTTCGCATCAACAGAAAGGGACAAATTTGATGAAACTTCTGCTATTCTGTAAAGGATTCAGATTAAAAAGATATATATAAGAACCTTTGACCCGCTATTTTGTTGAGGAGCTTTGGCATCTATATCACTTCCAGAAGAGCTACTTGCATCTGAGTCTGCGAAGGTAAAAGCAAAAATATCATCAGTTCGTTCAACATGACAACTCAGGCAAGTGAAGGACACAGCAAAGAGAAACAGTATGCAGCAGATGTACATGTTGTCTCCATTCTTGTTCTATAACCCTTTACATTAAGCAAAACTAAAAGGAAGTATATAACCACGAATATGTATTATTTGCAATTTGATTTTTTTTTATGGCTTAGCTTGAGACAAAAAAAATTGGTTGGCTATACATAAAATTTAATTTTTTAGATTTGTACTTGAAACTAAATCATCACATTATAATACACCCCGTCAAGATAATGCCATACAGATAAAATATCACTTTTCAAATATGAACAGTAAGGGTCCTGATTATTAATTGAATGGATCCAAAGAGAACCTTCTAAAATAACACTGGATTTTTCCGTCAGTGGTATAATTCACTCCAAACTAAAGACAAATGTTTCATCTTTCTGAATCATAATCAAAGAATTCCCACAAGTGTTGTAGTAGAATGCACAGAACAGTCCAGTAATACAGAAGGATAATCAAATGTATTCATTTATCAACTGACCATGCTAATAAACAAATGATTCATGAATGCATATCAATAGCAGAAGCTAGATCCTATTATTCAGTGAAATACTTGGGGAAAAAACGTTTCTTTATGGACTTCATAACAGTTGGCAGCATTAATAGTTAAGTGTTTGTAACTGGTTAATACTATTGCATTCTCTAATAAAACAGAGCTACTGCGCAAGGATAAAGATATGCATGTTAGAAGGAAGGTAGGCCATCACAAAGAAACATTCCAGTTTCTATTCCCTTATAATTCAAGGATTTATGAAATTGTTTTAACCCCAATGTAGCTCGGAATCACAATAAGTAATATCATGAGGGTGCATAACTAAATGTTGCACTGTCCCATATACTGTTGTGCCATCATGGTCTGGTGTTGCCTGCTATTAAAAAGTGCACTATATAAAAAGGTGCAGGCCAAAGAATAAACCAAACCATGGTCTTATCCTATAAGCCAGCTTTTGTTTCCATTGAACTGGTTTGTGTAAATTTCTTATGGAGCTTTACAATGTCCTACCCTGAGCTCAACTTCTAGCATCAGAAACACACAACTACACAAGCATGTTGGCTCCTTTCATAAGCATGTCAATGAAGTCCAGAATCTAACACAGGATTTACTTCCAAGAATATGTAGCATTAATTGGATAACTATTTTAGGGAACTACAAAAGAATAGTCAGCTGAGAAAAAACAAGAGTATACAGCCAGTCTCAATTCAATATGTCAAAATTAGATATATCATTTTATCAACTATGACTGCTTAATTAACTAGCCTTATAAATGACATAGTCAATAAGATTGCTAATTTGCACCATGCAGCAGAAAGCTAGCAGCATATTGTGGCCAAAGTACTTTGACAGGTCCCATACCATAGTAGTGCCAATAGGAATTTTGGGGTGAAACTTGTGAAATTACGTACCACTAGAGGATGATTCTGAGTCACTACTAGAACTGCTAGATGTACTATGCTTGCTGCTTCTGTCTGCTGTTTCATCTTCAAGTACCACAGGAGGAAGATTCGAAACTGGAGGGTCATTTTCCAAAATATCAACATCCTCATCAATGAGCTCATTGCCTGAAAATATGCATCCATATAATATTTTAGCTTACATGAAAAATCAGTATCATAAATGAGCAATGGATGAGAAGTAGACCTTCATCATTACACACTGATGGATTTATGAGTTCATCGTTACATACTGATGGATTGATGAGCTCATATTGACTCCGAGACTGTTGAGCAGAGCATAAAACAGTTATTTACGAAATGAAACAATGAAATAGCAATATCAATACAGCAGCACCCACCTCAACCTCATGAGGCTCCTCTTCTATAAGGTTTCTTGACGGATTAACCCTGTCATAGTCATCAAGTAGCTTCTGTAATTCAAAAAGTGTATCATCACCAAGAGCATCCATATCAAGCTCTAATTCCTCTTCGTCGGCATCACAATTGTCAGCGTGACTCCTTATGAACTCAACTACATGATCTGGAATGAATGCTCCATATGATTGTAATCTTGCACTTAAATCATATTTTTGCTCATTCGTCATGATTCTCTTTCCAGTTGGAAACCCAGTTGGAACAATATCCTCTACCAAAGGAGCAATACTACACAACCTCTCCTTTGGAACAATATCTTGTACCAAAGGAGAAGTTTTCCTCTTCTTTGGTTGCAAAACTGGATTGTCCGCTGAATCTTCTTCCGGAAAGATGTCTTGCTTAGGTGGTGCACTTTTCTTTGAGGGTTTTTTCTTGGTGGGGTCTATTTTCTCAATGCCAACTCTCTTAGTTGAGTTCTTTTTTGTGGGCTCCCTCACAGGAGCCTTGTCAACTTGTTGAGGATGCTTCACGTCTGGCTGAGGAGGCCTCACATCTGGTTGAGGAGGCCTGACATCTGGTGGAGGCTTCTCATCTGGTTTAGGGAGCTTCTTCTCAATAAGCCTCCATCGAGTCTCAAAGTTCTTGCTCAAAGTTTTGGCCATTAGATGAACATCATTATTGACCGGGTTATAATTCATAGCGTTGCTGAAAGTGAGCCTGACATCTGCAGCGAATTCCCGAGGCGTAGAGTACATGCCTGCCTTGATCTTTTTCTGGATGGTGCCCAAATCCATGGGCTGCTTGACTATCGTAAAGTAGTCAGGGATGTTGAGCTTCACAATGTCGACCGGGACAAGAAACGGGCCTGCCCATTGATGGCTCATCAGGGACTTGAGAAGGTTGGCACATTGTGCAAACGACGACGTGTAGTTCACAGAGCTGGCAACAGGTGGGGCGACGGCCGCAGGCAGCGGCTGCGCTCCCTTGTCCATCTGCATCGAATCGCTCCGCTTGACCTTCTCGACCTTCTTCTTGGACTGCACATCCCCCACGATAGGCGCAGAAACAGCCGCCACGGCCGCACCGCCATTCATGCTCGCTGCAGGCCCTCTGGAAAGCAGCAGCCGGCTCTGGAGGTCCCTGACCTGCGCGAGCTCGTGCCGGAGCCTCGCCTCCAGCTCCTTCTTGTCGACCGCCGTCATCTGGGGCAGCGAGAACACCTCCCGGGGCACGGTGAACCCCGACGCGCCCTCCCCGTCCTCGGACCCCACGCCGGCGGCGCACTTGCGCTTGGGCGGGAGCGCCGCCGCCGCGCAGGAGCTTCCCGAGTCGATCCTGGCCGGGCTGCCGAGGAGGAGCCCCCTGGACTCCCCCACCGCCTCCGCCGCCCCGTGCCGGTAGTCCGGCACGAAGCCCAGCGGGTGGCCCTTGGCGAACCTGTGCGTCTTCCCCATCATCGCTGGCTGGCGCGGTGGGAGACGAGACGAGAGGAGACTTCCCGCCGCCGCCCGCCGCCTCCCGGTAGCAATGTGCCGCCTTGGCCGCGGAATTCCGCCGGGAATTCTGGAGAAAGACCTAACCCTAACCCCCCGAGGGTTGGGGACGAGGGGGCGAGCTTATTCCGCGGTCTTTCGCCCGACGGGGAGCGTGGGGAGGCGACCGACCCCGCCTACCAGAGCCCTCGATTCGAGGGGCGGGGCAGGGGCAGCTGCTCGAGCGGACGCTCCCGCGGCGAGGGGGATCGAGCGGACTCACCGAGCACCACCGCCCGCCGCCGCGAACCAAGACACACGCCCCGCCGGCGGCGCCGCCGCGCGCGAGATCTCCTGGCCGGCCTTCCGGCGCCGGCGCCGCCGCCGTCCGCGGCGCGAACCTCCGGCTAGGGCTGGCTCCCTTGCTCGCTCGCCCCCTCTCGGCGAGGCGGAGGCGGCGAGGTGGGGGGAAGGGGAAGAGGGGAGGGGAGGAGGCGGCTGGAGCCTGGAGACTAGGGGTTTCTCTCTCTTCTCTCTCTCTCCTCGCTGGTGTGCCGCGCCGCGAGCCTTTGGGGCTTTGTCAGGGCCCGGGCCGTGGGGCCCGGATGTAAGCGCCCGTGACTGGTCGGTGGGGCCGGTGGAGCAGGGACGGAGACGGGGACGCGGCGGGCGTGACCGGGCGGGACGCGAAGAGGACGGGCGTGGCGCATCGGGGCCGTTGGGGGGTTCGGATCGGACGGCGATGGCGGCGGTTGCGTGTCTGATGGGACCGGAGGGGCCTAGGGCTTCGCTTGTGTTAGAAGAAGCACGTGCGGATTCTAACACGCACACCAGCTGCTGACTGCTGCGGTCGGTCTGCGTCCCGATCTGGAAAATGTCGTGGTCATGTACGAAGGGGGTAAGATCATGCAGGTACGTTTATGGCAAAACATCTGATGTATGAATATTGCAAATGTCAAAGGACCGTGTGATTTGAATGAAAGAGGTAGGAAGGCAATGTCCTGGCTTTTACTATGTTTTTTTTTAACTTGGCTTTTACTATGATGGTAGGAGTATGTTGTTAATGATGAACAACATTCTAATTGTGGGCATACATGATGGGTGGATAGATAGATGATATAAGGTTGAAAAGTGCCGAAGTAGAAAACGTCAGCGCAATGACATACTCCGTATGCTATTGCCTGGTAGCTTGCTATCACGGAAAGCACTACGGTTAAAGAGTCTTGTCTGGTGTTGCACACAGCACCCATGCAAGATTTCAATTGCTTTTATACAGCTTTAATTACATGCGCCGCATTCGTTTGGCCAGTTTTGGAGTTTTTATTTGATGTAAT
Source organism: Themeda triandra (assembly GCA_018135685.1). NCBI lineage: Eukaryota > Viridiplantae > Streptophyta > Magnoliopsida > Poales > Poaceae > Themeda > Themeda triandra. The sequence continues at coordinate 1,283,952 of JAENPR010000066.1, read as the reverse complement.
AAATTCAAATTCTTGGTGCACACCCTATGGTCACATCCCTACCTCAGTGAACATATCTGAGCGATTTTTTTTCTGTAGAGTGTAAATATGGAAAATCATATTACAATTGAAAGAATATAGCATCCATCATTAAAACTAAAGCATGTGGAAATAAATCCAAAAAATGTGAGTATTTAAATCATGTTGGGGGACTTAACTTGGATGGATACACCCTCCACCACAAGAAAAAGCTAACCAGCTAAAATACACTCGGTTACAAGTTCTTGAGTTTTTTTATCTCTTTTTTCTTATTCTTTTTTTTTTGACACGAGGACACCTTCCAGATTTCCATTAAAGGCCTTGTTTGGATTGCAACTTTTTGCAACCCGATGAATAGTATCACTTTTCGTCTTATTTGTGAAATATTATCCAATCGTGTCTAACTTAGACTCAAAAGATTCCTCTCGTGATGTACAACTAAAGCGTGTAATTAGTTATTTTTTTACCTATATTTAATCCACCATGCATGAGTCTAAAAATTGATGTGATGGAGAGAGAGTAAAAAAATTACAACTAAACTTGTGTAATTAGTTATTTTTTTTACCTATATTTAATCCACCATGCATGAGTCTAAAAATTGATGTGATAGAGAGAGAGTAAAAAAAATAGAATTTGGGAGGCATCCAAACGAGGCCAAAGTTTTAATGAAAATATATTTGTTTGGAGTTCGAGAGAAGCCAACAAAAGACCAGTATAGAAAGCATAGGGGAGCACCTCCATAACGAGTGTTACGTCACACGCTCCATCAACGAAAGACATAACACAACAAGGCATAAATACACTAACCACCCTGGATTACTGCCATGGAACAAGTTCCAAACCAAAAGAGAGTGAGCAATACAGACAATGCTGCATATTTTCTGGCAGGTGCCACCGTTTTCATTTCTGATCTTGATCAGGGCCATGCAGGTGCTCGTGCTTCTTTTTCTTATTAGCAACCACCTTCGTGGCAATTGCTAACATGGCATTTACTCCTTCCATCATAATCTTCTTCTCATCTTCCATAAAAAGTTCTGCCCAATAACTTATGAGCGAACATGCAAGACAAACAATATTAACATGAACAAGTTCTTGAGTTTGCCAGATAAAATAAAAATGGTACAAACATATGCATTTAATTCAAAATAGCAACACAGGTTGTCATGTTCTATCTTTAATATATCTTGTTTAAGGGTTGTTCGTCAACTTCAAAATTTTAACCGTGAGTCTAAAAAAATAATGGAGTAAAAATATCTCAAGCATAACGAGATGGCCAATCTTGGGCGTGAGCCAAAGGGGCGGGCATCCATCGTAGGCCCTTGGGAGGAAAAGGGCTCTACCAAACAAGGAATATGCAATGCTAGCACTATGTGCATACTCTAAAAAGTTCCAAAACTCAAGAAGACAATAGTCCACCGTAGATAATTGATGTCGCGTAAGCTGTGACACCTCGCCTTACCAAGACATCAACAGTGTTGTGACTCGCTGTCATCCCGATCCACCGATAGCCATCGTTGTGAGACATGACCCTGTGCAAGCGTGCGACTTAAAAGACATCATTGTCTAGGTCCACACAAGGCCAAAGTAAGCACTATATGTTTCATTTTTCTTAACTAAATTGGTATAGGTTCGTAATTGAGGATCCATCCATTAGGGTAACATACCGGATAATGCATAGCCATCCACGAGCTCATCTAGTTGTAATTATGGTCAGCTTTTCTCGTAGATCATTTTATTGGCTTAAAGACTATTCGTCGGTCTTTTGCTTTGCACTTAGTCTCACCAGTCACTACAAGTTGTGGTTGTTAATAGTGTGTTATTATACCATTGGCTTCTGAGTTTTGGTTTAGTTCCACCAACCTCATAAAACTCGGTACCAGGGCCGAGGTTTACCTTAGCTAGCACGTGTAAGTTTCAACTCTGTAGGGGTATATAAGTGTTCTTCTATACCTTAAACTAGTACCTATGCTTTCTACACTTGCCACCAACTTTAACGGTCTTAAGACACGTTTTCTTTTCGATGAATCTTGAACTCATTAATTGTTGTTTTATATATGGGAATATCCAAGGTTTAGTCCTACCATTCGAGCACCCACGAGAACACTTTTGAAACAAAACACAAACTAAAAATAGTGAGGCCCCATTCGGTTAGCCTTGTTCCGGGCAGTTCCTGGCCAAAACACCTCCAAAAAATACCTGGAGCAGGTATCGTTCGTTCCAAGCAAACAGAGCAATGCCTAAAATGAAGCCTTTTAAATTTTGAAACCGAGTGCGTTGTTGACGGGTTCCGTGGTCGGGTGCTTTGTTGACGGGTTCCGTGGTCGGGAATTCAGGGGTGGGTTCTGGCTGGGTATCCATAGCAGTGCACAGTCGCCTTCCGTGCGTCCGCAGCCACGAAACCAACCCCACAAGTGGCCACCACCACCAAACGGGGCAGTTGGAGTTGTGGGACTTGGGAGCCGACGCGGTTGGTCGGTGTGATCCATCCAGTCCTCCCCCGCCGGCGAGCGCCGCGCCCCCCCTGCCGAGCCAGTCATGGCGGAACCCATCGTCTCCGGCGCCGCGGCCGCGGCGGCCGTCCCGCCGCCGGGCGCGCCTGCCGCGTTCTCGTACCTGGCCGTGTTCTCCAACTGCCCGCTCGTCGCCGCCGTGCTCGCCTTCGCCATCGCGCAGTCCATCAAGGTCCTCACCACATGGTAACTGACTGCGCCTCCCGGATCTGCGCGCTCTCTCTCTCTGACTCTCTCCCTCCCTGACGGGATCTGCATCTGCGGGCAGGTACAAGGAGAACCGGTGGGACGCGAAGCAGCTGGTGGGGTCGGGCGGGATGCCGTCGTCGCACTCCGCCACCGTCACCGCGCTCGCCATCGCCGTCGGCCTGCAGGAGGGCTTCGCCAGCTCGCTCTTCGCCACCGCCGCCGTCTTCGCCTCCGTGGTTCGTTTCCATCCCCCTCCCCCTCCCCCCTCTCTCTCCACACCTAAAACGCGTTGACCATGTTCGGCGAACGCTGGATCTGATCGGTAACCTTAAATGGGTGTCCTTTGCACTTCAAAACTTCTGCTTGGTTGCCTCCCTGGTTCACTTCACCTCGCTAGTTCTACAGTATACGTAGGGCGCAGTCGCGGAAGGTACATTTTGTGGTGTAGTAGATTGTGGAGAGAAGTAAAAGTGCAGCAAGTACATACTTGGAAAAAACTGTAGGATATTGATGGGAGTTTGCAAGTACACTAAAGACGAAGAAGATTTTGTGTAAATTTTGTGCTGAAGTTTCAGGTTTTCAGTTGATATCTGCAGAACATTAGATTCGGTCAATTTTGTGCTGAAGTTTCAGATTTTCAGTTGATATCTACAGAGCCGGTTTTGGTCATGGTGGAAATCTGACAGCTAAGATGTACTGTCGGATCAATAGTCTGAGATGCTGTACTTTGTTTCGTGTGCTTAGTTCATAGTACCATCAAACCTCACCTAGTACCTGACTTTGTTTGGAAATTCAATGAAACCTGCAGAAGGAAGGATGACAGCTAACATGTGGAAATTTACCATAAATTGTACATATGTGTGTGTCCAAAACCAGTCATGCGAAAATGCAAAATGATGGCATATAGTACCATAATAACACCTAGGCATGTGTCATGTGCTCCCACAATCCGTCCCCACTTGTCCCATCTTTTCATTTTGGCATCTCGAACTACTGATTAGTTCTTGTGACTTTTTCACCATCTATTTCAGAAATGCAACATCCTGCACTCTCATTTTACTATATGCATCCCTTCTCATTTTACTGACTTGGCTAATTCTTTCAATATACTTGCAGGTGATGTATGATGCTTTTGGTGTTAGGCTACATGCTGGGAAGCAAGCAGAGGTATTACCACCTTTCTATGTTATACAGCCACGGAAAAGAAAAATAATTTTATGAAGGCAAAAAAGTTGTGACCCAGTGAAAAAGGAGTTCCCTTTTGAAATCATGTGTACAACTTTCTAAGTGGCAAATAGTGACCAACTGCTAAAAATGGGGTTCTCTTATTCAGGCAGATTGGTTAACACCTAGCTTGTATGAGTAGTGTTGCTCAATCATTATATGAAACATCATTGATTCTGTGAACGAAAATAAAAAATCTAGACCTGAGAAGTAAAATACTGAAATGATCTTTTGATTGAGAAGCATTGTGTTGCTCGCCTGCTGCAGTTGAGATCTAACTATTACAAAATGCCAGGTCTTGAATCAAATTGTGTATGAGCTTCCATCAGAGCACCCACTGGCTGAAACAAGACCACTGCGAGAGCTGCTAGGGCACACACCTCAACAGGTTTTTTCTTTTGCTCCTAGATTCTGCTGCTGGGGATGTCATATGATATACTAAACCTCTGCTGAAGTAAATTTTATTAGCCAACTGATTGCTCCTCGAATCATATTTTCATTATCCTAACATCAAGTGCACTGTCCTGATCATTTCACCAGAAAATCTGTCATGCGTGTGGATATTTGGTATTCTTACTCTCACATGCCACATAGATTATTAATTCCAAGTTTTATCGTCAGGTATTTGCTGGCAGAGTGCTTGGATTTGCAGTTGCCACATTTGCAGCAATGATAGCTGGGCTTGGTAGTTGACTCCACATTTAAAGGAATGATGATCCGCATTTGCATTGAAGTTCTGGAATCCAAATTGGACAAATGTTTCCGCTTATATGATAGATAATGCGTTGTGTCGCACCTGTGTGTTCAGAGGGGAAAAAAAAGGATAACGGGTTGTGTATAGGTGTATTTAGTATGCAAAACAACTGTCAATTTGTTGAAGAAAAACTCACGCCATTCTTTTGTATCTAATCAATTAGGGAACTATATGTTGTATTCGTTTTTTGTCCAAAGTATTTGGAGTGATTGCAGTATGTCGTGATAAAGCATCTCTGGAGATTTCCGCTCAAAACTCTTGTGATTGATTTCAATTTAGTAGACAAGAACGGAAATCCTTTTATAGCTGCGTGCTTCAGCCAAAACAGACTGAGAAGTATCGATATGCCATTGATCATGTTTTTGGTTGGTTGCCTGAAATTTTTATATTTGATTGCCAAACCTTATATCCTACTAGCAAGAGCATCTCCAACAACTCCTAATATCAACTTGGTATTCTATATTTTTTGGCAAAAACACAAAATCTCATCTCCAACAACTTGATATATTGGTAAAATAGCAACTTGGGAAAAAAGGCCGTCCGCGCGCGTAAACATCCGCGCGCGTATCGCCCTCGCCGCCATCGCACTCCGCCGTCCGCTGAGAGCCCCGCGCGCGAGCCTGCTCGCCCTCGTGCCCGCCTTCGCGTTCGCCTCCTCCACCTCGTCCACCTCGCCTCCATCGCCAAGACGCGCTCGCCGGCGTACGGAGCGGACTCGGCGTCCTTGTACCGGAGCTCGGCCGTGCCTGTGCGCCGCCGTCGCCATTGCTTTTGCTCCCTCAGTTCCACCCTGGTGCTCGCGACCCTCCTCTCCATCTGATTGGCCTTCGCGACGCCACGGATCCAACCCAGGTGAGCTTCGTTTGGTCGGCCATGTCCGTGCTCGTAGGCCAAAGTACGCACGTCGCCGGAGCCGCCTTCTTCTATGCCGTTGCCCTAATGTTGAAACTTATTGCGGTGACCTATGCCGATGGATTCGTCTCGTCGAGACGAAGCCAATGGTGGTGGGGGATTCACCGGAAACCTCGCCGTCGTCGAGATATCGCCGGTCAAAGGCCGCTGCTCCGCCGCCGCGCTACTCCGCAGGGACTAAAGCTACGATAGATTTTCTTTTCCGGACTTTTCTGAAAAAGTACCAGACACAGAGAGTTATAGATACGCCCTTGGTTGATTTCGGAAAAGTTCAGGGGCTAATCTGCAAAGTGGTCATCACGGAATTTACCAAGTTAGAATAACAAATTGTTGGAGAGAGAGCTTTTTTTCACTTGGGAAATAAAATACCAAGTTGCTATAACACAAGATATACCAAGTGAATTATTGAGAGTTGTCGGAGATGCTCTGAGTACAACAGCATCCACAGCTGCCAGTTGCTACTCTACTCCCAATTCCTACACGCGCCGGCCGCCGTCTCCACTCCTACCGCTGCCTTGCACCGGCCACGGCCACCTCTCTCTCGGCAAGGATTTCATGATTCTCTGCTCTGTCTGTATGCGCATGGAACGGATTTCATGATGCTTGAAACATCCTCAAATTCCGCGATGGGAATTTCACAGATTCGAGAGTAACACGACAGATAGAATCCATCATATTACAATAGTTCAAATGATATCATTCCATACATCGTCTCGGGAAAATAAAATAGTACGGGTTTACAATAATTTATTACATCGCCACATTGGCGGAATCAACTGAAAAGTAAACATCCGGAACATTTGAAGGTAGAAGCGGAAGCATCAACACGATCTCCGAACACTTGAGCGTAGGAACGACACCCACTAATCCTCATAGCTATCATCATCATAGTCGTACTCGTCCTCATCACACTGTTTATCCAAAGTATCGACGAATTGTACGGCCACATTCCCACCCTATGCTTGTTTGTGGAATTGGATGCAAATAAAAGTAAATACGGGGTATAACAAGGGAACCTATAAAGCCGGGGTTTTCTATGCATATAGTAACCAAGTTTATAATATATAAAGTTGGTCAAATTTTATCCATTCCCAAATCCATCCTCCATCCATACCACACACCTCACACCACACACCCCTTCCACGCCACGCGTGGTCGACATGAACGACTCCCTCTCGTCATGCCTCAGCGGCCCACAACCTCCCAAGGTTCGCAGCCGGAATCAACCCATCCATACGCACTCATCCGAAAGATAGAAGACTCCTCTCCTAGTCCACAAGCATCACACGGAACTTGGTCCATAGCCGACAAGTCGGCATATGTATCGATCGATCAACCATACACTCTGCAGAGGTTTCACTAATCCACAAGATAGCCATCATCGATGCTGATCATCATCTAGGCAGATACCGATCGCCATAAACCTAGAACGAATACCATCCTGCCACTCGGCCCTGGCCGCCGAGACTGTGAGACATAGTACCGAGCCAAAGGGGTCACTATCTTGGTTAAGGAGGGTGTGAGCTCTCTCGGCCCGTACCTCCCGACACATTCCGCTTACTTCCGCTGTAATGGCATTCGTCCTACCCATGGTTAGACCGTCTCCCCCCATTGGAGAGCGAGTGGAAAGTAAGGCGTCCAATGATCCGGTCACTAGCCCTCAAGTCCTTAGGTATTGGCCGAACAGTGATATCTCCCCTGTATGGGCTAATCTTTACCGTGCTGCCACGGCACCACCCTTCCAAGGCTCCACCCCAAGGAGCTCACACCAAGGACACCTCAATCCAAACCGGTTACCCGCCACAGGTACTCACATAGCGGGAATACCCAGGCCGTATCCCCTCGGCAAGACTCGCTCACAGCTCGTCGTGATCCCTGTTCAGCCGACTCAACCCTCACTACTCACCCAAGACTCACGCAAAGACACTCTCCAAGATTAAACCACAATATCCCCCAAAGTCTCCGTGTCCACCACGCCTCACATCACGTATATAAAGCGTAGTAGAAGTAACACGAAAGCAAAAGGTGATAAGCGCAAGTCTAGCCTAACAAATGGTAGCGAGGTGATAGTCGAATCAAGGCGGGGGCCGAACAAGTATAAATACTACCATGCAACCTATCACGGGAATATAAATGTATTGCGAAAGTAAAGTGTATTGCAATGCGTAATGGGATCTAAGAAAGTGGATGGGATGTGGCACCTCCGTCGTCGTCGCCTAAGTCCTCCCGGTACTCGTAGTCGTCCCGGTCAAACTCCTGCCCTCGTCCGGCTGCGAAACGGTTATTTAATAGTCGCGTCGCGACTCCTATAGAGTTCACAAAGAAGCAAATAAAATATGGAAGAACCAAATGCACTCAAACATAGCTTCAAATTATTGTGCTCGATTTACTGAAAATTTCGGTACCTTGATTGTATTTTTCGGAGCTACGAGCAATTAGTTATGAATTTCTCGAAGCCGAAACATATTAAGAAAAAGATTAAACGGGGATTAATTCGGGGGCGACACGTGGCATCACGGGGCCCGCCACGTGTCGCACGAGGGGCGGGCGACGGGCAAGCAATGCCGACGTGGCGGCGATGTGGCCGGCGACGTCGGCATGACACGTGGGACTGCCGCGTCCGTCACGATGACGTCAGCGTTGACCAAGTCAACGGCCCAATGGGCCAAAAATGGGCCGCAGATGGGCCGAAAATGGGCCGACATGGGCCAGTGGGCCGGACTGGGCCAGGCTGGGCCCAACACGTGGCGCAAACAAAGGGCCGCCACGTGGCGTCTCGGGTCCGAACTGGGCCGAGGCGCACGGGCGCGGCTCACGGTGGACTGGCGCCTGTGGGACCTCACAGTCGGCGTCTTGGTCCACCTGAACCGGGTTCACGGGATTTCCTCCCCGGTTCGGTTGGTCCACCGAGCCGGTGCACGGTGGACTTGCTCCCCGGGGACCTACCGGGAGTGGCTTGGTCCACCAAGACGGAGTCCACACACTGCTCCGAGCGCGCCACTCTCCCCATCCCCATCCCCTTCGTCATGCCGAGCGCGCGACCGGGAGCGGCCGGCGGCGGCAAGGCGGCGCATTGGAGCGCTGGGGCGGCGCTCCGGCCCCGGTAGCGAGCGCGCCTGCTTCGCGACTCCTAGGCGAGCGCGTCGGTGCCCGCAATCGACGGCAGCGGGGCCGGGCACATCCCCGTCGCGACGGCGGCGACGTGGCGGCGGTGGCGCTCCGCGGCGCCGGCCAAGGGGGCATCCGGGGCCTAGTTGAGTGCCCGGATCTTCGATTGGTGTTTCAAGACACCAGCTTGACAAGGCGGCGGCGAGCTTCTTGCACGGCGTCGCACGATGGCATGCAGCGGCGCCGGCGGCCATGGTGGCATGCGCGGCGGCGCGTCGGCATGGCCACCAAGGCGTCTCCATCGCTCCCCGGTGGTGCTGCGGCGTGCAGCGGGCCGCGGCGCGGCTCGACGGCGCAACCTCGACGCGCGAGGTGGCCGGAGCCGGCCGGCGCGAAGGGCGCCACGGCGGCGCTCCCGGAGCGCCCCGTGCGGCCTCATCCTCCGGTGGCGAGGCAAGTCTTCACCCTCGGGGGTGTCTCGGGCCCGCGGCGCGCGCATGGAGATGCGCCCCGTCGCGGCGGACATGGTCCCCGGGGTCCAGCGTGTCCGGGCGGCCGGTGTTGGCCGGAACGGTGGCGCGCACCGTGGCTTGGCATGGCCACGGCGCGGCGGACATGGCGGACAGGGCGGCGGCGTGTGGTGGCGCCGCACACGGTTGGCTTGGCTAGTCCGTGCTGGTGCGTGCGTGTGTCCAAGAGCTGGGCGGAGCTCGGCCTACGCGCACAAGGGCGCCATGGCCATGTAGCAAGGTCGGGATTTGGACAAGGGGAACGACGAGCTCACCGGCGCGGTAGTGGACGTCGGGGTACGGCTCGGCGTCGCGGTGGTAGTGGTTCGGCTCGCGGTTCTTTCTTGCTCCTCGATCTTCCGGCGTCCGGTGGCGCGGCGTCCGGCGAGGTACTCCTTCTCCGGCGGCGGCGTCGACTTCTTCTCCCCCGGTCGGCGGCGGCTCCTCCCCGCCTTCTTCTCCTTTCTTTCCCCCTCTTCTTCTCCTTCGTTCTAGCAGTTGGTGGCGTGGTTTAGGTGATGCCGCAAGCGGCGGCGGGGCGGTGGAACCCTAGGGCGCCGAGGTTTGGGTTTTATAGGCCGGCGGCCGGAACAGGGGTAGGTGGACGGTGACCTTGCGTTCATCGCGATCAAGCGGCCGAGAGGGCTCCAAGGGGTCCGGTGGGGCTTGGCGTGCATCATGGCGCACTTGCTCTCGCCTTCGCGGCCAAGGAACCGAGGGGGAGAAGTGGAGGACAGCCGGCTACTGTGTCAGGCGGCTGTTGCGCGCGGGAGAGCAAGATGCCCGCTGCGCGGCGCGTCTCTGACAGGCCTGTCGGGTCCAGCTGCACCGCGGCGACGTGGACACTCCCCGGCCTAGCGTTCGAGTCCAGGGCATCCGAGGCGGAGCGGATTGGCGTGGCGGCGGCGATGTTTTCCCGCTCGGGCCAAGGCAGAGGAGGGGGAAAACGGTTGAGGCGGTACGGAACATATGACAAGTGGGTCCGTGGGGCCAAGGCGTCAGCGAGTGCGGCGGTGGCGTCGCCTTCACGCGCGAGCTGAGCGGGCCGCGCCGCTGGGCTGGGCCGGCGGAAGAGAATGAGAGGGAATGGGCCGGCTCGGGTGGGAAGAAAAGAAGAGGAAAAGGAAGGTTTCTCGGTGGGCCGAGGCTGGGTCAGAGTGGGCTGGAAGAAAAAGGAAACAAAGTGAGAGTGTTGGCAGGCCGGTTTGGGTCACGGGCCAAAATGGCTTCTTCATTTACTTTCCTTTTCTTTTCTCTTTTCTTTTTCCTGTTTTCATTTCTTTGCTTACGAGTTTGTAAATTTGCACCATGTCACATGTGGGGTATCTTCATGGAAGTCATATAGGGTCATAGGCTTATTTAGGATATTATTTCCCATAACATATGTATATTGTTTTCATGGGTTGATTTAATTAAACAATACAAAAGAACCAAATAAACTCCAAATCACAATATAAATTATAAGGTACTTGATTCAATGCCAAGTGATAAACCGAACATTGGGAAATAAATATGATGCAATGCAAGCTAAGTAGGTTTGACACGTGGGGTTTTGGGATGTATACTACATGACACAGCACCACACATGGGTTTTTGGCAAAAAATTTTGTAACTTGGATTTTTGGGATGTTACAGTCCTACCCCCTTACGAGAATCTCGTCCCCGAGATTTTAAAAATGTAACTCACCCGTCGAAGAGGTAGGGGTATATGGCACGAAGTTCTGACTCCTTCTCCCATGTGGCTTCTCTTTCTGTGTGGTTGCTCCACTGAACCTTGCACATAGGAATGGACTTGCTTCTAGTTTCTTTGGTGTCCCATCCCAGAATCTTGATCGGGTGTTCTTTGTACTCAAGTGAGTCTTGCACATCTAGCACGTCGGTGGTCACGTGTTGTTGCTCGCGGCTTCGGACACCGGCGTAGTTGTGACACATGGAAGACGGGATGCACTCCCGCCAACTCGGAGGTAGTTCAAGCTTGTATGCAAGCTTCCCAATTCTCTCAATGATCGGGTAGGGGCCTATGTATCTTGGAGCAAGCTTCCCTTTCACATGGAACCGGACGGTACCACGAAGCGGCGACACTTTGAGGTAGACGGAGTCTCCCACTTCAAATTCAAGGTCTCTACGCCTTTTGTCAGCATAACTCTTCTGTCGGCTCTGGGCGGCTTTCAGATTGGCTTGAACTTGAGCAACACCCTCTTCGGCTTGTTTGATCTTGTCGGCCCCATGAAAAACTCTTTCACCGGGTTGTGACCACATAAGCGGAGTATTGCAAGGTCTCCCATACAAAGCTTCAAATGGTGGCATCTTAATGCGGCTTGGTAGCTATTGTTGTAGGAGAATTCCGCATGTGGTAGGCTCTTCTCCCAATCGGTCCGTGTTGCGGGACACGGGCTCTAAGCATATCTTCCGAAATTTGGTTCACCCTTTAAATCCGGCCATCGGTCCGAGGATGGTAAGCCGTACTATAATCAAGCTTAGTCCCAATGGATCTATGCATCTGTTGCCAGAAACGGGACATGAACAAGGATCCGCGATCAGATACGATGCTTTTAGGGGCACCATGCAAGCGGAGAATTTCCTTGATGTAGAGATCAGCTAACTGTTCCGCTCGGATCGTCTCTTTGACGTGCAAGAAATGAGCGACTTTAGTCAAGCGATCAACTATCACCAATATGGCATTGTTTCCATGCGTGGAGCGAGGCAACCCTACAATGAAATCCATGGATATATCTTCCCACTTCCATTCGGGAACATCAAGGGGTTTTAGCAAACCGGCGGGTCTTTTGTGTTCGGCCTTGACTCGTTGCGGATGTCACATCGGGCCACATGTCCCGCAATGTCTGCTTTCATGCTCTTCCACCGAAGTGCTTCCCGAGGTCACGATACATCTTCACGCAACCAGGGTGAATGCGGTATTTGGAATCATGTGCTTCGATAGAATCTCCTCTCGCAAAGCCGGATCGGAGGGCACACAAATTCCGTCATTGCACCGAGGGCTCCTTGTTCGTCTTCTCTCGAATTCGGGGTTATACCCATGCTCCATCGAGCCACGGATGCGGCTGCGCAGTCCTTACATTCTTTTTGGGCTTCACGGATGCGATCGGTGAGATTGTATCTTTGGATGCGGAGCTCATTTAGCGAGCCATGAGGTACTATTTCAAGTTGAAAGTCCTCAAGCTCCCGTTTAAGCTCGGTGGCACGGATTCGAGATCGAGTGTGACAAGAGCTTTTGCGAGAGCATCGGCAACTACATTGGCCTTTCCCGATGATAGTGTATTTCGAGGTCATAGTCTTTGATGAGCTCCGGCCATCGGCGTTGCCTCATGTTCGGGTCTTCTTGAGTAAAGAAGTACTTCAAGCTCTTGTGATCGGTATAGATATCACACTTGTTGCCAATCAAGTAATGCCTCCGAGATCTTGAGCATGAACGACCAGCGGCTAGCTCGAGATCATGGGTAGGATAACGTTGTTCGTGGTCCTTCACCGGCGAGAAGCATAAGCAATGACCTTACCATTACGCATCAACACGCAACCGAGTCCTTGACGGGAGGCGTCACAATAGACTACAAAGTCCTTGCCGATATCTCGGTAATGCTAGCACGGGGTGGTGGTCAACCTTTCTTTCGAGTTTGGAAACTTTGTTCGCACTCGAGCGTCCACTCAAACTCCTTAGTCTTCTTCAAGAGGTTGGTCATAGGGCGAGCTATCTTGGAGAAGTTCTCGATGAATCGGCGATAATATCCACCCAATCCCAAGAAACTCCCCGACTTCGGTCACGTAACGGGGTTGTTCCCATTCTTTCACGGCTTCAATCTTGGCGGGGTCAACAAAGAACACCATCACCAAAGCACATGACCCAAAAAGGCAACTTCCTCAAGCCGGAATTCACACTTGCTAAACTTGGCATATAGGCCGATGTAGACTCAATCTTTCGAGCACTTTGTTCTCGGATGTTCTTCATGCTCTTCACGGTGGCGAGTAGATAAGGATGTCATCAATGAATACCACGACGAACTTGTCGAGCACATCCATGAATACCTTATTCATCATATTCATGAAGTAGGCGGGGAGCATTTGTGAGTCCGAAGGACACCACTGTGCACTCATACTTGGCCATATCGGGTGACAAAGGCGCTTAGGAATGTCTTCCTCCCGGATCTTCATCGATGATAGCCTCGATCTCGAGATCAATCTTGGAGAAGTACTTGGCACCTCTCAACCGATCCAAGAAATCATCTATCCTTGGCGGGGGTACTTGTTCTTGATGGTTACGGCATTCAGATTACGATAGTCGATGCACATCCTCATTGAGCCATCTTTCTTCTTCACAAACAAGACAGGAGATCCCCAGGGAGAAGCACTGGGTCGGATGTAGCCTTTATCAGAGAGCTCCTTCAACTGCTTCTTGAGCTCTTCTAGCTCATCTACGACATGCGGTAGGGTCGCTTAGCAATGGGACCCGTGCCGGCATGAGGTCGATGACGAATTCCACATCACGGTCGGGGGCATTCCCGGTAATTCCTCGGGGAAAACATCGCATAGTCCCTCACCACGGGCACATCATCTACTTTGTCTTGGGTTCTGTTTTGGCTTCGGGTTTGGTTGCTAGGGCACATAGGAGGTTGGCTAACCGTTCATGTCTCGGGGTAGGCATCTAACAAACTTGGCCACTAGGATGGGTTACCTGCACATATCTGGGTGAGCAAGATATGATTCCTCGGTGTTTGGTTAACCAATCCATCCCTAGGATAACATCTAGACTGGTGGAGGGTAGCAGGGTGAGATTGGCTAAAAAGGTAAGACCCTCAATGGTAAGTTTCACTCCCTTACATAGGTGGGTACTCTGGAGTTCTCCTAGGGGTGAGCTGGTAATGATAGGTTCTCTACGGGGAGTAACTGGTATGTTATGCTCTCTAGCGTACTTAGCGTATATGTAAGAACAAGTAGCTCCGAGAATCAAAAAGTACGGAAGCTTTTGCACCATGTACTAAAAACATACCGTACACCACGTGCTGGAGCGGCCTGAGCATCTTCTCGCGGTCGGGTGAGTGAGACGACCTCGCGGGCGAAGCACGATGCTTGAGTGTTCGAGCTCCCGGGGTAGCAGCCTTACGGGACAGTCCATGACCTTGTGACCCGGCTGTCCGCAACCATAGCAAGTAGGGCCCATACCGCTGTTGGGGTTGTCGCGGAGCCCTCCAATTCTTGTTGTTCGGCGCGGGACGACCGGGCGCAAAGCGGTTCCTGCGGGGCGGTTCACCGCCGGGTTGTTCTCGCGAGGGTAGTTGTTGGTGTAGTTACCCCCACCACGACCACCGCGGCGCAAAGTTCGAGTGTTGCGGTAGCGGCCTTGCACAGGGGCCTCTCTGCGGCGCTTCTGAGGGGGAGCGCGAGAGGATCCTTCAGGACGACGCTTCCTCTCTTTCTTTTCACGCAGAGCGTCTGCTTCCATGCGAACCTTCTCAATATCCATGCAACGGTCAATGAGCTCTCTCAGAGTACGGCTCTCTGTACCAGCGAGGGCCAGCTTGATGCGGGTACTCAGACCTTCACGGTAGTAGTACATCTTCTCATTCTCATCATCAGCACACGCGGGTGGGGCATAGCGCAGCAGGTTGGTAAAGCGGTTGGTGTACTCATGAACCCTCTCATTGTGGATCATAGAGACGTTGCGGAACTCCTTCTCCTTGACCTTCATGGCGCCCTTAGGGATGAAGAAATTGCGGAACTCCTCCACGAACTCATCCCACGAGATGTTGGCGGGGTCCTCGTGGGATTCGCGGTGGCTTGTCCCACCACGAGCGACCTCCACCTACAAGCCGGTGGGCAGCAATCCCAACGCACTCCTCATCGGTGCGAGTAGTGAGATCAAGCTTCTTCTCGATTTCCTTCAACCAATCATCGGCAACCATTGGATCCGCATTCGGACCATCAAAGGTGGGAGGGCGCGGCTTTCGAAATCCCTCCGGCTTTCGAAAGTCCTCGGGCGGCCCACCATGGCGGCGGTTGGCACCATTGACCGGAGCGGCAAGAAGCCGAGTCTGGCTGCGCCATGACCTCGGCTAGGTTTGGCGGTGGTGGTGGTGGAGCATTGCCGCCTCCACCTCCAGGGGGAATCTCCTGCCCACCTCCTCCACCTGGCACTTCCTCTCCGCCTCCTCCAGGCGCATTCTCAGCTGGAACTTCCTCACCATCGTGGTTGACTGGTGGCGGGGTCACTTCACGTCGGTCATCACCGCCCAGGTTGAGATTGCGGCCGCGACCACGTCCGCGGCCACGACCACGTCCACGGGCACCACGTCCACGGGCACCACGTCCCAGGGCTGGTCCGGGGGACGGTGGGCGGCGCTCAAGGCGAGCTGAACGACGGGTTGACATCTGTGACACGGCCATAAGAGTTTAGTACCCATGGTACATTATTATATAATTCGATGAAATTAAATGATTTCAATGATTTAAAGTAAAGACATTTATTCTATCCAACACTCATGCAAAGAAGCAATAAAAACCATAAGAAGCGATAAAATCCGATCACTCATTACATGGGTGGAATAAAAATATTATGACATAGTAATAATAGTGCTGACAGGGTTCGTTCTACGCATGGTAACTCATGGGGGTACATCATGACAACTCACGCCTCACGCGACTCATGACTGATGGCTACTCAGCTATGGTAGAACATGATACTTGACCACGCAGGGTCCGACACACTCACACCTACTCCTGGTGGTGAACTGCTGACGGAACGCGCTCGCCAGAAATTCTTATCTCTGTCCTGGTCTTGCGCGAGCGCCCGACGTAGGCGAGAGCCTCGGCGTGCTCGTCAGTGGCCTTCACTCCAGCCGGTGCGCAGGCGGTCCTTGAAGTTCGAGTCGACTCGCCGAGCTTGAACGTCTCCTTGTGAGGCCGCATGCGCTTGTGTGGGGGCAGCGGCGCTTCGAACTTCTTCGAGCTCCCTGAGTCGCTTCTTGTCCGACATGGCCCAAGCTTCTTCGGTCAACTTAAGCTTCTCGCGGAGAAACTCGTTCATCCTCATAGTGTTGATGAGGTGACCCTGGTTCCTCACGGCCTTGACCTTCGCTCCTTGAGCTCTCTCTCGGGTCGGGTTGCTTTGCGAGGGTGTGCATCTCGCACTCCATGGCTCCTTGGCTCTCTCGTGCACCGGCTAGGGCTGCACTCCTATCCCGGAGGTCTCTCGTAGCTCGAGGACCTTGCAATCTAGGTACACATTCCCATTGCCGATGTCGGCGGTCTTGTTCTCGAGGTCGGCTATTTCATCCTTGTGTTTGCTAGCTTGGCGGGCGGGCGGTCTTGCGGTCTAGCCACTTGTCTCTCGCAGCTTGGCATTCTCCTCGATTCCCTTGGCTAGCCACTCCCGGTGATCCCGCAAGAGACCACGGTAGCTACGGTTCCTCTTCTCCGGTCCCTCAATGTACGATCCTGGTTCACGGTGGTAACCGAGAGGCACGAAGACGGGGGTCAACCTCATAGGCGGCTCGGTGAAGGCCTCGACGACTTGCGCTTCAGGGGCAAGCTCAAGGCGGAGGGCCTGAGGGAGTAGGCGAAACTCTGTCGTCTGCAGGTAGAGGTAGTGGTCTCGCAGTGCGCGGCGGAGAGCTTTGTGGGCAACTGCTTGAATCCCCTCCTCGCAGGTCTCGTCCACCGACATCTCAGTGAAGGCGGTCACCGAGGGCAGGATCAGACTTGCAGGTACTTCCACACTGGTGACGACTTGGCCCTTAATTCCTCCATCTTCCCCTGGCTGTCCTGAGCAGACGTACTTGATCTCATCAACAGGGACGTCTAGGGTCTTCGACTCGGTAGAGGGTTAGGGAGAAACCACCCGGGCATCTTCCCCATGTAGGTCGGCTTGAGGGTGGGGTAGGGTGGTAAAGGCCCAACCGGAGGGTTTTCTAGGCTCGTCATCTCGTGGTTTCAAGGAAAGTTTGGTCAAGAAGTCGATATAAAGATAAGCCATGCATAAAAGAGATGCAATGGTCGGTGGTATAACCGAAAGAAGATCTCGGCTCTTATACTAGTCGTCCAATCCTAAGGGTCTCGTCCTAGGGTCAAGCATGGAGTGATACCAACCGAAACATCCTCAAATTCCGCGATGGGAATTTCACGATTCGAGAGTAACACGACGTATAGAATCCATCATATTACAATAGTTCAGCCGATATCATTCCATACATCGTCTCGGGAAAATAAAATAGTACGGGTTTACAATAATTTATTACATCGCCACATTGGCGGAATCAACGAAAAGTAAACATCCGAACACCAAGGTAGAAGCGGAAGCATCAACACGATCTCCGAACACTTGAGCGTAGGAACGACACCCACTAATCCTCATAGCTATCATCATCATAGTCGTACTCGTCCTCATCACCTGTTTATCCAAAGTATCGAGTACGAATTGTACTTGGCCACATTCCCACCCTATGCTTGTTTGTGGAATTGGATGCAAATAAAAGTAAATACGGGGTATAACAAGGGAACCTACAAAGCCGGGGTTTCCTATGCATAGTAGCCAAGTTTTAAAATATATAAAGTTGGTCAAATTTTATCCATTCCCAAATCCATCCTCCATCCATACCACACACCTCACACCACACACCCCTTCCACGCCACGCGTGGTCGACATGAACGACTCCCTCTCGTCATGCCTCAGCGGCCCACAACCTCCCAAGGTTCGCAGCCGGAATCAACCCATCCATACGCACTCATCCAGAAAGATAGAAGACTCCTCTCCTAGTCCAGCAAGCATCACACGGAACTTGGTCCATAGCCGACAAGTCGGCATATGTATCGATCGATCAACCATACACTCTGCAGAGGTTTCACTAATCCACAAGATAGCCATCATCGATGCCGATCATCATCTAGGCGATACCGATCGCCATAAACCTAGAACGAATACCATCCCCGCCACTCGGCCCCGGCCGCCGAGACTGTGAGACATAGTACCGGGCCAAAGGGGTCACTATGCTTTGGTTAAGGAGGGTGTGAGCTCTCTCGGCCCGTACCTCCCGACACATTCCGCTTACTTCCAAAGCGTAATGGCATTCGTCCTACCGAGATGGTTAGACCGTCTCCCTCCCATTGGAGAGCGAGTGGAAAGTAAGGCGTCCAATGATCCGGTCACTAGCCCTCAAGTCCTTAGGTATTGGCCGAACAGTGATATCTCCCCGTATGGGCTAATCTTTTACCGTGCTTTGCCACGGCACCACCCTTCCAAGGCTCCACCCCAAGGAGCTCACACCAAGGACACCTCAATCCAAACCGGTTACCCGCCACAGGTACTCACATAGCGGGAATACCCAGGCCGTATCCCCTCGGCAAGACTCGCTCACAGCTCGTCGTGATCCCTGTTCAGCCGACTCAACCCTCACTACTCACCCAAGACTCACGCAGCACACTCTCCAAGATTAAACCACAATATCCCCCAAAAGTCTCCGTGTCCACCACGCCTCACATCACAGATATAAAGCGTAGTAGAAGTAACACGAAAGCAAAAGGTGATAAGCGCAAGTCTAGCCTAACAGCGGTAGCAGGGTGATAGTCGAATCAAGGCAGGGCCGAACAAGTATAAATACTACCATGCAACCTATCACAGGAATATAAATGTATTGCGTGTAGTAAAGTGTATTGCAATGCGTAATGGGATCTAAGAAAGTGGATGGGATGTGGCACCTCCGTCGTCGTCGCCTAAGTCCTCCCGGTACTCGTAGTCGTCCCGGTCAAACTCCCCGCTCCTCGTCCGGCTCTCGAAACGGTTATTTAATAGTCGCGTCAGCGACTCCTATAGAGTTCACAAAGAAGCAAATAAAATATGGAAGAACCAAATGCACTCAAACATAGCTTCAAATTATTGTGCTCGATTTACTGAAAATTTCGGTACCTTGATTGTATTTTTCGGAGCTACGAGCAATTAGTTATGAATTTCTGAAGCTGAAACATATTAAGAAAAAGATTAAACAGGGATTAATTCAGGGGCTGACACGTGGCATCACAGGGGCCCGCCACGTGTCGCACAGAGGGGCGGCTGACTGGGCAAGCAATGCTGACGTGGCGCTGATGTGGCTGCTGACGTCAGCATGACACGTGGGACCTGCTGACGTCACTGATGACGTCAGCGTTGACCAAGTCAACGGCCCAATGGGCCAAAAATGGGCCGCAGATGGGCCGAAAATGGGCCGACATGGGCCAGTGGGCCGGACTGGGCCAGGCTGGGCCCAACACGTGGCGCAAACAAAGGGCCGCCACGTGGCGTCTCGGGTCCGAACTGGGCCGAGGCGCACGGGCGCGGCTCACGGTGGACTGGCGCCTGTGGGACCTCACAGTCGGCGTCTTGGTCCACCTGAACCGGGTTCACGGGATTTCCTCCTGGTTCGGTTGGTCCACCAGAGCCGGTGCACGGTGGACTTGCTCCCTGGGGACCTACCAGGAGTGGCTTGGTCCACCAAGACGGAGTCCACACACCTGCTCCAGCGCCACTCTCCCCATCCCCATCCCCTTCGTCATGCCGAGCGCGCGACCGGGAGCGGCCGGCGGCGGCAAGGCGGCGCATTGGAGCGCTGGGGCGGCGCTCCGGCCCCGGTAGCGAGCGCGCCTGCTTCGCGACTCCTAGGCGAGCGCGTCGGTGCCCGCAATCGACGGCAGCGGGGCCGGGCACATCCCCGTCGCGACGGCGGCGACGTGGCGGCGGTGGGCGCTCGCGCGCCGGCCAAGGGGCATCCGGGGCCTAGTTGAGTGCCCGGATCTTCGATTGGTGTTTCAAGACACCGGCTTGACAAGGCGGCGGCGAGCTTCTTGCACGGCGTCGCACGATGGCATGCAGCCGCGCCGCGGCCATGGTGGCATGCGCGGCGGCGCGTCGGCATGGCCACCAAGGCGTCTCCATCGCTCCCCGGTGGTGCTGCGGCGTGCAGCGGGCCGCGGCGCGGCTCGACGGCGCAACCTCGACGCGCGAGGTGGCCGGAGCCGGCCGGCGCGAAGGGCGCCACGGCGGCGCTCCCGGAGCGCCCCGTGCGGCCTCATCCTCCGGTGGCGAGGCAAGTCTTCACCCTCGGGGGTGTCTCGGGCCCGCGGCGCGCGCATGGAGATGCGCCCGTCGCGCGGACATGGTCCCCGGGTCCAGCGTGTCCGGCGCGGCCGGTGTTGGCCGGAACGGTGGCGCGCACCGTGGCTTGGCATGGCCACGGCGCGGCGGACATGGCGGACGTGGCGGCGGCGTGTGGTGGCGCCGCACACGGTTGGCTTGGCTAGTCCGTGCGGTGCGTGCGTGTGTCCAAGAGCTGGGCGGAGCTCGGCCTACGCGCACAAGGCGCCATGGCCATGTAGCAAGGTCGGGATTTGGACAAGGGAACGACGAGCTCACCGGCGCGGTAGTGGACGTCGGGGTACGGCTCGGCGTCGCGGTGGTAGTGGTTCGGCTCGCGGTTCTTTCTTGCTCCTCGATCTTCCGGCGTCCGGTGGCAGCAGCGTCCGGCGAGGTACTCCTTCTCCCGGCGGCGGCGGCGTCGACTTCTTCTTCTCCCCGGTCGGCGGCGGCTCCTCCCCGCCTTCTTTCTCCTTTCTTTCCCCCTCTTCTTCTCCTTCGTTCTAGCGGTTGGTGGCGTGGTTTAGGTGATGCCGCAGCGGCGGCGGGGCGGTGGAACCCTAGGGCGCCGAGGTTTGGGTTTTATAGGCCGGCGGCCGAACGGGGGTAGGTGGACGGTGACCTTGCGTTCATCGCGATCAAGCGGCCGAGAGGGCTCCAAGGGGTCCGGTGGGGCTTGGCGTGCGTCATGGCGCACTTGCTCTCGCCTTCGCGGCCAAGGAACCGAGGGGGAGAAGTGGAGGACAGCCGCCCGGCCGTGTCGCGGCGGGCATTGCGCGCGGGAGAGCAAGATGCCGGCGGCCGGCGGCGCGTCTCCCGACAGGCTGTCGGGTCCAGGCTGCACCGCGGCGACGTGGACACTCCCCGGCCTAGCGTTCGAGTCCAGGGCATCCGAGGCGGAGCGGATTGGCGTGGCGGCGGCGATGTTTTCCCGCTCGGGCCAAGGCAGAGGAGGGGGAAAACGGTTGAGGCGGTACGGAACATATGACAAGTGGGTCCAGCGTGGGGCCAAGGCGTCAGCGAGTGCGGCGGTGGCGTCGCCTTCACGCGCGAGCTGAGCGGGCCGCGCCGCTGGGCTGGGCCGGCGGAAGAGAATGAGAGGGAATGGGCCGGCTCGGGTGGGAAGAAAAGAAGAGGAAAAGGAAGGTTTCTCGGTGGGCCGAGCTGGGCTGTAGTGGCTGGAAGAAAAAGGAAACAGGTGAGAGTGTTGGCAGGCCGGTTTGGGTCACGGGCCAAAATGGCTTCTTCATTTACTTTCCTTTTCTTTTCTCTTTTCTTTTTCCTGTTTTCATTTCTTTGCTTACGAGTTTGTAAATTTGCACCATGTCACATGTGGGGTATCTTCATGGAAGTCATATAGGGTCATAGGCTTATTTAGGATATTATTTCCCATAACATATGTATATTGTTTTCATGGGTTGATTTAATTAAACAATACAAAAGAACCAAATAAACTCCAAATCACAATATAAATTATAAGGTACTTGATTCAATGCCAAGTGATAAACTGAACATTGGGAAATAAATATGATGCAATGCAAGCTAAGTAGGTTTGACACGTGGGGTTTTGGGATGTATACTACATGACACAGCACCACACATGGGTTTTTGGCAAAAAATTTTGTAACTTGGATTTTTGGGATGTTACAATGCTCCGCTCCGTCGTTCAGTTCCCAGGCATACCAACCCTGCTCCGGCGTCGGTGCCCAGGCATATGAACCCTGCTCCGCTTGCTCACCACCTGTTGGATCAAAAGCCTCAGCTCAGAGCCCACTCTACCTCTGGCGTCTACAACCATGCCAAGGTGAGCCACACGACCGAAGCTTAGTGCTATCAAATATATGCATATAGCCTATTCGGTTAAATGTCTGAATGGTGTGAAGGCTTTTCTTTTTGTCACACCACTTCTTTGATCGGGTTCAAAATCTAGCCTTGGCGAAGTCAATATCCCTAATTTGGTTCAACTGTAGCATCGGCAACAAATGTGATGATGTCAATTTTATTCCAGAGTTCTCACAACTATTATTCGTGAGAGTTTACCATTGTAGCCAAATGTCAATGCGTGATCCACTTGACCACTTCTATTTGTGTTTTTTGAAATCTCTGTGCTGGGTTTTGCAGATCAAAGTTGGTAGGCATGCCTAGAAT
The DNA here is from genome assembly GCA_018135685.1 of Themeda triandra. Classification (NCBI taxonomy): domain Eukaryota; kingdom Viridiplantae; phylum Streptophyta; class Magnoliopsida; order Poales; family Poaceae; genus Themeda; species Themeda triandra. The sequence continues at coordinate 1,261,470 of JAENPR010000066.1, read as the reverse complement.
ACAAAGGGATAAGCTAAGTGACTAAGTCAGGGCCTAGAACAACACAAGATTCCATAGTGTGGCCTAAATTTCCTCATACAATTACCCTAACCGAAAATCACAATCTTATATCCTATCAATATCAAAACGATTCATAAATGGCCCTATGGTTCTTTCCATCAGAACATCCATTGACTGAAACAAGTCCACTGCGAGAGCTGCTAGGACACACAGCTCAACAGGTTCGGCCTTGTTCATGTGATGCACACACACACTCATACTAAACCTTTGCTGAAGTAAATTTTATTAACCAACCGATTGCTCCTCGAATCATATTTGCATCATCCTAAGGTCAAATGCACACTGTCCAGATCCTTTCCATGACTATGTACTATGGCTCTACCAAAAATTCCATGGAACACAAGATTAGGATTCAAGTCTGTGTATCCCAGGCCATTTATGCAGCAATGTCACTGTTACATTGCTGTTATCAAAACTTTTCACCATCAAAAAAATTGCATTCACAGTTTCACACCAAGTGAAAATACATATTGTTTCCACACATGCACTCCAATGTCACTGGTATTCCAAAAATTGCCACTTTGGGAATGAAAGAAGGACAATTAGATAAAACGGTTCCATTGCTAGACAATTTGGTACAAGACGAGAGAAATCACTGAACCTGAACAAACAAATGGAAGTCCAGACCTGCCAAACACACTGTCTTAAGAAAGCAATGAAGCTATGGATACAGAGCAATTTACAACTGATGGTATTTAGCATTTCCACAGGTTGTAGCTACCACACAGTCCATGTGTCGCAATAAGATCTCTGATAAATTCCTATTTCAAACACAAACATTACAAACCTTTTTTCCATCCCATTTACAACGATCTAATATCATATACTGAATTTAGAGAGCCATCCACCACTCAGAGCTTCGCATCCATTAGCAGTGGTCTTTTCTGATCGTGAGCAATAGTCCTAGAAACAAAAGATTCTGCAAGCTTTGCCTGTAAAGCTCTGTTCTACTCACGTGTAATCAGCTCTGAAAACTAGTTTAAAAAAAAGCTCTCTGAAAACTCGATGCCCATGAGCCTCCTTTTTTAGTTTTTTGTATGATACAACATCCCAGGCTCCATCCATGTATGTAAGTCCTTGGAAAATAACGAGCACATATTTTTTTCACTAACAGACAGGAGAACTGGGTGTGATTGCATTAGGAAGAAATAGAGTTTTTTTAAATTATATTTGTGCCTGTTGCCCTGTTTTGATGTGTAAACTACACAGCCTAAACAATTCAACACATAGGGTACATATCAGCATGGTATGTATCTGTTATAGGGATATGATTTGCATTAAAAGTGTAGACGATGGGTGGATGTAGTTTATGGAATGAGCGCTCCTTTGTTACATGCCCTATTTTGAAGAGGCCCCCAAGCCGCTCCCCACGCGCGGCGTCTCGGGCGGTGGCCAAACCCTAGCCGCCGCCGCCCGCGTTTCTTCTCTTCTACCGCTGTGCTGCCGCCGGAGTGAGCTGTCGGCAAGGCCAGCACAACCTGCCATGATGGCGGCGGCGGGGCTTCGTCCTGGTTGGCGGCGTGCGGTGGCGTGGGTGGCAGTTGTGGCCTCGGGCGAGCAGCGTGGTGTCCGGCTGGGGGCGCCTACTACTGCCGTGTCATCGCCGAACAGAGCCCATCCGTCACAAGGGAAGCAGCGGCCGTTGTCTACTGCAGTCCTCGGCGGCGAGGGGGCTTCAGATCCTAAACCCTAGTGGTTGGATCGGGTGTCCCATGGGCTGCTGCGAGGCTTGATTTGTGGTGGCTGGATCAGGTGGTGGAGGAGGGGGAGGTGCAAGTGGAGGGAAGAGAGGTGGAGGAATCCCGGCGACCGGCGGTGGCCGAAACTGAGGTTTCGAGGCGTGGGTGGCCGCGCGGACAACGGCCATCAGGCGCCGCTTCCGACGATGGCCGTATCTGGGCTTCGTGTGATGGATTCAGAACCCCTGCCAGTTCTAGGGATCGTCACTGGGCATCGTGGTTGATGGTGGTACACTTCCCAAGATCTCTTTTGTGCCGGACCTGGCGGCGGTCTTCCTCGTTGATCATTGGCGGGACAATAGCTGTGTTCAGACTGTAATGACGCCTGTGGATGCCACTTCCTTGCTGGAGGCGTTGTCATCTCTCCAGCACAAGCGCCTTGGAGATCTTTCGGGGTGAAAATCCAGTACCGGTCCTCTGGTCGGGCGACGATGGCATTTTTGAATGTCATGTTCTTGTTGAAGACGTCGTTTTTGGAAGATCCCTCCTTAGGTTGTTAGTGTTGGTGCCGGCTTAGTTACCCCTCTAGATTCTTATGTGGTTGCCGTTCGTTCGAGAGGTGTATTCTCGTCTTGCAGACGGAATGCTGCGGATGATTTTTTTTCTTAGTTTTTTTGGCCTTTGGTCTCATCTTTGTAATAATTGGCCTGATTGTATCCGTTGGTAGATGAAGTCGGGTATGAAATACTATCCATTATCTAAAAAAAAAATCATATTTACTGTAGTCTTACTGGATGCCTTTGATGTAACAAAACCTTTGTCGTTATTATTCTTGTTATGTTTTGTGAGGAGGGTAATTAACTGACCCATGCTTTGCCCCAGCCCCAGGGAGCTGTCGGCTGCCTCTGTTTTTCTGTACATCACACAGCTTCGTACTACCGATAAACACGACGAGCAGAGCAATTATAGGCTGGCTTAGATGATTGCGTGATGTTAGGACATGCCTTGAGTTTCAGTTGGAGACCAACTTTCCTTTGGACTGTTGTCAAAAAAAAAAAAAAAAAAAACTTTCCTTTGGACTGGTGGTGCCTTGTGCGTGCGTCAAGGGGTAGCCAAGAATCCACAAATTTTGTAGCATACTTCCACCAGCATCTGTCAGATTTCTTTTGAGGCAGGGAGTTTCTAGGACAGGATCTTATGTGACCAATCCAATTATGGATTCAGTAGCACAATAGTGCAGATCGCCAATGGATCGATGAAAGACGTTTCGCGTGAATATCTCAACAGCAGTGTTGTGTATGAAGTTTTTTTATCGGATCTTGGACAGTCTTAGACAGTATGGTTAGCTGCAATGCGCTTGTGTTTTGTTTTTGCCTTGATCAATGAATGGATGAATGAAAGCACTAGCTGCCTCTGTGTTGTGCTGCCTCTGTAGTTGACTCTAGGTGTGAAATCTTCTCTGAAATGTGAAATGCATATCTACACGTACGCGAACCATGCTGAAATTACGTTTTTTTAGCAGAACCATGCTAAAGTTACGTACGCGAACTTAGCCCATACATGTTCCAAGTAAGGTGTTGCTCCGTCAGAAGGCGAGCAGGAGGAACCTCAGGAACGGAGATAAATATGTTAGTCCCGTCCCGGTGTGGTACGGTGCAGTGTGACCTCGATCACGAACGCGAGCTGAGTGGTGGCGGAGAACGGAGATGAACATGCATGTTCGTCCCGTCCCGGTCCCGGTCCCAGCGGCTGCGCCGGCGCCGGAGCGACCTGTTCCTCGGCGGACACACACTCGATCTCTGGGTGCTGAATGAGTCCCGGTGGTATACGTACCACGTACACGTAGTCCTGTCCACCGTCGCGAGCAGAGAGCACGTGGCGAATTGCCATCGCTAGCCATCCGGCAACGGCAAAGTAGCTAGTACAACGGCACGAAGCAGCACCTAGCGTGTAAAGCGGATCACGTTGCGCGGTGAATTAACGGATGGCCAGGCCAGGTAATTACTAACGTGGAAAGCGGATCAGGGAAACGGTGACTTCTATAAATCTGCCCATCTTTATTTGTGGCAAAGGTTCCGTTGCGCGGCGCTCCCGCTACACGTTTTCCACTTTTAGAGCCAAATCGATCTGGCCTCTCCACTCCGCATCGATCTCCACCTGACCTGACCGTCTCCACCCCAGCTGCACCGCCGCCGGCCTCCGCAATGGATCCGGGAGGAAGCCGCGTGCCGCTGCATCGCCGTCCGGAGGATTCCACGGTGGTGTTTGCGAGCAGGGAGAACGTCGTCGATGTCGACGCCCCCCTCAACGAGAAGACGACCAGACCAAGGGGAAAGACGACATGGACTACGACAAGGTTTTTTTTGTCCTTCCATCACCCGTCTCTCTTAGCTTGTCCTGGATCGGATCGGATGGGATCGGATGTTGTGCACCGTATGACGTCGCTTGTTTGTGTTCCTCAGTGTGGACCGGATGCGTCAGTCAGTTCTTAGCCTCTGTCGTTGCCAATCTATCTCTCTCGCTTTTTCATGGCAGCCGTGCCCGTGGGTTATTGGTTTCTTGCACGGATCACCCCGGCTCGCGTGCGCCCCGCCTCCCGTCTTGCAGACTTGCACTCGCGACGCAAGTGGCCTGCGCGGAGACCATGGACGGCGCGGCGCAGATCATGCCGTCGTAGATGTACAGATACATACATAGACGAGCAAGATTTTGGAGTCGGCAGTGAGCATGTATAGGGTATCGTAAAACCATTATTCGGGGCCTCACCATCTAATCATATATCCCCTCCATCTCCATCCTTGGTGCACGCTAGATCTTATATGTGGCAAATTCTGGCTGAAGATGCTGCCCTCCCTCCGTTCCTTGAACCTTCCAGTCAAGATTACAAGAAATAGCTAGTTTCAGTTTCAAGTGACATCATGGCCGGAGTAGCAGATTAATGTGCTGTCTGGTACTCTGCATAGGCATAATGGGGTAGATGGTTTGTTATTAGGTCTCTTCTCTCGATTCGTCTTCCTCTGTAATCTATTTTTTCCCTCAAGATTGTTATTATTTCTTAAATAGCTGTGGTGGCATGATAGAGTAGCAGATTAGTGTACAAGCTTGTGACTATTCATTAGTGTGACTTACAATTATTTGTCTAACTTGTACAAACCGAGGCAATTTGTATTGTGACACAAAGATAAAAAAGTTATAGTCTATATGATGGTCTGACTATCCTTTTTTCATGTACATGTATATACCATTTGAACGTTTCGATGCACTGAAGTTCATAGCATATATCCAAAGAAAAAAATAGTTATGTTTTTCTGACCTGAGTAGCCAGGGTGAACATTTCTATCCTGTTCTGATTGTGGCAGAAAGCTTTGTCGACTGTTGAAGATTTGCAGTTGCAGTTCACAAACTAGAGCATCTCCGTTAGCTCAACTTTACTTTGGCATGGTAAAGTACTAATTAATGTGGCATAATTATTTTTATGTCAGGGTTGCCTTGACACTGCAGAAACGGCATGGGTGATGGAACTTTACTTGAAGAGAGACGAAGAGCAGGTGTATATATACTCTTCTTTAATCAGTTTCACTTGAGAAAAAATAAAAGGAAGCAAGTCGTCTCAGAAGATTGACTACTACAGCTATACAATTATTTATTTTTGTGATAAGTTTAAGATGATAGAGTTTAATAAATATTGATTACTATAGTTATTTATTTCTCCCTGCCTCCCTGGAGGTGGAGGCTCTCAATCTGTCACTATCTGGCCTCAATTTTGTGAATATTTATATAGTGTCTTTGAACTTCATGTTTCTGAGAAGTATTCTACTTTTTGCCAACTAAGAGTAGCAGCTAAACGTGAATTGCTTAAAAATTTCTTGCTTCACTCTAGAGTATGTTTCCAATTTATTCGTGCATGCTTGTGCGTTGTATCCATATTATTGCCTAATATATAGTGTTGTTGGCCATTTTTGTTTGCCAGATTGCAGTCTTTAAGATTTAATTTGGATTTCACTAACCATGTATTGTCATAATACAAATATAGTTACATTGAATGCAGTTTCCATGCTTTTGTTAAGAAGTTTTATTAATAAATTAGCATTTGATTAATTACCCCAATATGTATAATTATTTGTTTTTATGAATGCTCAATAGGCCGTCTTTGGTGCCACCGGGATTCATGTTCAAGAGGATTGTGCATTGATTACTGTTGTTTGGCTTAACAAAGTGATGTTCTCCATGGATAAGGTTTGGTTCCATCTATCATTTTTATTTCTACAATTCAAATTGTTATGAATGAACCCTAAAAATACACCTTAATATGGTGATCTTGATTGCATTCAATACAACATTAACTACCTAGTAGTATGGACATAATCATATAAGTCCAAATTAGTAGTAGATAATACATTTTTTTTTACCTCCACTGTCTTTCACATTAAAGATCAATCTAGGGTGTAGGTCACTACTTGGTCACGGAGGGCCCAACTATGCTGCAATAGACATCACTAGAAAAATGATTTTATACTAATTAACTATAACTTATAAGAAATTTGTATGAAATATGAAAACAAGATATGATTTGTGCTAGTTTAGCATGTGGATTCCTTTCATGTATGGTTCTTTTTTTTTTCTTCTTGATCGGTCAAGATAACTCAAAGAAACAAATTTACCTAAAAGGTCTAACTGTGTAACATTAATGTGGCCTTGCTAAATAATGCTTCCTCCATTCTTAACTATAAGACGTTTTTAGCCTTTTTCATATATAGTTTTGCTAGGAACTTAGATATACATTGTCTAGAACTATAATTTCAGTCAAGATAATTCAAAGAAATAAATTTTATCTAACAAGGCCTTATTGTGTAAAATTATTTGGGCCTTGCTTAATGCATGAGTATGACCACACAGACATTGTGACATCATAGTGACTTATTTTCGCACACAAAATAACCAGAGAGATAAGATTGTATGCACGTAAATATATACTAGCAGAAATGCACGTGCACACATGTCCACCAAAAATAAAATTGTTTATAATAAGAAATAGCAATAGTTTATTTTTGAGAAGTAAGAGCATCTCCAACAGTTTGGTAAAAGAGGTTATCATCTTCAAAATTTGGCAAAACAAGCAAAATTCTATCTCCAGCAGTTTGCCAAATCCACTTGCTATTTTTCCCAACTTGCCAATTGTCCCGTCCACGCGCGTATATTTCCGCGCACGTATCCTACTTGCTATCCCTCACGCGGCGTTTCCCTTCTCGTGCGCGACCAGCTTTGTGACGCGCCGCCGGGCCTGGAGCGGTCCCAAGCCACGGGCAAGCCTCCGGTGCTGGACCTCCTGGACATCCTCCGCTCGGTTCCCGACGCCGTGCGACCAGAGATGAAGAAAGGGGTGAAGCCTAAATAAAAGATCTTTGTGTGTTCACTTTATATAAATACTAGACACATAAGTTTACATATATGATCTTGGTTAATTAAAGAAAAGTATAGTGTTCACTTTGCAAAAGTAACTTTGACGAGAGTTTCGCGTAGGAACATATGCCTCCTGTGAAAAAAAATCTTTAAGCCTATTTTTTTATTTTGGCAAGTAAAAATAGCAAACTCTTGGAGGTATCATCATTTATTCAGGAATCTGGCTATGATTTAGAAGTGTTGGCGGTGAACCTTGGTGCATCTGTTGGCGACAAGTTTGATGAAGCAAAGAAGAACATGAGTGATGAAGTTGACGAGAAAACCAAGCCTATTATTGAAGATGGGTTAGATTTGCCACCACGTCCATGGGGCGCCGCAGCTTCTTGCGCAGCTTCTCCGGTAGCACCTTGGCGTCCATGGTCCCCGTCACCTGATTGTTGCTCATGTCCATGCGTACCTGGTCCACTCCTCCACCATCCATCCATCAATGGCGAGACACGGTTAAACATCCGCTCCACTCCACCACCATGGTTGGCAAATCGATCATGCATGCATAACTAGTGAACGGAGTCGAATTCCATCAGTCGAACCCAAGTGCATTACCTTTGATCTTGAAGAGCCTGCTGCGGATGGGGTCCATGCAGCCATCGCAGTGGAGCCCCGTGGAGCCGATCTTGAGCACCACCATCGCAAGATTACACACGCTCGTCCATTGTCTGCTCGATCGTGAGATCAAGTCATGAACCACGGTAGTCAATTTGCAGCATCATGCAACTAGGTCAGGGTACACGACCACTCCCAAGCTAATGGTGTGGCATCAATCGGGTTGTCACTGGTACTTAGTGCATCCCTAAGAATACCCAAAATAGCCTCGCAATCTAAGATTCTTGGGAACATCAAGAAAAAAACATCCCTAGCAATTCTCAATCTCATCTCCCAATCTTTTGGCATTTGGAAAAAATGACTCACATGCACGTAAGTTCCATGGCTTTGCACTCGCACATATTCCCGGGCGCCAGTTTTCGGGTGTCCAAAGCAATGTACCCTTGAGCCAGTGGAAAATATAAAGACCTAGTGAAATTACCAAAATACCCTTGTATAGTTCACCACCAGCTACTGATCAGACTTGTTTTGCAAATACGCTGCCCGCAGGAAACAAAATAGTATTGCCTCTAGTTCAGAGCAGAATACTCTAGAAGCGACAAGAAGGTGTACGACACAACAGCCCCTCACACAGAGAATGGCTATGTGTCTTGCCAACAAAGTACTCATTCTTCACGAGGTTCATCTGAGCGCTACCACTCCCACCAAGGGTCTCTAATCACGCTGCTCCCTTTCCCTTCCCTTCCATCCATCGCCACCGCGGTGAACGGTGCACGTACGTGCGCGGATGGGCTGCAAGGTGTCGAAGCCCGCGCTGCTGCTTGGGGGCTCCGCCGGACGAGGCAGTGGTGAAGACGACTTCGAGGGGATGACCAACCTGCTAGGGCCGTCGCGGATCAAGGAAGAACACGCTAGATCATCTAATCATCCCACCACCATTGGAAGTCAGTGTACCCCAAAGTCGAAGCCAAGTAATGGAAAATCCATAGCTGCATCATTAAGTCAGAGTAAGATGAATGAGGGATCAACATTTATTCAGGAATCTGGCTATGATTTAGAAGTGTTGACGGTGAACCTTGGAGCATCTATTGGCGACAAGTTTGATGAAGCAAAGAAGAACATGAGGGACGAAGTTGACGAGAAAACCAAGCCTATTATTGAAGATGGGTTAGATTGCCACCACGTCCACGGGGCGCCGCAGCTTCTTGCGCAGCTTCTCCGGCAGCGCCTTGGCGTCTATGGTCCCCGTCACCTGATTGTTGCTCATGTCCATGCATACCTAGTCCACTCCTCCACCATCCATCCATCAATGGCGAGACACGGTTAAACATCCGCTCCACTCCACCACCATGGTTGGCAAATCGATCATGCATGCATAAGTAGTGAACGGAGCCAAATTCCATCAGTCGAACGCATTACCTTTGACCTTGAAGAGCCTGCTGCGGATGCGGTTCATGCAGCCGTCGCAGTGGAGCCCCGTGGAGCCGATCTTGAGCACCATCGTCGCAAGATTACACACGCTCGCCCATTGTCCACTCGATCGTGAGATCAAGTCGTGAACTGCGGTAGTCAATTTGCAGCATCATGCAACTAGGTCTGGGTACACGACCACTCCCAAGCTACATTGGTGTGGCATCGATCGGGTCGTCATTGGTACTTAGTGCATCCCTAAGAATACCCAAAATAGCCTCGCAATCTAAGATATTTGGGAACATCAAGAAAAAAATCCCTAGCAATTCTCAATCTCACCTCCCAATCTTTTGGCATTTGGAAAAAAATGACTCACATGCACGTAAGTTCCATGGCTTTGCACTCGCGCATATTCCCGGGCGCCGATTTTCCTTGTATCCAAAAGAATGTACCCTTGAGCCGAGTGGAAAATATAAAGAACTAGTGAAGTTACCAAAATACCCTTGTATAGTTCACCACCAGCTGCTGACCAGACTTGTTTTGCACATACGCTGCCCGCAGAAGCAGACAAGAAGGTGTACGACACAACAGCCCCTCACACAGAGAATGGCTACGTGCCTTGCCAACAAAGTACTCATTCTTCACGAGGTTCATCTGAGCGCCGCCACTCTCACCTAGGGTCTCTGATCATGCTGCTCCCTTTCCCTTCCCTTCCATCCATTGTCGCCGTGGTGAGCAGTGCACGTACGTGCGTGGATGGGCTGCAAGGTGTCGAAGCCCACGCTGCTGCATGGGGGCTCCGCCGGACGAGGCGGTGGTGAAGACGACGTCGAGGGGATGACCATGCTGCTGGGGCCGTCGCGGATCAAGCAAGAACACACTGGAACATCTAATCATCCCACCACCATTGGAAGTCAGTGTACCCCAAAGTCGAAGCCAAGTAAAGGAAAATCCATAGCTGCATCATCAAGTCAGAGTAAGATGAATGAGGGATCATCATTTATTCAGGAATCTGGCTATGATTTAGAAGTGTTGGCGGTGAACCTCGGTGCATCAATTGGCGACAAGTTTGATGAAGCAAAGAAGAACATGAGTGATGAAGTTGACGAGTAAACCAAGCCTATTATTGAAGATGGGTTAGATTGCCACCACGTCCACGGGGCACCGCAGCTTCTTGCGCAGCTTCTCTGGCAGCGCCTTGGCGTCCATGGTCCCCGTCACCTGATTGTTGCTCACGTCCATGCGTCAACTGGGAGAAAGCTGCGGACTACTAGCGAGAAGCCAATCATAAAACACAACACCTAGATGAAACTCAGCCTGTGGGGCTGCTCAACGATCGATGTAAGTGTCCAAAAAGTTGTAGTTGACTTTATGCGATTCTTAAGGCATCATTGTTATGGTTCATATACATAGTATATATAGCTGATTGCTCAATGCTCATATACTACTTTTCACGTGTGACAAGCCATGCATGGGAACTAGACGAAGTTGGTTGATCTTAACCTTAACTTGTGCACGAATCTTCATCCAGGTCTGATGTTCATCCATGCTTTGTTTCAATATCTTGAAAGCTGAAACTCAGGTTGTATATAACAAGTTTCCATGAGGATGCGGCAGCGTGGTCCAGTGCCAGATCGATTCCACCTAAAAATCGAGCAACGCGCATGCAGTCCACTGCCTGATCGATTCTGCCGTAAAACCGCTTCCATGGATGTGGATGCACTCGTCCCACACCGACATTCACATTCAAAGAAATTCGTGCATCGAGATCCTAAAATAATGATTATGTCCATTTAGAACAAGCAACTTTCATTAATTGGCCCCGGCGCCAGCCAGCAGTCACGACTCCCACCCACGCGACTGCACCAGCCGGCTTCAGCCTCGCCACCTGCATAGCTGCGTCCCCGTCTTCGTCGAGGGAACCTTTGCCGGAGCCGAGAACGCCATAGGTTTGCCCACCCTCTGTTCTGGAGTTTGTGTTGTCTGAATACGCATACTTCTCCCGCGCAGGCTTGACACATGCCGAATCGGTTTCAATATAGCTGCAAAAGTTATCAAGTGTGCATATGCCCTTTTACTGGATCCAACCCCTACAATTGGTCTTGGTTTGTGCTGTAGAGATTGACGGTTAGGAAGCAACTAACTTGGTTTTGTTTCTTCTTTTGCAACAAGTCTTTGAAATATTGGCCACCGTGATTCAGTCAAGAGGCCGGATATTTGATTATCCTTTATCTAAAAAATGATGACAGCTAAGTGCTTTCATGAGGTCATATGTCCATTAACCGTTTTTTGCAGAATATTCTTAATTTGCTTGTTCGAAGTTTCTGCTTGTTATGAAACATTGTTGAAGTCAAGAAGATTTGCACTCTTTTTTCTCACTAGGGAAGCCTTCTCGAAGTTGTGAGGTTTTTTAACGAGGCAATCCTTTGTAACCCCGAATTTATATTTGTATCAGCATCTTTTCCCCACATGATTTTGCACATCAAAGTCAAAAACAGTCGTCCATAATAATTATGTTGATTGTGTGTGTTATCACTCTTTATTTATCCCGTCGGCTGTACTATTTGTTAATTTTTCATATAAAAACAATATATTATCATCGTTAGTGGCAGCAATAATATCGAGCGTGGAATGTGATTTTTGTGTGCCGCCAGTGCACGCACCAGTCAGGCAGCATAGGGGCTGCCACTGCACGATGCGTTATGGTTCTAAGTGCATATGCGAGAGGAAGAACAGCTGGGGCTAGTATACACTGAGGATAAGACTCTGTGTGGGTGCCCCATGACCTGCGGTGCTCTGTGTGGTATGAGTGCGGTGCTCTGTGTGGGTGCCCCATGACCTGCGTGAACCATGTGACGTAGTGAGGGATGAAGCACTGGCAGGAGGTGTTCCGCTCCAATGAGACAGGATGGGGTCCCAACAGGCATGCCTTGGTTAAAGATTTCATTGTTGCGTTGATGACTTCGATCCTCCTCAGGTGTTAGAGGGATTTTTCTATGATGGCGCAGAATCTAACCATTGGTGGCCAAACTATCAGTTGGCCATCCCTTGGTTGTTGTGCTTCTGGTTTCCAAGGGGATGTGGCTCTAGTGGAGCTATGGTAGGGAATCCTTTCTAGTCCACAGATTTTGACCTGGGTTGCCCCGCGAGCTTCTTCAATTTCCTCCCTAACTTGTAATCCAGTAGCTTCATCGAATGCCTTCATGATTTCCATGATGCACGAGATGTCTTCTTTTCTTGGGTTGGTGAAGATCACCACATCGTCATCATACATTAAAATTCGGACACGTGCATGTATGCCATTCAGCTTAGATAGGAAGGCCTGCTAGTCGAAAATCTTGTTGAGGACTTCAAAGGTTGAGATGAATAGGTACGGTGGCAGTGGGTCATCGAGCCCCCTTAGGTATCCTATATTACCTATAGGACATCCATTTAGTTGCATGTATCCTCGGGCACACATGGTCGATTACATTGGCTTCTGGGTCGTGTGTCACCCATGGAGGCGGTGTTGCTCAAACCCGTGCTCGTACGCTATCCTGGAGGATCGCCGCTTCCACCCCCGAAGCTGGATCATGCTCCACGGGCAGTTTGAGCGGCTTGGAGCCACCGCCCCTACCTGCTGCCGTCATCGCCAGTTCCCCTTGCTGAATGTCTCCACCAGACGGTGCATCCTAGTGGACATTCTTCCAGAATTCCGTGACCACGGCGTCCTCTGGTCTACCACCGAAGGCCTCCTGCGCCTTGTCTGCAACGCCACCGAGCCTGTCCGCCTGCTAAATCCGCTCACACACCATGTGGCCGAGCTCCCTTCTATCAATACTAGCAGTGTCCTGGACCGCTCTTCTCCTGCATATATTGGCGACGTCTCTCACAACAGCGCTGGACTCGTGGATGGCGGGAATGTTTCCTTACTCTACTTGTATGAAGATGAGGTGCTAGCGTTTGCCAAGCCAGGGGATGAGCTCTGGCTCGTTGTCACGACTAACTGTAAGCTCGTGGTCTCCATGTCCTTTGCCAGCCAATTCTATGGTGTCTGTGCCACGACCCAAGCCACCATGACGGACACAGCCAGTAGATATGCCACCCAGACTGGTGGTAGCTGCCAATCTGTCCAGACGGTTTTACAGGTGGGCAGGGGAGATGGTGCACTTGGTTGACAATGGTGGAGAGCTCGTACTGGTGCACCGTCTTCCGAATAGCATAAACACACAGGGTCGATGGAGGAAGACGTATATGGTGGACCGTGTAAACCTGGTTGCCGAGAAGACGACCCCTGTCGCCGCCACGCATGGTCGTGCCATCTTCATCGGCCACTTTTGTGCACTTTCTGTGCCCCCTCACGTGTTTCCACCCCTCAGTGCCAACACAGTGTACCCAACACCGAGGTTTAGCGAGAGATATGGCGACAAGGGGATTGGCGCATATCATCTCGAAGATGGAAGTACTGAATACTTCAACTATGATAGCCTAAGAGGATTGGCAAGTCCATGGGCCATTGTCGATTCTCTAGCTGCTTACGTGAGCGGTTAAATTCAAGTCAAGCTTGGCAAGTTACTCAAATAAATAATCTCCATCACCTGCAAGTCTGTGCAGCTCAGTCTAATTGTGTAGATTGTGTGTGTTATCACTCTTTATTTATCCCGTCAGTTGTACTGTTGCTTAATTTTTTCATATAATAACATATATTATCATCGTTTGTGCCAGCAATAATATCAAGCATGGAATGGGATTTTTGTGTGCCACCAGTGCACGCACTAGTCAGGCAGCATAGGGGCTGCCACTGCACGATGCGTTATGGTTCCAAGTGCATATGCGAGAAGAAGAACGACTGGGGGCTAGTGTACACTGAGGATAAGACACTGGTGATGGGGATGCTAGTGGTGTACGAGTGCGGTGCTCTGTGTGGGTGCCCCATGACCTGCGTGAACCATATGTGACGCAGCGAGGGATGAAGCACTGGCAGGAAGTGTTCCGCTTTGATGAGACAGGATGGGGTCCCAACAGGCATGCCTTGGAGAAAGCTTTCAAGATCGAGCTATTTGTTGAGTTGATAACTTCGATCCTCCTCAGGTGTTAGAGGGATTTTTGCGAAGGGCCAAACTATCAGTTGGCCATCCCTTGGTTGATGTGCATGTCGTTTCCAAGGGGACGTGGCTCTGGTGGATTTGCTGTGGTAGGGAATCCTTTCTTGTCCACAGATTTCGACCTGTGTTGCCCCACAGATTTCGACCTGGGTTGCCCCGCGAGCTTTTTCAGTTTCCTCCCTAACTACGTTGGCCTTCGGCATTATAACTTGTAGTCCAGTAACTTCACCGAATGCCTTCATGATTTCCATGATGCACGGGATGTGTTCTTTTCTTGGGTTGGTGAAGATCACCACATCGTCATCATACATTAAAATTTGGACACGTGCATGTATACCTTTCATCTTATTAGATAGGAAGCTTGCTATGTAGCAAAGTCGAAAATTTTGTTGAGGACTTCAAAGGTTGAGATGAATAGGTATGGTGAAGGGGGTCATCGAGCCCTCTTAGGTGTCCTATATTACCTATAGGGCATCCATTTAGTCGCGTGTATCCTCGGGCGCCAGTTTTCTCGGCGTCCAAAGGAATGTACAAGAGAGAGAGAATATATGTAAACATGTATTTTCATACTGCTATGGTGTTAATGATGTATTGAATGCAATCAGGATCACCATATTAAGGTGTATTTTAGAGTTCACTCATAAATATTTAAATTATATAAATAAGAAAGATAGATGGAACCAAACCTTACACGTTGAGAACATCACTTCGTTAATCAGAACAATAGTAATCAATGCACAATCCTCTTGAACATGAATCCTGGTGGCACCAAAGACGGCCTATCAAGCATTCAAAAAAAACAAATGATTATACAAATTGGGGTAATTAATCAAATGCTAATCTAATGGTAAAACCTCTTAATAGAAGCATGGAAAATGGCATACAATATAACTATATTCGTATTGTGAGAATACATGGTTAGTGAAATCAAATTAAATCTTGAAGACTACAATTCGGCAAACAAAAATGTCCAACAACACAACACTGCTTATATATATCATACTCCCTCTGTTCCTAAATAACTGTCGTTTTTTTGTTTCTATACCATAATTTTGACTAAATTTATAGAAACACATGTAATATTTGCATCTCCAAATAAATTTATTATAAAAATAGATCAAATGATCTATCTAACTATATCAATTATTACCTTAAAATATTAATTTTTGTATATAAAATTAGTTAAATTTATTTCTTAGGGAGCGAGAACGCTAGGATGACAATTATTTAGAGAGTAAGGAAGTAGGCAAAAAAGGTGAGTTATCCATATTTGATATGGATCAGCATGGGCTCGACTTTCCGTGGGAGCGAATTTAAACAGTCTATATTATCAAAAATATTTAAAAACATAGACTAGGGTTTCCTTTACTGACTTCGGTCAAATACAAATCACAAGCATGCATGAATATACTGGAAACAGATTCTAGAGTCAAGCATGAAACCAAGAAACTTTTAAGCTTTCAGGTTTAGCTGTTACTCCTATTTGGCAAAAAGTATAATACCTATTAGAAATATGCTGTTCAAAGACAATATAAATCCTTCACAAAGTTGCGGCCAGCTCATCACAGATTAAGAACCTCCACCTCTAGGGGGAACAAATAACTGTAGTAATCAATCTTTATTAATTAGACTATATCATCTTCGACTCATCACTAAATCACAAAAATAAATAATTGCATAGTCATAGTAATCAATATTTTAAGACAACTTGATTCCTTTAGTTTTTTTTTCTCACGTGAAACTGATTAAGAACAGTAGATATACCTGCTCTCTTTGTCTCTCCTGATGTGAAGTTCCATCGCTCAGTCCATTCCTACAGTGACAAGGCAACCCTGGCATAAAAATACTTATGCTGCATTAGTGTGCTTAACCCATGCCAACATAAAAGTGAAACTAACGGAGGTGCTCTAGTTTGTGCGCTGCAACGTACTGCAAATCTTCTCAAATCAACAGTCTGAAAATGCAGATAAATCTTTCTATCACGATTAAAAAAGATAAGCGATGCATCTGCGGCAGCATGCAGCTAGGCCTGGGTTGCTCATCCATCGGCATGAAGGGATCAACACCCAATATTGCCTAGGCACCCAATATTGCCTAGGTACCCAATATTGATTCAGTCATCTACTTATATGTGTGTACATTGTTTTTTTGTGTTTGAAGCAATAACAGGGCCTTATAAGAACATGTTGATAAACTAAAATAACATTTCAGGAGCATATCAACATTTTTTCCCTTAGCTACTTCTAGCACTGCATTAGGCCCAGCTAATAACCGATTGCCGATAAAAGTAACACCAGCCTCAAAAAAAATAATTTTTATTCACGAATAATCATATCTATATATATTTATATAGTCCTTTTAAAATATGGATGTAGATGTTGAAAAACTCACAATTTCTACATGTCAGCTATGCTGACTGGGCTGCTTGACCAGGACCGGGGTTGGATCTCGGGCTGGGCCGCTGGATCGGACGGCCAGGGAGTGGATCGGCATGGTTGACGCGCGTTGAGCTGCGGTGCAGCCGTGGATGCCAGCGGCATCTCGCCGTCGCACGACGGATCCGGCGCATCGCTACACTCGGCTAACTACAGGGACGGCAGAGGGAGGAAGAGCGTGTCCTCGCGAACTCATTGAAGATGCCCTCGTCGTCCAACGGTGGCCGGAGACAGCGGCAACGACGACGAGGCGGCGAGGCGTACGGCGAGGTCGTGCGCACACAGGAGAGCGAGATTGGGAGCAAGACAGGTACCGGCGGGTTCCTCACCTCGCTGCGAAGGTCGTCGTGCACTTCTCGCCAGCGGGGACGCCATAGGCGAGGAGATAGACGGCGGGGGCGCTGCTCGTCGGATGGCGGCTATGGCGGCGAGGGGTGCGTTTAGAGGAACCGGTGGTGCTAGGGTTTCGAAGGCGATGCAGCGCACTAGGACCATTTGTAGGCTCGGGTGAATCTCGTAGCGCGTGCGATCCCGGAGAAACGAGTGGCGGCGGCGGCAGCATTGTCCGCTTCGTGCGGACGGAGGTTGGAGACGACGTCGGCTGTCGCTGACGCGTGGGCTCCTGTGGTCTGTGGCTCGGTGCACGGGTGGGCAGCGTGGCTCGGAGGAGCCCGCATGGCTGCGGCACAGGGGCCCGGACGTGTCTGTCCCGTTGCGCTGCTGCCGCTGGTAGCCGGGCCGCGCTGCTGGGCCTTGCCCAAGAACTGGGGCACGCACGAGCTGGAGTTGAAACAGGCCGGGGCGGGCTGGGGGAGTTGGAAGCGGCTCTAGGCCTTAGCAGGCCGGGAAGAGGGAGCGGGCTACCAGCAATGGAGAAAAAGGAGAGGGGCTGCAAAAAGGCTTTTCTTTTTATGAAAAAAGATTAAGCACTTTTCAAACCATTTTGAATCTATTTTTGAATTGGTTTTGACACATAACTTTTGAAGAATTATTTTCCAAAAAAAAAAGAGGTCTTAATCATGTTGCTTATATACAGATCATGCCGCTTATTATCTGATCACATAGCACTTTGGTTACCTTTCAAAAAAAAAAAAAAAAAAAAAACATAGGTTAATTCGAAGCACCGAAAAGTCAGGATTGCTTGGGCTGCCACCTTTATCAACAATGTTTTTCCTGCCCAGGACAACATTTTTCCCTTCCATCCCTTGATGTGTTTACATGTGGTCTTTGAGATGTGCAAAAGTGTACCCCCTTTGGATCGGCCAACATGGATAGGCGCCCCAATATACTTCTCGCTGACTCCTTTTTCGATCATGGTGAAAATGTAACTTGATGTGTAACTTATGCTGCACATCATATCGATCACTATTACTTGAATTTTTTTTAGAGGGGTTCGGGGGGGATAAAACATATCCCCACCTACTTTTATAAAATCCACAGATGCCGGAAACCGGTGGGTGGAAGTGGGTGGTGCAAGGCACCTAGTACAGGGATTGACCAACGAAGGTCGAAGAAATACATGGAGGGGGAGAGAGATTACAACAACACCGAATAAAAGCAATTGCAACACAAAACAACACAACAAGGGTAATACTAGACGAAGCCGTTAGACGCCAGCCGATCTTCAGTTTGTGCCACCCGTCGAGCAGCATACTTGCCGTTTCACCTTGGCCCTTGTGCTCGGCACCACTCAACTAAGAGCAGTGGCGAACCCGCAAGCCGTGACCCTTGTGCCCGGCACCACTCAGCTAAGAGCAGTGACGAACTCGCAAGTCGTGACCCTTGTGCCCGGCACCACTCAGTTAAGAGCAGTGACGAACTCGCAAGTCGTGGCCCTTGTGCCCGTCGACACTCAGCTAAGAGCAGCGACGGACTCGCAAGCCGTTCCCATGTGCCCGGCCCCACTCAGCTAAGAGCAGAGACGAACTTACAGGCTCGGGGGATCACCGGATACGACGACCTCCTTCAGAACGATGGAGACACCTCCATATGCCACCATCAAGGAGAGCGCCGACGAAGCAGAGGCGCCAAAGGAAGACACTCGTTGAAGCAACGACAGCGGCTAACAGCCAGGCCAGCCAACACAAGTGAGGAAACAAGGAGAAGGGGAGACACACACTAGGGGAGAAGAGATACAAACAAAGCTCAGGGGACTTTTCACCGCAGGTAGTAGTGGCAGAAATCTTCAGCGACGCCTCCATGGAGGGGCGTGACGTTAGGTGCGCCATCGTCGCCGGACCGGAGAAAAACCGGATAAGGCTTTCGCCAAGATTCCACACAAGCTCAGCATGCTGAGCTCGGCTGACCACCACCACAAGCTTCTCCGCAGATGACAGCTGATGGGCGGGGAGCCATATCGACCTCCAAGAAGGTGAACGGCAATATCGGCACCTGATGTTGGTGATCTGCATGCCAACACCTAGGACACCATCGCGTGGGCTCTGGGCCGAAGGCCGCCGAGGAGCGAGCTGCAGACACGCGGGGTGGCAGAGCCAGCCAGACGCACAGCGTCAGGCCTCGAGGCAGAGCCGCGCTGCTTGACGCTCCGCCAAAGCAGGGCGCCGCGCAGGACGGCGCCGCCGTGCCCAGCCGTCCAGGCATGACGGATCCGGGCCAAGTGACGCTGGATCTGAGCCGCCTCAGCCGGTTCGGCCATGTACGCAGAGGGCCGCGCCGCCCGATTCTGCCGTCCACCGCGCTGGATACGAAGCTGGGCGCCGCGTCCGGCGCTTGTGCGTCCACCAGCGCGGCCACCCGCTCGCCGTCCGTCGCGCCGCAACCAGGCCGCCAGGGCCGGCGCGCTCAGGCCGCCGCCGCGATGTCGCCCAACCGTCCCCCGCCGGGCGCCATGCTGCCACCACTGCAACTCGCCGGATCCGTGGCGTGGGTCGCCGGATCCATGGTGGGGGTCACCGGATCTGAGCTCGGAGGACTCGGACCTGGTGCAGCAAGCTCACCGGCGGCCAGAAGTGCAAAAGTTCCAGAGCTAGAACAACGAAGAGGAGAGGAGAGGAGGATGGGTTTGAGTTGGCTGCTGCGGGGGGCCTTGTTGAGCTCCGCAGCGGGCCGCCACCGCCGCTAGCCGGAGAGCAGCGGCGGCGGCCGGGGGGCCGGCGTGGTCGACGCCCCGGCGGCGCGGAGCTGTGTCGCCCCCGAGTCGCCTGTACGGACGACGCGGGGGGCGTTTTAGGTCTTTGTCCAGGTGATACTTCTGGATGCGATCCTATTACTTGAATTCATGCTGTAAAGCATGTTAGCATGCTAACACACATAGCATGAAGTGAATATTGTACCGACCTATTCATATATGTGTATCATTATGTGACTTTGCATACTTGAGAATACATATTAGATTGTGCGATGCTAATTTAATTTTCCGGCTCTTTGTTCGTTTCGGCATGTCTGCATATTGAGAAAATGGCTATTACAGGACTCGAAACAACTGGTTTCACTATAATAGGACTCTTAACATTTGCTTCTCCGAAATAGGTCTCCAAATGTTGTTTATAAGCTCTAATAACATTTTGGGTCTTTTTTAATCTCTTTCGTCATCTAAATACATGTATTTGTTGTCAACATGACCCTTTTACCCTTTTACACGTGTTTGCTGGCTGCTCTCTCGTGGGCGTGGTCTTGTGCGGCTGGTCCGTCGCCTTGGCTTGCTGCTGGCCGTGGCCGTGGCTTGCTGCTGGACGGCATGTCGGTGCAGCAGGCGCGGCAAGACAACAGGCTGTACATGCTGGACTACCACGACATCTTCCTGCCGTTCCTGGACCGGATCAACGCGCAGGACGGGCGCAAGGCCTACGGCACGCGCACGCTCTTCTTCCTGACGGCCGGGGGCACGCTCAAGCCCATCGCCATCGAGCTCTGCCTGCCGCCGATGACCGACCGGTGCATGCGCGCCAAGCGCGTGTTCACCCTGCCCGCCGACGCCACTTCCAACTGGCTGTGGCAGCTCGCCAAGGCGCACGTCTGCTCCAACGACGCCGGCGTCCACCAGCTCATCAACCACTGGTACGTAGTAGGACGATACTGCCTGTCAGTCTCCGTCTAGCAGGAGGCATCGATCTCAAGTGTTGGATTCGTTGCCCTGCGTGTGCATCAAGCTGAGGACGCACGCGTGCATGAAGCCGTTCATCATCGCGGCGCACCGGCAGCTGAGCGCGATGCACCCCATCTTCAAGCTGTTCAAGCCGCACATGCGGTACACGCTCAAGATCAACGCGCTGGCGCGGCAGATCCTCATCAACGGCGACGGCGTCGTCGTGTCCGAGCTGCAGTCGTGGTACACGGAGGCCGTGCAGACCGGGCATGGGGACAAGCGCGACGCGCCGTGGTGGCCGCGCCTGCGCACGCCGGCGGACCTGGCGTCGCTGCTCACCACGCTGCTGTGGCTCACGTCGGCGCAGCACGCGGCGCTCAACTTCGGGCAGTACCCGCTGGGCGGCTACATCCCGAACCGGAGTACGCGCACCTGGTGGCCGACCCGCACTGCTTCTTCCTGTCGGCGCTGCCCAGCCTGACGCAGACCACCACATTCATGACCGTCATCGACACGCTGTCCACGCACTCCGCCGACGAGGAGTACCTCGGGGAGTGCCCCGACGAGGCGTGGACGGCCGACCCGGCGGCGCTGGCGGCCGTGCGCGAGTTCGCGCCGAGGAGGAGATCGATTGCCACAACGCGGACACGGCGTGGAAGAGTGACGGGCAGAGGCGGGTAGGCGAACAGACCGCGTCGCGCGAGTACTAAGAGATGCTGAATCGGTCTCGTGTACAGTATAGAAGGGCAATACGGTCATTCTTAGAAAATACATGTATTTGGGAGATGAGAAAAATGGTTAAATGTATCAAAATGTCGTTAGAGTCTATAAACAATGTTTGAAGTCATATTTTAGAGAAACAAATATTATAAGTCCTATTATAGAGAAACCGGTTGTTTCGAGTCCTATAATAACCATTTTCTTAAGACCCCTTGCCTAACTGAAGTCACCCAAAGAAGATGGGCACCAAGTTAATTGAAAAATCTCTTTGATCATCCCCAGGTCAGTCTAGCTAAAAGACACCTAAAAAAAAGGTGGTCCACAGATTCACATTTCCCACACAAGCAGCAAGAAATAGACCCTTTCCACCCCGTTTAACTAGACTTTTAGCCACCTTTAGTGTATTGTTAAATGCTTGCCAAAGGAAGAACTTAATTTTCAGAGGCATCTTGCACTTCCAAATACATTCAGCAATTTTACTAGTCACCCCTCCATCAGTGAGGAACCTGTACAAGGACTTGGTTGTGAAATGGCCTTTCTTTTCCAAAGCCCAAATAACAGAGTCATGAAGGTCAGTATCTATTAAAGTCCTGTAAACTAGCTGTCTACTCGAGCCAAGAATTAAACTCTTGAGCAACTAGAAATCTTTTAAAATCCATATTCCATTCCCCCTCCTCCCAACATTCACTAACAGTGCAACCAGGGTCCCTGGTTGCTGTAGGCAACACTCAGAGGAACTTTCAGAACCCAGCAATCTCGCCAAAACCTGTAGAAATTACCATTTCTTACCTGAAACATGCCCCCCCCCCCCATTTGAACAAATGTTTAACTTTATGCAACCCCTTCAAAAATTGTGAGCTCTCTTTTACATTTGAGTCAAAAAACTCTCTTCACCCAAATATTCTGCTTTGATAATTTTGAACCAAAGTTCATCAGGTTCAGAGAACATTTTCCATATCCATTTTACTAAAAGACAGTCATTCATATATCTAGTGTTAATAACCCCCAAACCCCCTTGGTCTTTAGGCCTAGAGACCATTTCCCATTTAGCCATGTGACACCTAAATTTTTCCTCTGTCCTTTGCCATAGAAATTTTGCCCTCACACTATCCATTTTGTTATGTACCCCATCATGTAACCAGCAGAACCCCATGCAATAGGGAGGAATGCTAGTTAAACAAGAATTAGTAAGTATATGTCTGCCCCCTGAAGTTAAAAATTTTCCCCTCCAGGGATCCAGCCTCCTAACCATTTTCTAGACCATGGGATCAAAAGCACCCATAGCTAGGTTCTTATCACTCACATGAATGCCTAAGTATTTCATGGGAAGCTCCCCCAAGACACAATTTAACATGTTAGCCATATGTTCTTTCTCCTCTCGCTAAGCCCCAAAAACATAAACTTCGCTTTTATGGTAATTTATCTTCAGCCTAGAAAGCCACTCAAAGCAATAGAGTACTAATTTGAGGTTTCTAATAGAAGAATCAAACCCATCCACCATAATAATTGTATCATCCGCGTATTGTATGTGGGATATCCCTCCTGGAATCAAATCCCCCAAAACCCCTATGATATGACCCCTATTCACTGCTTTGTCAAGAAGAGCACTTAGAGCATCAACAACTATATTAAATAGGAGAGGAGAGAGAGGATCCCCTTGTCTCAAGCCTCTGGAAGTTTTTAAATAAGCACTTCTCTCCCCATTCACATTGATACAAACTTTCCCATCTTTCACAGTTTTCATGACCCAAGAGATCCACCTAGTAGGGAACCTTTTCCCCACCATTATTTTTTCCAAGAAGGACCATCTCACTCTATCGTAGGCCTTCTCAAAGTCGATCTTTAGAACCAGACCTCTTTTTTTAGATCTGTTGAGTTCATGCAACACCTCATGTAGAACAACCACTCCCTCCAAGATATTCCTCCCCTTGATGAATCTAGTTTGATTTTTCCCTATAATTCTCCTAGCTACAGGAACCAGCCTGTTTGTCAAAGCCTTAGTTATGCACTTGTAGTCCACATTTAATAAACAAATTGGCCTGTACTGTTTGATACTATTAGCCTCCTTTATTTTGGGAACCAAGGTAATAACACCATAATTCAATCTCTTAATGTCCAGCTGGTCTTGGTATAGGTCCTCAAACATTTGTCTGATGTCTTCCTTGATAATCTCCCAACATCTCTTGAAGAAAACGACCCCATAGCCATTAGGACCAGGAGCAGAGTTCTCTCTCATCTCCATCACCACTCCCTTGATCTCCTTAAGGTCAAAAGGTCTAATCAACTGGGCTTTCTCTTCCTCAGTCAAAATAAGGTTATTTGGCTAGAAATCTGATTTAAGTCTCATAGAACAAGGATCATTTGGACCAAATAAACCCCTATAGAACTCCACAGTATGATTAGTGATCTCCTTTTGCCCTCTTATTTCCCCATTGTCAGACTCTAAAAGAGCAATGGTATTCTTTCTTCTGCCACTAACAAATTGATGGAAGAAACTTTTGTTAGCATCCCCATGCAGAATCCAGTTCTTTCTAGCCTTCTGTTCCCATTGTAGGGATTCCATGTAGTCAGGTTCTCTAGTTCCTTGTCCATAGCAATTCTATCTGTCCACTCTTCCATAGTAAGAAGTCTTTTTTCAGCAATCATATCCAAATCCTAAATTTTCCTTGACAAGTTCTCCATCACTTGTTTCTGCTCCCCAATCCTCTTTAAATTCCACCCCCTCAAAATTTGTCTGAGCCCTTGGAGACATCTGTGCCATATGTTCACAGAGTAGGAATTGGAGGGAAGATCTTGCTTCAGGTTATTCCACTTATCTTGGATCAAAGTCAAGAAATTCTCTTGATGACACCATTTTTCCTCAAAAAAGAAATATTTGGGCTTGGGAACCCCCTTGTCCCCAGTGTCCAAAATAATAGGAGTATGATCCGAGCCACCCCTTGCTTTAGTCCATGCAAAAACACTGTAAAAATGCTACTCCCAGTTGGTAGAAACTAAAATCCTATCAAGTCTAACAAGAGTAGGATCCTGTTGTTTGTTAGACCATGTAAACTTAGCCCCACTCACAAAGAAATCCCTTAAATGGAAATCCCCAATGAAATCATTGAAGAGACTCATCAACCTAGGATCCTCCTGCCCCTGGTTTCTCTCTTTGTCATGCCTGATCAAACTGAAATCCCCCAAGCACTAAAGGGAGCACTTCATTTTTATAAAAACTTGCCAATTCCTGGATAAAATCTTCACAAAATTCATGTTGGGCAGGCCCATATATGTCAACAACCCAGAATCTGAAATTGGTCTATTTGTCCCTTATCAGAGATTCAATGAAAAAATTAGCCCTATGAACATCTTCTATTTCATATTCCTCCTCCCTAACACCTAGGATAGGGCCTCCAAAATGAACCCTAGCAGATACCCAATGCCAAATAAATATATTATAGCCTACCATATCCTTTAGGTTTTTATCAGAGAAGTACTGTTTGATAGTCTCTTGGACAGCCACCAGATCTAAGTTTTCTTGTAGAATATGTTTCAAGATCAACTCCCTTTTATGAGCCATGCCTAACCCCCTCACATTCCAAAACATTAACCTCATTGAGAATAGTTAAAAGCATCACCCTCCAGCTACTCCAGGCACAAACTACTGTCTCCTCCCCCCTTGGGAAGATTAGCAAGTGCTCCTTTTTCCAACTCCACCCCCTTTTGATTCACAAGTGACTCACAGTCTTCTCCTCCCTTGGGAAGACTAGAGAGAGGTCCATTATCTGACTCACCCTCCATGTGTTGTAGCAGCTGACTATTGCCATCCCCTCCCTTGGAGAGATCAACAGAAACACCTCTATCAGTGTTAGATATAATCCCCATGGCAAACTCCCTGGTCTGAGCATCATCATTGGGTTTAGACCTCTCTCTCTCTCTGTTTCTCAAGGTAACATCTATAATTAGCTTCAGCAATTGCTGCTCTAGCTAGCTCCTCAAGTCTAAAGGTGTCAAGCTATTCATCTATGTTCTCTACTTCTAAATCTAGATCATGGATCACTTTATGTAAACTAGAATTGGAAGCATTATTAAGGACAATGAACGGATTAGAAGATGGAGGACAGGTGGGAATCATACCTGAGATGTGTTGCTCTTGGCTGCAGTTCTCGACTGCTAAACCTGGTCGCCACCACAATCTTCTTCTTACTTTTCTTCTTGCTGGTCTTGGACTTAGCGGTTTGCCACCCTTGACCCTCACTCTCGATGTCTGAGGTGTTGCTGTGATTAGAAATAGAATCCATTAAATCCTCATTTTCTAGCCCAATCTTAGTCACCTCCTCCCCTGGAGATTTACTGAACTGAAATGGGGTAACAATCTCCCTGTTCATCCCCTTCAAAACGTCAGAAAGAGACTCCTCTTGGGTGAGGGTCCCCATGTCATCTTTGTCCTCCTCCTGCTCCATAGGTATGACCAGGGAAGGCCATTTGGCTTTATCCATCAAGTATGGTCCATCCAGCCCCTGGACTAGATACTGCTCATCACTAGGAACTAGGTCTATAGAGGTAGTTTGTTCATCTTTACCAAAATCCAGATTTGTTTCGCTAATCTTGTTGCCCTCATTTGTAAGCAGCATATTCTCAGAAGCTCCCTCCTTTTTTTGTTCCTCCTTTTCTTCTGCTCCTAGGCCCCTAGAAAGAGAAGTATTCATAGTAACCAGCCCCAGGTCAGGATGGAAGGCTATTATAGGAATGCAGTCCTGACCAGCCCCCTCCATGCAGTCCTCTAAAGAGCCATCTAAGCTACTGTGATGAACTATGTTGGGCTTCATTTGGCTAAGAAATCAAGCCGGAGAATCCTTTTCTCTAAAATAAATTTGTGAATCGTTGTGTTTATCCCATGTTTGAGGTTCTTCTTATTTTATCGCTGGGGAGCTTGCGGTCCTCATCGGCGATAGCTTTAGGAGCTCGTTGGTGGCCTGCTGCCATAGCTCTTCCATCAAATGAACAGGCTCTGACGCTGGTATCAAGGTCGTTTCTAAGGTCATGTTTAGTTTTGTAAAGTTTTAGAGGTCACATCAGATGTTTTATGCGATATCGGAAGAAGTTTTCGGATACCAACAAAAAAACTAATTACACAACTCGCCTATAAACTATGAGATGAATTTATTAAGACTAATTAATCCGTCATTAGCACATGCTTACTGTAGCACGACATTGTCAAATCATGGACTAAGGCCAGTCTCAATGGGAGGTTTCACCTCACAGTTTCCCAGGCATGACACTCATCCTGCAACAAGATGAAACCGGGTCTCTCAATGCACAGTTTCATTGCACGATTTCATAGACATACTTTATCCATTCATGGGTCCCACCGTTTCTTCCCCAACCTCGCATCACAGCGGTCTTCCCCAACCTCGCATCACAGCGGCTGCTCGCGCCTGCCGGAGTTTGCACCGCGCCGTGCCCGCGCCCGGCGTCCTCGGCTCGCGGTGCAGGAGCCCCACGCGCACCTAGCGTCCTCGGCTCGTAGCAGAGAAGCCCCGCCGGCGCCGGCATCGCTCACGACGGAGGAAGCAACGCGCGGCGCACACGGCACAAAACTCTAATTTCTGTTTGCAACCATGCATCCTGTCTTCCAGCCCCGTGAATCTATGTGGACGTTCCTTCAGGTTTGTTTCCATACCAACAACTTCGCATGCAGCCTCCTCCTAATCAATCGCATGGCCGTGATTCACGTTGCATCTGTTCTTTCCATACCAAAAAATTTCGCATGCAGCAACGTGAGGCGACTAAGCGCATACCTTGCAGTGGCACAATGGTGAAGCGAGGCAGCGGCACGACGGAAAGGGGCGTCCTCGCCCGCGCCGCGCCGGTGAGGGGCCGGCGAGCCCGCGCCGCGCCGGGGAGGGGCCATAGGCCCGGGACCGCCGCCCGCGCACTGCGACGGGAAAGGGGCGGACTCGCCCGTGCCGCGCCAGTGAGAGGTGGGCAAGCCCGCGGCACGCCGGGGAGGGCCTGAGGAGGACGGCAGTGCACGGAGCCAGCGGCGGGGTTCCTGCTCGCGCGCGCTCCTGCAGTAGGCGGATCTCGGGCGCCCGCGGAGGGAGTTGCGATGGCCGCGAGGGCGGACTTGCGGCAATGGAGGACGCCGCGGCGGCGGCCGAGCCGCGCCTGCGCCCTGTGCCGCACCGGACTCCGTCTTCGCGAACAAGACCAACTCGCTATGGGAGATTTCATCTCGTATTCTCATGAAACGGCTCAGTGGGGAGTTTCATCCGGTTTCATTGCGTGGGAAACGTCGCCCAGGTCGTTTCACCATGGTGAAACTACTTTCTTCTCTCTCCTCCTCGTTTCAATCAAAAAGTATAATTCTGCTGATGTGGCGCTATAATAAATGTGCATGACACTCTGGTGAAACCTGCACTGAGACTGACCTAATTAGGTCAGTCTCAACGGAGAGTTTCACTTCACGATTTCCAAGATGTGACACCCATCATGAAACGGGGTAAAACAAGTACTCAATGCACAGTTTGATTGCACAGTTTCATAGAGATTTTTTAGTTATTAAGTGGGTCCACGTTTCTTCCCCTAGCATAGTCTGGAACAAGCAAGGCATGCCGGCCGGGAGCACAGCAGCAAGCTAAGCTAGCTAGGCGAGCAGGACAGCTATGTGTGTCCGGCAGCTTACGCTGCGCAGAAGGTAGAACCCATCACCGCCGCCGCCGCCGCCGCCGCCGTCCTCCGGGCGCACCTGCTGAACATGCTCTGCATGTACCACTCCGCCGCCGACCTCGGCATGAACTCCCTGACGCAGCTGCACACCGTGGCGTCCAGCCGTCCACAACGTCGCAGACGCCGAACGGTGCCATACCAGCAACGCCTTCTTCGGCCTCCTGCGTGTTGTCTCCTGCTCGCCTCCTCCGGCGGCGTGCGGAGCCACGCCGAGAGGTCCGCGGCACGCCTACTCGACCGTGCTCGGTGTCATCACCGTCCGCCTCGGCGACCAGGGTGTCGCCGTCCACCAGCAGCTTCTCCCGGGACGCGGCCTTCTCGTCGCCGTGGCCATAGTACGTCCTCGCCGTCGCCTTCACCGACCAGGAGGAAACATGAGATCGCGTCCGCTCTCGTCTTCCTTGTCGATGGGTCCGAGTGTGCATCGCATTAGGGAAGAAAATCGCATCTGCATCTGCCGCCTTCCCCTCCGGCAGCCGCATCCACCGTCTTCCCCTCCGGAGCGTGCCCGACAGAGGGAGAAGGCCGCGCCCGTGACGGAGGGCGGCTTTCCCGTGCCCGACGGAACTCCCCCCGCGACATCCGGCGCTTGGGCCTCGCAGCGGACTCGCCCATGCGGGGGACCTCGCGGCGGCCACGCCCTTGCGGCGGACTCGCCCACGCGGGGCACCTCACGGCGAACCTCGCGACGGTCTCGCCCTCGCGGAACGGCCTCACGACGGCGTGGCGGACCTCGCGGAACGGCCTCGCGACGGCGCGGCGGACCTCATGGCAGCGCACGGCGAACTCGCGGCGGCGGGCGCGGAGTTCCTTGGCGTGCTCGCGGCGCCACGGCGCGCAGTGACGAGGCGAAGGTGTGTAGTGACGAGGCGAGGCGGCGAGGCGAAGGCGCGCGGCGGCCTACTTCTTCGCGATGAAACGCTGGAGCCCATCAATGCGGATTTCGTTCCAGTTTCACCGTATTGGAAACGTCGTCCGTGTCGTGGGGATGAAACGAACTCCTTCTCTCTTCTTAGAGTTTCATGCGAAAAGTATACATCTGCCGATGGGACAGCCTATTTAATGTACATGACACCCCAGGAAACCTCCATTGAGGCTGGCCTTAGGCTCAAATCGTTCGTCTCGCAAAATGCACGTAAATTGTGCAATTAGTTATTTTTAGTCTATATTTAATGCTCCATACATGTGTCGCAACATTCGATGAGATAGGGTGTAAAGTTTTTCGGCGGCGACAGCGGCTGGAGGTCTTTCTCCACCCGCCGCCATAACTCTCGTGCTCCGGGGTAACGTAGCTGGCTTGTAGTACTGTTTTTGATACTGCACGGTGTTTTTTTGATAAATTTAGAAACTTGACACGCAATTCGCGTGCCCCTTGAAACTTGACCCACAATTCGTAAGCCTTCAGAAATATGACCCAGGTCACGCGAATTCTTTGGAAATTTAGTCTTTTCAGGATTTTCGCAATTTCAATAATTAGAAATCTTATTACACTGTTTGGATCACGCGAAAAGACATCATTGCCCCTGGCTAATTCCTCTTTGTTTCTTACCAATCGGTCTTGCACGGACGGGAAGGAAAAGTCACGAAGCCTCGCTCCCGGACGCGATACGCAGCACCGCCCGACCGCTCGACCTCCGCCGCCCGACAGCCCGCCGTCTGCCAGGTCCGGCCACCGCCCACGGGCAGCGCCCTGCGCGTCCTCCCGCCGCTCCTCCTCCTCGCACCTCCCATCGCTTTCTCCTCCTCGCACAGCCATGCCTTGACCTCTTCTTGTGGTTGCTGTTGCTAGGGTTTGGAAGGGCGGCGCCGTCGAGCAGCAGGCAGGTCACCCCCTTGGTGCCTCCAGGCCGGCGGGTGAAGGGGCCGTTGTGACGCTGCTCCACCTGTTCCATGGATCCTCCAGGGTAAGAGCCTCAATATCCTCCCTTTGTACTGTATGTTGTTTAGGGTTCCTGTTAATTTTGGGGGCACAATCTAAATTGTGTCTCTTTTATTTTTTGTTGGTACCTGGTAGAATCGATCCTGATCCGGATGAAGCATTTAGTTTCTATGGTTAGTTTTCTCCGTTGTTAGCTACGTTTGATGATGGTGGCTCTGTTGATGTGGTAACTAAATGTGATGTTGGAAGAGTGAGGAAAAAAAGAATACCTAGCTGCCTAGAGAACAAGGGAAACAAGCCTGGGGGCAAAGGCATGTGGTAGGTTAAGTGTTCAAGCTGCGGTGGTCTTGGCCATAGGTATAACTCTCCAAAGTGCCCTAAAAATGGAACAAAGAAGAGGTAAATGTGTATGTCTTTTTAATGCATAATTGCTGAATTTTTTTAATCATCTCAATTTTCATGTACAGGAAAAGTCGAGCAAAGACAGGGAAGGCTGGGAGGCCTGCTGGTTCTGGCAAAGGTGATGCAACTCCTAATCCTTCCAAACGGCAGAAGGTTGTAGTGGCAGAAGGCACAAGCGAAATCAACAGCAGTCCTGGACCTGTTACAAGGAGGCAAAGGTGATTCCTAAAAACAAAAATCAACACTAGTCTCTTTTAACCTATTGCAATTAACGTTTCTCATTTTATACCCAATTGCAACTAACAATGGGGGAACTTGGAGGGACAAGTCAAACCGGAGAAGGGCCAAGTAATACAATGACCACTCCAAGGAAGAGTCCAAGGAAGATGCTAGCTCACCAGAAGAAACTCACTCCAAGGAAAGGGAAGAACATGGGTGCTTGAATAATCGATGTCATGAGACTTTTCTCTGTCTCCTTTAGATTCCCAGCCATCTTTTGTGTATGTGAACTTGTGGTTCTAAATTGGCTGGATGAGACTCTTTTGTATGGCTAATGGCTATTTTTATTTGAACTATGTGAACCTGTACTCTTTCCGGATTGGCTAGATGGCTAAGTGGTTGATGTGAACCTATTTATTAAATCTATGTGAACCTGTACTCTTATTAAATCTATGCTGCTATTCTATATTTTTTTATTATTTATGCTGAAATTTATCTCCTGGAAGGCAAGGGGGCGGTTGGAAACGTCCAGGAGGGGTTCTGGAAGGCAACCGATGTGTCCAGGAGGTCTCCAGGCTCGTGGAATGAGGGAGGGGCAGTCTGGTCTTTTCCCCCCGCTCCAAACAGTGCAAAAACATGGCTGGAATTATTGAAATCGCTAAAATCCTGAAAAGACTAAATTTTCAAAGAATTTGCGTGACCTGGGTCATATTTCTAAAGGCTTACGAATTGTGGGTCAAGTTTGGGCACGCGAATTGTGGGTCAAGTTTCAAAATTTCTCATTTATTTTTGGCTGCCGCTGTCTTCTAGAATTTACAATTTCTTCTTACAATATGCCATCATACTGTACAAGAAATAATTTTATAAAAATATGCTATAATTATAACCTAACATTATGCTGGAATGCTTAGGTCCTGTTTGGTACAGCTTAGCTTCACTAGTGAAGCTGTTTTTTTAGATTTTTAGCTTCATGAGTAGCTCTATTGGTGAAACTAAGCTGCTTTTTAGGTCATGTTTGGCAAAACATCTTCTCTAAAGAGGAAAAAGAAACAATAACAATAATACCCTTAGCTTTTTCCTTTTATTTCTTAAATTGCCATCTTCTTCCCCGGTAGGCAGCCACGGACAAAAGCAAAACAAGAAACACACGAGCCTGGCCACCCTGGCCGTGTGCCCGTGTCCCCTCCCCGTCCCGGCCCCACAAGCAGGGCGCGGCCGGCCCCACACCCCCCGAAGGTAGCATCCTCACGAGCAGGCCGCCGATGAATACTCCGCTCGTGCCCGGGGGATGTGCCGCCCGTGCCCGGTGGCCTTGGATGGCCCCGGCAGCCGCGCCGCTCGCGCCAGGCGACCGCGCGTGGAGCTCCACACGAAGGAGATCCGGCACATGGAGCCCGACAGCAAACGCGACCTCGTGCGCACCCCGGCAGCAGTTCGATGCTCGACGGCCATGGTCATGCGCGCGTCGGCAGTTGCGGCTACCCGTGCCCCGACGGCCGTGCTCGCTCGTGCCCGGCGTCTCGGCCCCGCCCCCGCGACGACCTAACAGCGGCGCTGGCGGCTACACCCAGGCCACAACCCGGCGGCGGCGCCACAGTGGTCCGCGTCCCGGCGGTCTCCGGCGAGCTACACCTCGGCGGGCCACGCCCTGGCGGCCACACCACCGTCGACTGCGCCTCAGCGCCGGCCCCCTTCCCAAGCGTGCCACGTGCGGGCGCTCTCTCTCTCTCTCTGCGTGGGCAATGGCGGTCCTTTTTCAGGCTGGGTCCCATAGGTGGCAGGTGAAGCTGAGAAAAGCTACTATTTTCAGCTCTCTCATCTTTCACCCTTTTGTGAAGAAAAAGAAAAATAGCTTCATTCATGAAGCTGCTTTGAAAAGAAGTGTTTGGCAAAAAAAAAAAAAAACAGTGGGAGCCCTCCCAAACAGCTCCGTTGGGAGCCCTCCCAAACAGGCCCTTATAACTATCGTTTCAATTTTATTTTTTCAAAAAATATAATGCTTCAAAATATCCTTCAATTATCCACAACTAATTCTAACTTCCATATTTTTATCTAAACCATTGGCCAATATAACATATACCAAAGGGGTTGTCTAACACTTCTCGGGCGATTTATGGGCAAGCGGCCCCGAGCGTGGATGGCACCCAAAACACCCGATTGAGCACTAGAATAAAAATCGAGTGATTTTCAACCATGTAACACTCGGATCCAGATCAAATAAACCCAAAAAAATGTCCAAATAATACAAAAATATTAAGCAAACAAAATAAAAAAAATTAGTAGATTATTTCTATGGAAGTCAAATTGAAAATTTCAAAGGGGAACTAAATAAAACATACGGAAAATAAAAAGGCCAAAAAATAATCAGATAACTATTCGAGTAATTCTGGTAATTCCAATTTACAAATAATCAATTTACATCGATCGAGCGCACAACTTACACTAAACAGAAATAGTAAAATATAGTACAATAAAATCTAATTTGCTCCAACTAAAGTAATGAATACATACTGTAGCAAAGAAATGCACTGCACCGCTTGAGCAAAGCTGCATGCACTCCACCCAGTCCACCGCTTAGGGCACTCACAATTCAGACTCTACTAGAGAGTCTAAGCTATTTATTACCTCAATGGTATCACAGACTTGCAGTCTAAATAAGACTTAGAGTCTAAATAAGATTTGAAGTCTTGATTTTTCTCTCTTTTAATAAATATATTACCATATTAAGAAAATATCATAAATAAAAAAATAATAAATAGACTTGAACTCGATAATAGAGTCGCACTGTGAGTACCCTGCACTCCCCTGCACCTTCGCACGTCATGGTCATTATTTATTAGGCAAAGCTGCATGGTCACACACAGACGCACAGGCGCGTAGCAGCCTGCAACTGCCGATACCACCCTGTCACCCGGGCCCCAAGACCACCGCTTACAATCTGCTCCGTTGACAGCGCAGGATGGACGGCCACGGAATCGAGTGAGCGAAGGGCTAGAAATACCCGAGTGACATAGTAAAAATTTACCGATACCAAACGTTTTAAGTATAGGCGAACTCTCAAGTAAGAAAATCGTTATACTGCACTCGAAAAATAATATAATATAAGAATTCAACTAAATAAAAGTGAATTCAAGTTCTTTTATGTCCACTCCATGAGATGCCCATACGGGACATCAAGTTACTATGATTACTTTAAATGAAAATAATAAGATTACCTAAATAAATTGATGTAAAAAATGACAAAATATTTTTCTTTGAATGGGCGCGCCACCAACAGATGCTAGACCGGCTGGTCAAGCACTCCGGGCACACTCACGGCGCGAGTTTGAGTCCCAGGTATGGTGCACTCGCGCGTTGTTTTTCGGAGAATTTCCCCGCGCGAGACAAACAAAAAAGGTCCCCTCACCTGCTCAACTCAAAGCACAAGGTCTGTGGCCGGTCTATCTCACGGAAAACCATAGTGCCGCCATGTATGGGTGAGGTTAGGGGTTCGGAGATTTTCTCGATCTGCTGAGAAGATCTCTTCTTAATGGGAAATACCCGGTGGCTCTCTGGCCACCGTGGATCAAGTTTTTTGAATGGGCGCGCCAATCTAGCTGGTTCTCTCTCATTTTCTCTATCAATAAATAAATATATAGACAGACAGGTTAACCTACATACACATCACTCCGAAGGTTGCCGTCCCTTGCATTGCTGCTTTTATTCGTACTAACATCACTCATAGTACAATGATGATGATAATAATAAAAAATACATACATACATACATACATACATATTAGCAACCCTCGTACAACCAACCAGTGGTGGCTGTTTATTATTACTCTTACTTATTTCACTATTTGATTTGTGATGCAATTAGCCGGTGGGTGCGTAAGGCGTCTGTTTCTCGCAGGATAGGTTACCCCCTTCTGCCACTCGAAGCATTTGGCAGTACCTCTTGTAGAACCCGACCCGGTTCTTGTCGCCGTCGGTTGGCTGGCCCTTGCCGCACTCGATCCCGCCGTTGATGATGTTGGTGAGGAGGCCGTACCCGGGGACCCTCCCCGCGTCGCGGTCGCCGGCGTTGGGCATCCAGCGGTTGGTGATCACGTTGTGGCACGAGGGCTTGGCGCCCTGCGGCGTCATCCAGAACCAGATGGCCGTCTCGAAGGACACCACGGGGTTGCTCGACACCAGGTCCGGTTTGCCCACCAGGTCCAGCTTCAGTGCCCGCCCCGCGAGCTCGTAGTTGTATTTACTGTGTTCGTTGCCAACGTCGTTACATCCAGTTCATAGTTTTATTTTACCATCAAATCAAAAGATTTAAGGATCTTACTGAGTGAGTTGTATGGGTCCACGTCCATAGTAGGGTGGGTCCGTCTTTTGCTGTTCTTCCACGCGGCAGTATCCCCAGGCGAACGGTCCACCGGGAGCAGTTGACCATCCACCTATCAGCGGCCACAGTGCATCGCCAAATTAAAAGCATGCGCATGATTATTGATATACAGTATATAGCAGCAAAGCTTTTTTATCTCTTGAACGCACAAGGAAAGGTTAACGATCGACTTAACCGTGTGAAGATTAATTACCAGTGGTTTCGTGGGAGGTTTGGCCGAAGAAGGCGGCGAGCTCCCGCCTGCGGGTCTTGTCGTCGCCGGTGGTGCCGAAGGCGGGGAACTTGGCCGCAGCCTTGGTGAAGGTGTCGTAGGTGTAGAACTTGCCCTGGCAGCCGCTGTCGCCGCGGTGGCTGAGCATGCTCTCGAACAACTGCCGCGTGATGATGCTCTGCTGCCCGCTGGCGCCGCCGGCCGCGGCGAGCAGCGCGGCGCCCGCGAGGGCCAGCAGTGCGAAGACCTTCCTCATGGATTCGCAGCTCGATCACACGGGGATGCGGAGGGGGATCGGATCGAGTGCCACTGCCGTTGGGAGCTGGGACTTTGGACACGGCACGGCCGGCTTTTATATGGCCATGCACTCTGGTCACTGCCAGCTAGCTTGTTCAACAACTCACCCTCCTCAGTTTCTATGGCAATTTATATTTTACGCTCAGGCCACGGCATGTGGACACGGTGTAAATACGCCGCCTGGCTCGTGGTCAACATGCTGCGGCCCCTGTGTTTCTCAATCGACGGATCGGATCGACGATTTTACTCTTTATATGGTTTTCTTCAACAAAGAAAAAAAGGTTTAGAAGTAGCATGGTGTAGATTTTGTTAAGAACAGGGCCTTGGCAAAAGATTTTTGTGGTAGATTTTTAATTTGTCAGCAGGAGCCTTTGCAGACCATGGCGCGTCGGCGTCTTATCCTGCATGGCAGCTTCCAGGAGGCCACCTCCCTCCTCCCTGGGAGGTAGTGGTTGCATTGTACTACTCCATTTTCTGCATTTCTTGTTGGAGCAAGGCCACCATTGTCTCGCCACCTCTTGCCACCGAGACACGTACCAAGGATGGATGTCGTAGAATTCCGTGACAGCTTGCATTGGAAAGAGTTGTTGCAGGAAAAAGCAGCATTTGCCATCTGGGGATTCTGCCAAACCGAGAAGACTTCAAGTCCAGAAAAGATCTTCCTCCTGGTGAGCACTGTTCTTAGTCAACTCGTGTACTGTGTGCATACAGGTACAGCCCCCCAGTAGCCAGCCACAGTGTCGGTGGTCAACATGCATGTCACGCGGAACCGAGTTCGCCTCGCCACGTCGCGGGCTCACGGTCCGAACCGAATGGAACTCCGGCGGCATCAGGAAACGATTCGCCACGTCACACTCCCAATTGCCGTCTTTAGACTGTCCGCAGCCATGTTACTCCATTTTCTTACTCCACACGTCCTGGTCATCAAGATTCTCTACTCCATACACGTTTCTTCCGCACCCATGAACCTCCATATCTCATACTCCATCCATCTCAACTATCGGGCCCACTTATCACTTTATCTAAATATATTAATATAAGATCTAGTTTTGAAGGATTAATTATGCGAATTTAATGGTCGCGATCGATTTAATTTGGAGTTTTAGTTTGTGAGATATAACATTTTTTTTCTAGTTGAAATCACGGGGCCCACAGCTGCATGTTGTCTCTCTCCTCTCCCTCTCTCACGCAGGCGCGTGTGGGCCCTCAACACACGCATGCGCCACAGGCATGTGCAGGCGCCATGTTTGGCGTGCGGGAGGTGATTCCGTGCCCTTTCACGTACGCCGCTGCAGCTGAAATTTACGCCACAGATGCCGCTACATGCACAGCTGGAATCTAGCGGAGGGTTGTACCGTCACCGCTGCGGGTGGTCTTAGACCTTCTGCAGCGGAGACCTGTATGCGATCCGGGACGCCACCACGTCAGCAGATATACCGCACAAATGCCTGCAGCGGGTACGCAATGCAAGCCGGTACGCGCGTGCGGTTCGGCAATTGTGGCGTCTGACACACCACTGTCCAGTAGCAAGCCGGTACGCATGTGGGAGAGAGAGGAGAGAGAAAGGTGAGAGGATGCAGCGGGTCCCACTGTTTTAACTAAGTTAAAAAATGTTATATCTCACAAACGAAAACTCCAAATTAAATTCCGATCGGTTATTAAATTCGTTACAATAAATACTTCAAAACTAGATCTCACATGAATATATTTAGATAAAGTGATAAGTGGTCCTTATTTTGAAGGTGAAATGGAGTATGAGATATCGGAGGTTCACGAAAGTGCGAGAGAAACGTGTATGGAGTAAAGAATCTTGATGACGTAGACGTATGGAGTAAGAAAATGGAGGTTCATGGCTGCGGATAGTCTTACCAAGCGGAAGGCACCATCTGCTCGGTTGGCAGACTGGCACTACTGTATGCTTGCCACGCCTCCTTTGCTTTCTCATGACGCCGCCTCTAGCATCACTGGCTTCCCTGCAGACGGCTTCGCCTGGCGCGCGCCGTATGCCTTGAACCCCCGCCTTCTCAAGGTGATAGCCCTTCTCGGTTATTTTTCAAAAAAATAGCCCTTCTCGGTTGTCAGGCCCTCAGCCAGCTGGCCAGGACGCCAGGACAACCTTCGTTCCCATTCCTGCAAACACGAGAGGGGCGCGAAGCTAATTTTAAAACGATGGGTTAGCTCCTACAGACTCCCTTAATTAGCCCCAAGAGCACCACCGCTCGGCTTAACGCTCCAAGGTTATGATCTGAGGGATTCCGCGCTTCTAAACCTGCCCATAACCTTCGGCTGCTCTTTCAGACGTTCGAGTGCTGCCCGTTTTTTCCAATCCCCAACAGTAGCCCCTCGTGGGAGGGCCGACTCCGACAGTCCGAACCTCCAAGAAAAAGGATTGAACCAAGAGAAACGTACTCCCTCCGTCCCACGTTTAAATGAACGTTTAGGATTCAAAATTTTTCCCATATATAAACGCACATATAGGTCACATCAGTGGCAGTATTGAATGTTACCAGACAACAGCAGTGATTTTACCAGCATGTTGGACCCAAAAAAATAAAAAACAATTTTGTCAAGAGAAAAAAAAAAGACCGAGCCTCCGAAGCTCCGCGTTCGTTCAGTTCACAGATCCCGTTACACCCTCCCGCATCTCGTTCCCTCGTTCCCTATCTGTGCCGCTGCAGGTTCTCATTCGCTCGTTCCCCATCGTCACCGCCGCACCTTTGCTAGCCCACTTCCTCCCCTTCCCGTCCCCATCCCCTCGCACACCAACGTACAGTTGCGAGCCTGCTCCTTCCCCTTTCTCTCCAAAGAAGTTCCTTCTGCGTGCTTGGGCAGAGGCATCTGAAAGGATCTAATTGGCCTAGAGGGGGGAGGGTGAATGGGCGTATCTAAAAACCTGAAACTCAAAAACTCAAATGCGGAAGTTAAATACCTACCGGTACCACCGGTATGTTTGGACCGGTACTACCGGTGAGGGGTCACTGGTACTACCGACGCAAACAAACCGGTACTACCGGTGCCCTACTGAGGCTGCTAAATCAGAGTAAATCGAGCTTTGATTTTCAGATCTAAGTGTTACCCCACACTCCTAGATGTTGTAGTATATGATGCTGAGCTTCCCAAGGCTTGGTTCCTCACCAAGTTATAGATCGAGCCTTTCAACCTATGAAATAAAGGGAAGAGAGGAAGAACACAAAGTATACAAGAACTAGTATAGTGGACCAAGAAATCTCAACAACAACACGCACGCGAGACACGATATTTATCCCGAGGTTCGGCAATCCCCACAAAGGAGTTCCTACGTCCTCGTTGTTGAGGTGACCACTTAGGTCTCCTCCCTCAAGCAACCACAAAGGTTAGCTCGACATATATCCACTAAGAAAGAAGGGTGATACAAACACTTCGAGGTGCCCTCACAAATGAATCAACACGGGCAACCATGAAGAACGCCTAGCCGGCTAGGGTTCCAAGAACCCAAGAGTAACAAACACAAAACAAACCGACGAGACGATGGATCCAAGTGCTCAAGTCGTAGATCGAGGCCTCCCATTCTCAAATCTCACTTCTCTAGCTCGAATCTTGCAAGGATTGAAGTCCAGGAGCAAAGAGGGAGAGAGAGTGGGTGAGTCAATGCTTGGGAGTTGTTTTCTCAGATGGGGAGTCGTAGTATTGGAGTGGGTAACAGTTAGAAATGGAGGAAAGAGCTATTTATACTTTTAGCTTCAGAACAACTACTGGTACTATCGGTGGGGTACCACCGGTACTACCGGTCCTCTCTCAGTTCTAACCGTTGAAGCTAGCGCAAGAGTTGTGCGCAAAAATGACTTACTGGTACTACCGGATTTCCACTGGTACTACCGGTAGTTCGCTTTATCGCACAACTCTACGCGCAACTACACTGACCTGCTGAAAGCTCCGGTTTGGTTTTGGTAATTAATGACACTCAATGTTGCTAATGTTTTGCTCTAAGTGTGATTAGACACATAGCAACATGATGGAGCATTGTGATCATGGTGATGGACATGGTGGACATATTGCATGATCGAGCTCTGGAGATGGATGGAAATGCCCATGAAGATCAAGGCGAAGGTATACTTGATAGGGCTTTCCGGTTTGGTGATCGAGCGAGTGTGATCACATTTAGGATAGACAACCAACTATCAAGAGGGGAATCCACGGTTGACTCGCTGTCCAAAATGCCTCTAGATTCGACTTTGCATGATGCATGAGAGACTAACTAGAGCGCTAACCCTTGCCGACATGATCATGAAGTGAAACACTAACTCCGGTGCTTGAGACGAGGTCTACACATGATGGAGCTGGTACCCAAGGCAAGTGGATGGACTTGGAGCGAAGACGGCGCGACGTTTCGACGACAAGGAGGCAAGTCACCGGGCCGCCGACGCGCCGGCGGGCGAGCGTCGACGACGGCGCCGCGGACGTGGTCCGTCAGTAGGGGCTGCGCGGGCGCAGCACCCCTTCGGACGCGGCGTCGGACGCGCCCTGGCCGGCGTCGGACGCGCAAGCCCGGCGTCTGATGGTCTCAGGCACGGCTCGGCCTGGACCAGGTCCACGGCAGTGGACGCGTCCGTCGGTGCACCGTCGGACGCTGGGTCCCAGGTGTACGGCGTCCGACGTGGCTTGGGTGCTGACTGTGTTGGGCAGGCTCCTTCACGGCGTCGGACGCGGCTATGCCTACGCAACGGACGCAGCGTGGCTCGACGGATGCGGTCCAGTGGCCCTTGCTGAGGGCAGGACCACTGGACGCGGACGTCGGTCCACGACGGACGCACGTTGGGAGGCCCCGCCGGATGCTGTCGTCAGCAAGGTTTAAACAGGCAACGGTCGGGCGCGCCTGGCTCGGAGCGGCCGTCGGGCGTCGGACGCGTCCGACGCAGTGGAAAACGGCGGCCCGAGGGGCAACGGCTCTATTTTGGACTGTGGTCTAACACTCTTGAGCATACTTTGAGCTAGAGACTCCCTCTCCCACTCATCTCTTTGATTGTTGATCATCTTGTGAGAGACTTGAGTGAGGATTCAAGTGCGTTGCATTGAGAGTTGCATCTAGAGGCACTTGTTCTTCGAGTGGGCTGTGGATTCTTGTTACTCTTCGGTGATTCCCGTCACCGTAGACGGTTTAGAGCAGCGGGTGGTGGTGAGCTCGACTTGGTGATTGTTCGAGACCACACCGGGCATTTGTGAGGGGTTCTTGATCCTTCCCTGTGGGAGATTCGCGAAAGGATACTCTAGTGGATTGCTCGTGGCTTGTGGATCCTTGTCTTGTGTGGAGATTGCGGCTCCCCGTCGGGGTCTTTGGCATCGAGCCAATTGAGCGGGCAACTCACCAAGCAAGTGCATCGCCACAACGAGGAGTAGCTTGCCGGGAAGCAAGTGAACCTCGGTAAAAAATCGTGTGTCGATTTGTATGATTGCCGAGGCTTCGACCTCCTTGTGCTTGTCCATAGGTGATTGGTTTCTACGCCGGTGATTGGCCATCTTCATCTCTACGCGGCGGTATAAACCATCATCCCCTCTCTTTCATTTCCACAAAGTAGAATTTCTTGTGGTTTGCCGAGAGCCTTCTTTTGATTAGAGCTATCTCGAGCTTTACTTTCTTGCAAAGTAGAATTGCTTGTTGGTCGCCCGTGAGCCATACTTGTGTAGCGCTATCACGGTGGTTGTTGAGTGCTTGAATTGAGTAGCCTATCTTGTTAGGGTAGCTTGCTTAGAGTAGTTGAAGCTTTAGCTTTGCATTTGCCGCCTTGCTATCTAACTTGTGGTTTAGTGCCTTGATAGATTTTTTATTAGGCTATTCACCCCCCCTCTAGCCGTTGTGACCTTTCACGTGGTATCGGAGCCGGGCACCGTTTGTTTGTGTTGGATTAACATCCTACGGTGAAGCAATGGCTTTGGTTTTACATATCAACAACACCAAGAGGGCACCACCCTTCCATGGAGATGACTACGCCAAGTGGAAGCTCAAGATGAAGAGTCATCTCAAGTCAATCAATAGAGAGGTGTGGAATGTGATCGAGACCAAGTTTGAGATGGTTGGGGGTGCGGTGCCAACGCCGGCCGAAGAGAAGAAGCAACAAGCAAATGATGTTGCCGTAAGTTCATTCCATGAGGCCCTTGATGACAAAGCTTTTGAGCTCATCAAGAACATTGAGGTGGCTCATGACATTTGGGCCAAGCTAGAAGAAGCTTATGAGGGCACCGAGAGTGTGAAGACCGCAAGAGCTTACATGTTGCAAGAGAAGTTTGCAAGCTTCTCAATGAAGGAAGATGAAAGTGTGCCAGAGATGTTCCATAGGCTCCAAGTGATTGTAAATGAGCTCAAGGGGCTTGGAGAAGAGGTGAAGGATCAACAATTCTCCACCAAGTTCATGAGGTGTCTTCCCAAGAGATTTGACATGTTGAAGGCCATCATGGTGAAGACAACCATGAAAGAGAAGCCTACACCCAACCAAGTCCTCCAAGAAGTCATGGCCGACGATGAGTTTAGAGAGGACAATGAGAAGGAAGAGTTGGTGAAGAAGAAGAAGAAGGAAAGTGAGAAGAAGGATGATGACAACAAGAAAAGTGTGGCATTCAAGGCCACATCATCCAAGAGCAAGGGCAAGAAGAAGAAGCAAGAGTCTTCAAGTGAAGATGAGCCATGCTCTAGCTCAAGTGAAGAAGAAGAAATGAGTGAACAAATGGCACTCCTTGTCAAGAAGATGGGGAAGCTTGTGAAGAAGGGCTACCGGTCAAAGAGCAAGAGAAGCTCATCCAAGAAGAGTGACTGCCCAATGAAGTGCTTCTGGTGTAATAGCAAGGACCATCTCATTGCCAAGTGTCCTTATGATAGTGATGATGAGGATGCCATGAAGAAGAAGAAGAAGCAAGCAAAGAAGGAGGAGAAAGACTCCTTCCACAAGAAGAAGGGTGAATCCCATGTGGCTACTTGGGAGAGTGACTCATCTTCCTCAAGTGATGATGATGATGACTCCAAGAAGAAGAAGAAGAAGGGGCACGCAAGCATCGCCATTCAAGAGAAGCTTTCTCTATTTGGTGCTCCATCATCTTGCTTCATGGCCAAGGCCACTAAGGTACAACCTCCACCCTCTAGTGATGATGAGAGTGATGATGGTGAACCTACCAAAGATGAACTCTTTGTCATGCTTGAGGATTGCAAAGGTGCTTTCAAGGATTCTAGAAAGGAGTGTAGAGCCTTGCGCAAGGACAAACAAAGCCTTGAGCAAGAACTCATGGAGTTGAGGGCTTCTTATGAGAGTCTAAAGGGAGACCATAAGAAGCTAGAGATTGCTCACTCCAAGCTTGAAAAAGCTCATTCCTCTCTAGTTGAGAAGCAAGAGAAAGAGCAATCACAAGTGGTGATCATAGAAAAGAAAGACATTGGTACATCATGTGATTCACTTGATGATTCAATTGTTGTTGCATCACTTGACCCCTCTTGCTCTTCTACTCCTAGTTCCTCTAGTAGTGTAGATCCTTCTTGTGGTTCTACTCTAATAGTTGAGAATGAGGCTCTAAAGAAGGAGGTCAAGGAGCTCAATCACACCTTGGCTAAGGCCTATGGTGGTGAGGACCGCTTGCTTATGTGCTTGGGTAGCCAAAGAGCATCTCTCTACAAAGAGGGATTGGGCTATACCCCCAAGAAAGGCAAGGCCGCCTTTGCTCCTCACAAGACTAGTTTTATGAAGAATAATGATAGCTATTGCAAGAGTTGCAAACAAGTGGGTCACTTAGAGCATACATGCAAGAACAAGAACACTAGTGCTTCCTCTTACAAGTTGAATGCTTCTTACATGCTTGTTAAGAGTGAGCGTGGTGTGAAGGCTAAATTCATTGGTACACCATGGATGGGCTCAAAGAAGAAAGCCATTTGGGTGCCAAAGAGTTTGGTAACTAACCTTCAAGGACCCAAGCAAAAATGGGTACCTAAAGCTTGATGTCTTCTTGTAGGTCAATTACAAAGCCGGAGGGAGGCATTGGGTTCTTGATAGTGGGTGCTCAAATCATATGACCAGAGAAGATACTATGTTCAAGTCACTTGACAAGAATGATAATGGTGGATTTGATTCTATCACATTTGGTGACAATAGTAAGGGTGATGTCATGGGGCTTGGAAAGGTTGCTATATCCAATGACATGAGTCTCTCCAATGTGTTGCTAGTTGATACCTTGAACTTCAACCTTTAGTCGGTGGCACAATTGTGTGATCTATGCTACAAGTGCATCTTTGACAAGGATTTTGTTGAGGTGGTGAGCAAAGATCAAGCAAATCTCATCTTCAAGGGGTTTCGGCATGGAAGCTTATATTTGGTGGATTTCAATGCTAGTGAAGCTCAACTTTCATCTTGTTTGATTGGCAAGTCTAGCAAGGGATGGCTATGGCATAGAAGACTTGGTCATGTTGGCATGAAGCAATTGAACAA
Organism: Themeda triandra; assembly: GCA_018135685.1. Classification (NCBI taxonomy): domain Eukaryota; kingdom Viridiplantae; phylum Streptophyta; class Magnoliopsida; order Poales; family Poaceae; genus Themeda; species Themeda triandra. Next base: position 1,217,500 of record JAENPR010000066.1, on the reverse strand, counting down.
GTTAGTGAAGCATGATCTAGTGAGGGGCTTGAATGATGCCACTTTTGAAAAGGATAGACCTTGTAGTGCATGTCAAGCCGGCAAGCAACATGGGAAGCCACATCCAAAGAAGAATGAGATGTCAACTTCAAAGGCATTTGAGTTGTTGCACATGGACTTGTTTGGCCCAACAGCTTACACATCAATTGGGGGCAACAAGTATGGATTTGTGATTGTGGATGACTACACAAGATACACTTGGGTATTCTTCCTCTATGACAAGAGTGAAGTCTATGATCTATTCAAGTCTTTTATCAAGAGGGTGCAAAATGAGTTTGATACTACCATCAAGAAGATTAGAAGTGACAATGGTAGTGAGTTCAAGAACACAAGAGTTGAAGTGTTGTGTGATGAGCTTGGAATTGTGCATCAATTCTCACCAACCTACACTCTCCAATCCAATGGTGTAGTTGAGAGGAAGAATAGAACCTTGATTGAGATGGCTAGAACAATGCTTTATGAGTACAATGTGAGCCAAAAGTTTTGGAGTGATGCCATCAACACGGCTTGCTACTATAGCAACTGCCTCTATTGCCATGGGAAATTAGAGAAGACTCCATATGAAATCTTGAATGGAAGGAAGCCCAACATTGCTTACTTTCGGGTCTTTGGTTGCAAGTGCTACATTCTCAAGAAGGGGCAAAGACTTGGCAAGTTTGACAAGAGATGTGATGAGGGATTTCTTCTTGGTTACTCTACTTCAAGCAAGGCCTATAGAGTGTGGAACTTGGCTAGTGGACTAGTTGAAAAGGTTCATGATGTTGAATTCGATAAAACCCAAGGTTCTCAAAGTGAAGATCAAAATTATGATGATGTGGGTGAAGATCAATTGACCAATGCAATGAGGCACATGGACATTGGTGACATTAGGCCAAGACAAATTGAAGATGGTGATGAAGTGCAAGTTCCAACCCAAGTGGTGATTCAAGATTCCAATGAGGCAAGCACAAGTGGTACTCAACATGAAGCTCAAGATCAAGATCAAGGTCAAGCAAGCAATGCAAGTGAGCTAGTCCTTCAACCTTCAAGCATTGCAAGAGATCATCCTCTAGATCATATCATTGGTGACATTCAAAGAGGTGTGCAAACAAGATCAAGATTGGCTAGCATATGTGAGCACTACTCCTTTGTGTCATTCATTGAGCCAACCAAGATTGATGAAGCTTTGAAGGATCCGGATTGGATCAATGCCATGCATGATGAATTGAACAACTTCACAAGAAATGAAGTGTGGGAGCTTGTTGAGAGACCGAAGAAGCACAATGTGATTGGCACCAAGTGGGTCTTCAAGAACAAGCAAGATCAAGATGGATTGGTTGTGAGGAACAAAGCAAGACTAGTGGCACAAGGTTACACTCAAGTTGAGGGTCTTGACTTTGGGGAGACTTATGCACCGGTGGCAAGATTGGAGGCAATTAGAATCCTATTAGCCTATGCTTGTGCTCACAACATCAAGCTCTATCAAATGGATGTGAAGAGTGCATTTCTCAATGGGTTCATCAATGAAGAAGTCTATGTTGAGCAACCTCCCGGTTTTGAAGATGACAAGAAGCCCAACCATGTCTACAAGCTCAAGAAGGCATTGTATGGTTTGAAGCAAGCACCAAGGGCATGGTATGAAAGATTGAGGGACTTTCTTCTCTCTAAAGGCTTCAAGATGGGAAAAGTGGACACCACTCTCTTCACCAAGAAGATTGGAGATGACTTGTTTGTATTGCAAATCTATGTGGATGATATCATCTTCGGTTCAACCAATCAAGACTTTTGTGAAGAGTTTGCAAAGATGATGGCTAGTGAGTTTGAAATGTCTATGCTTGGAGAGCTAAGCTACTTCCTTGGATTTCAAATCAAGCAAATGAAGAATGGCACCTTTGTGAGTCAAGGCAAGTACATCAAGGACATGATCAAGAAGTTTGGATTGCAAGATGCTAAGGCTATTAGCACACCAATGGGAACCAATGGCGGCTTGGACATTGATGATAGTGGCAAGATGATTGAGCAAAAGCTATATAGATCAATGATTGGAAGCTTGCATGTGTGCAAGATTTCAAGCATCACCTAGAGAAAGTCACTTGACGGCGGCCAAGAGAGTGTTGAGATACTTGAAGGGCACTCAAGATGTTGGTCTATGGTATCCCAAGGGGTCAAGCTTTGAGTTGATTGGATACTCCGACTCCGACTATGCCGGTTGCAAGATTGATAGAAAGAGCACAAGTGGAACATGCCAAGTGCTAGGAAGATTTCTAGTTTCATGGTCTTCAAAGAAGCAAAATAGTGTGGCACTTTCCATCACCGAAGCCGAATACATTAGTGCGGGGAATTGTTGTGCACAATTGCTATGGATGAAAGCCACCTTGAAGGACTATGGAATCAAATTCAAGCACGTGCCTTTGTTTTGTGACAATGAAAGTACAATCAAGATGACAAACAACCCGGTTCAACATTCAAGAACCAAGCACATTGATGTGAGGCACCACTTCATTAGAGATCATCAACAAAAGGGAGATGTGAGCATTGAAAGCATTGGCATCGAAGATCAACTAGCCGACATATTCACCAAGCCTCTTGATGAGAAGAGATATTGCAAGTTGAGGAATGAGTTGAACATACTTAGCTTCTCCAACATGGATTGATGCACCCCCCATATATGACATGCCTCTCCTCCAACATAGCAAGGTAAAGTTGGTTGTTGCATCTCATGCATCCTTGCTAGTTTGTGTAGATCATGAAGGCATTTATGCATCTTGCTAGGATCATTCTTTGAAAATCAAATGAGTTTGATGTATATATGGCACTATAATTGTTTCTATGCTTGTTTTAATATAGTGGTGGCATATGACATGTTTGTGAGCTTGTGAACCTAGTGTTAAATCTTTAGCACTTGCTCATGATGTGTATTTCAACATGGTCAAGATAACCCTTATTCTTATGAGGTGTGAAGAAGCTTGCCCTTGGTTCAAACCGAGATACATATTCTAGGCATGTGTTTTAGATTTGGCCATAGTTTGATTGACTTGTTTCCTCTCATCCTATATACCCTTGTTGGTCATTGTTGATAAAGGGGGAGAAATACACAAAAGAGGGAGAAATAAGTCACAAAGAGCAATGGAAGGGGATCAATTTTTATGATATGACCCAACCATGAGCACACAAATAGGGGGAGCAAGCTCATAGATTATTTGTTGCATTTGTGTGTGCATACATGATGATATGGAGCATTGCAAGCTAAATTCAATATTCATGCTTGTTTGGTGTATTGCTAGTATAGAACTTGATTGGTGAAATGAAGTACTAGCATGCATAAGTGGTTTCTAGACTTAGTGGTTCACTTGTTCAAAGTATCTCTCATATAATGTTGATCTCATGAGGTACTTTGAGTTTTGGTGAATGTCTAGATTCCCATGGTGCTAAGCAAGGTTTATTATCGTACTCCGATTGGTATCACGCTTCAAAGGTCAACTCTATAAACCTTAGTACCATTTTGGTTGTGATAACTCTCCCACAAGTTCTATCTATACATATGTGCTTGAAAATCGACCAAACATTTGACGTACATATGTAGGGGGAGCTACCACTACCAAAACCGGAATTGAAATGCTTGTTCAACCCAAGATTCATTATCAAAATGTCTTGGACAAGCAATTCAATTTCATTTTGAATTCAATTTCCATATCTTTGTGAGTGTTTGTGAAGGGTTGTCATCAATTACCAAAAAGGGGGAGATTGAAAGCTCCGGTTTGGTTTTGGTAATTAATGACACTCAATGTTGCTAATGTTTTGCTCTAAGTGTGACTAGACACATAGCAACATGATGGAGCATTGTGATCATGGTGATGGACATGGTGGACATATTGCATGATCGGGCTCCGGAGATGGATGGAAATGCCCGTGAAGATCAAGGTGAAGGTATACTTGATAGGGCTTTCCGGTTTGGTGATCGAGACACTTAGCGAGTGTGATCACATTTAGGATAGACAACCGACTATCAAGAGGGGAATCCACGGTTGACTCGCGGTCCAAAATACCTCTAGATTCGACTTTGCATGATGCATGAGAGACTAACTAGAGCGCTAACCCTTGCCGACGTGATCATGAAGTGAAACACTAACTCCGGTGCTTGAGCTGAGGTCTACACATGATGGAGTTGGTACCCAAGGCAAGTGGATGGACTTGGAGCGAAGACGGCGTGACGTTTCGACGACAAGGAGGCAAGTCGCCAGCGCCGGACGCGGCTGTCGGGCAGCGTCGGACGCTAGGGCAGCGCCGGACGCGGTCCAGTAGGGCTGCTGGCGCAGCACCCCCTCGGATGCGGCGTCGGACGCGCCCTGGTCGGCGTCGGACGCGCAGGCCCGGCGTCCGATGGTCTCAGGCACGGCTCGGCCTGGACCAGGTCCACGACGGTGGACGCGTCCGTCGGTGCACCGTCGGACACTGGGTCTCAGGGGTACGGCGTCCGACGTGGCTTGGGTGCTGACTGTGTTGGGCAGGCTCCTTCACGGCGTCGGACGCGGCTATGCCTACGCGTCGGACGCAGCGTGGCTCGACGGACGCGATCCAGTGGCCCTTGCTGAGGGCAGGACCGCCGGACGCGGACGTCGGTCTGCGTCGGACGCACGTTGGGAGGCCCCGCCGGACGCTGTCGTCAGCAAGGTTCAAACAGGCAACGGTCGGGCGCGCCTGGCTCTGAGCGGCCGTCGGAAGCGTCCGACGGCGGGCGTCAGACGCGTCCGATGCAGTGGAAAACGGCGGCCCGAGGGGCAACGGCTCTATTTTGGACTGTGGTCTATAAATAGCCCCTTGGCCGGCCATGGGAGCCTCTCTTGCCTATTCTAACAGTCTTGAGCATACTTTGAGCTAGAGACTCCCTCTCCCACTCATCTCTTTGATTGTTGATCATCTTGTGAGAGACTTGAGTGAGGATTCAAGTGCGTTGCATTGAGAGTTGCATCTAGAGGCACTTGTTCTTTGAGTGGGCTGTGGATTCTTGTTACTCTTCGGTGATTTCCGTCACCGTAGATGGTTTGGAGCAGCGGGTGGTGGTGAGCTCGACTTGGTGATTGTTCGAGACCACACCGGGCATTTGTGAGGGTTTCTTGATCCTTTCCCGCGGGAGATTCGTGAAAGGATACTCTAGTGGATTGCGCGTGGCTTGTGGATCCTTGTCTTGTGTGGAGATTGCGGCTCCCCGTCGGGGTCTTTGGCATCGAGCCAATTGAGCGGGCAACTCACCAAGCAAGTGCATCGCCACAACGAGGAGTAGCTTGCCGAGAAGCAAGTGAACCTCGGTAAAAAATCGTGTGTCAATTTGTGTGATTGCCGAGGCTTCGACCTCCTTGTGCTTGTCCATAGGTGATTGGTTTCTATGCCGGTGATTGGCCATCTTCATCTCTACGCGGTGGTATAAACCATCATCCCCTCTCTTTCATTTCCGCAAAGTAGAATTGCTTGTGGTTTGCCGAGAGCCTTCTTTTGATTAGCGCTATCTCGAGCTTTACTTTCTTGCAAAGTAGAATTGCTTGTTGGTCGCCCGTGAGCCATACTTGTGTAGCGCTATCACGGTGGTTGTTGAGTGCTTGAATTGAGTAGCCTATCTTGTTAGGGTGGCTTGCTTAGAGTAGTTGAAGCTTTAGCTTTGCATTTGCCGCCTTGCTATCTAACTTGTGGTTTAGTGCCTTGATAGATTTTTTATTAGGCTATTCACCCCCCCTCTAGCCGTTGTGACCTTTCACCTGCCACTGGTACTACCGGTGCACTCTGGCAGATAAAAACTTTTCTAAGTGCCCGTGAGTGCATGGTGTATCTCAAGCGCATTATTTGGACTGACATGAGCACTCTTAACCACATCTAGCTAGTCTATTTTGCATCCCTCTTGATAGTACGGCATTTCCTATAACTCAATTTAAAATAAAATGAATTGAATCACTTGAGCTGGATCGCCTTTCATCCAATGAATTTTGATGGTGCTAAAATCACCGTATGTCATCGTTCAAATTTTTCAATGGACTAACACCTGTGAATTAACTTGATAAACTTGTTAGTCTCTAATTTGATTGTCATTAATTATCCAAAACCTGCATTGGGGGTGAATGCACTTACAAACTCTCCCTTTTTGGTAATTGATGACAACCAACTTAGGCTTATAAATAATTGAAAGAATTGAAGCTTTTGAATTTCAAAATTCAAGAAGAGCTCCCCCTTAATGTATGCATGGGATTTTAAATTTTAATTCTTGATTATAATCAAGATTGCATACATATAAGGTGAGCTCCCCCTAACTTTTGCAATTCGTGGGGTGCCTAAGTGTGTGTGATAAGCAAGATATTGTTATGCATATGACAAGATATATCACAGAATAATTCAAAAGAACTTGAATGGTTTTGCAAGAAAGAAAAGACTTAAAACTCATCATAACTATTCAAAACCAACAATCATCATCACAAAATCATATAAGCCAACACAAGCATGATATAATAATTAAACTTAAATGTAGCCTACAATCATCCATCTCACACACAAATAGTTCATAGTTCACCACGTAGTTCACCACATAGAGAGAGTTATTACATAACTGAATAACCGAATTTTTAACTACCCTTATTACATCAAGATACGCCTAACACTCCCCTTTTGGCATCAAATGCCAAAATGGGTAGGCTGCGATAAGCTCCAAGGGTAGCAAGCATCTAGAACTCCTCATAGTCATCATTGTCATCACTGGGGTCGATGTACCTGCTCTTGCCATACGGATCTGCAGAAGAGGAAGGACCGGTGAAAGCCTCAGCTCCAGTGAAGGTACTGGCACGAGTGATAGCATTGGCTTCACCAAAGAAGTCCGAGTAGGTAGCACCAAGTTCAGCATCCTCCTGAGTGGCAGTAAAGTCCTGCTGACCAGTAACAAAACCTTCCTGACCTCCAGTGCCCTTCCCCTAACCAGTAGCAGTAGCAGAAGAAGAGCCATACTATGCATCATACTCTACATAAGGATCATGGAACTCACGGAGGGGAGACACAGGAGAAAGGTTGGCTTGCGCTTCTAGGTGAGAAAGGCGCTCATCAATTCCCTTGGTGGCATAGCAGAAGAACTCCATAAACTTCCTAAAATCATAACGAGTGGCCCCACCACCCCTACGACGCTGTAGAGCGAGGAGAAGGGACAGAGGGGGCACCACCAGTAGGAGCATCATCACCAAGAGCAAGTTCCTCATCTTTATCATCTCCATCACCATCACCAGCATGAGCACGAGCAGGTCGACGAGGAGTCAAATGCTTGGGGGTGTATGGTGCATGAACAGTGTCCAGGGCAAAGCTGAAGGCAACTACCTGCTCGATGATATGCATGAGGTAAGGAGCATAGGGTAGTGACTTGTGAGGATCCACCACAACTTCTGCAATCTTGGTCCACATGTAGTCAGAAACACAGAAGCGGCCACCCATTTCACCAAAGCGAGCCAGGATCTTTGGAGCATCGGCCTGAATATGAAATTGATCCCCAATCTTAGGATCAAGAGTAGCCCTGAACAGATTGTTGAGCACATAGAAAGCAGGCTTCAGGTGAGTAGTGGTGCCATCTGCATACTTGTCAGCCTTGTACATCTGTGCTTGCCTCAAGTCATTGTTGTCAATTCCAAGAAAAAAAGATGTCAGACAACTTAGGAGCTTCTCTGTCAAGGTGATCAAATCTAAGAAGGCGAGAGAAGGTGAGATAATTCACCCTGTAGTGGGTGCCCCTGTGTCATCCAATGTAGCACCTTGTTCTCATGATCAATCCAGAGAGTCGCCCAGAACTGGCAAATGATCTCCTCATTCCAATCCTTCCTGAAGGTCATCAAAGGCAAGATCCGCCACTCATCCAATTTCTCAAGCATAGCATTAACCTCAGGATTATCATGAGCCCTCAGATTATCAAGCACAACATACTTATGAGGAAAGAGAGGAGCCTTTGATCCACGTTTACTGTCATGATAGAGGATGGAGTTGTAGTATTCACTGTGAAACTGGGACCAAAACCTTTCTTCGACGTCACAAGTTTCTCTCCATGTTCCGTTAACAAGATGCTCGAAAGGTCTTGTGAGTTCCTGGACACAGCCTCAAAATACACTAAATATCATGAATATCATTTTTTGAATCACTAAATTCCATTGTTCCATGCACCTACAGTTCAAATTTGAAGTATCCGAAAAATTCAACTAAATGAAATAAATTAACCAAATATTGGAAAAAACTAAAAAATGCACCAAATTTGAACATGGCGTTTTAGGTACTGTAGTAATGCTGTAAAAAAATTACAAAAGACAAAAAAAGATTATTTTGCCGAGTGCCGGGCTTGGCACTCGGCAAAGAAGGTCTTTGCCTAGTGTCGAGCCCACGACACTCAGCAAAGTTTTTTTTAAAAAAAAGAAAAATGTCTTTGCCGAGTGTCTAACGGATGGCACTCGGCAAAGCCTAACGGCAGGTGGCCGCCGTCACACCGGGCCACCTTTGCCGAGGGTCGGACTTTGCCGAGTGCCGTGCACTCGGCAAAATTTGTATTCGCCGAGAGCCCGGGCTTTGCCGATGGCCTGGCACTTCTTTGCCGAGTGCCTGGCTTTGCTGAGTGCTGGTCGAGCAGGCACTCGGCATCTCTTTGCCGAGTGCCCGACATTTGGCACTCGGCAAATTGCCTGTTTCCGGTAATGATTTCGATCATTTGCTAACGACAGGTAACTCGAATTCCGATCATTCGCCAACGACAAGTAACTCCGACGAAACTGGTTTCTCTGACTTCCTGCTGGTGAATAGATTTGCATGGCTGGCTGTGACTACAATGAAAGTGGCCGGAGGGGAAATTGAAGATTTCCCACTAAAGAGTCGCCTGGTGCGAGAGAGTCGCCTCCGTGCAAGCATCCTCTTCCCCCTTCCCTCCTCCCCTCGAAAACCTAGATCTCGCCGCCGGCCCCCACCCTCCCGTCTCCGGCGTCCTCGCCGCAACGGGCGGGAGCCCCCCCCCCTTTAGCTTTAAGTAGTTAGTAGTCCTAGGTCTTGCCCCGTGATGGGTAGTTCGAGTCTGGCCGCCATCGCCGCCGCCGCCATCGTCGCTGCTGTGACTGCTTCCATCGTCGACGACGGCATCCCGGCTAAGGTATGTTTGATAAATAATCTTCATCCGTACTCCTACCCAGCAGATCTCATTTTCTCCGCCCCAGCTTCCACCTCCGCCCACCGCCGCCGAGATCTGCACCCGCCCAATCCATGTCCGTCGCCGTCCACATCTCTTCCCTTGCAGCCTTCGATCCGGTCGGCCCATGCTTCTATCAAGCAGCTCCTTCTCCAGCGCCAACTCGACGGCTTCGCCTCCACCTGGGTATCGACTTCGAGCTTCATCTTCTTCGTCCGACGACGGCAAGCAATGGATCCTTCGGTCGTCGGCGTGCTCTTCCTCATCGGCTCAGTCGGCCCACCTTCAACCGTCGCTTTGCGCGGTCTCCATCCGGGTGTATGCGCCTTCGGCGCCTCTGCGTTCCCTCGTCGGCGAGCTTGTCTTCGTCATCGTCGCCGTTGTTGCTGTAGTACCTTATCCGGTCGCTGGACCTCAATGTACTTCGGTCTTCTTTGGAGGACCTTTCTGTAAACTGGCTGCTTGATGGTTCTCTGGTGAGCACATCACATTATTATCTCATACCTCCAAACAAGCCTGCAGCGCTAGCTAGCCCTTGTGCATTAGTTTAATATCCAGTGGTGCTTCCCTCGTGCTACCGTGGGTTTTTTGCCGGCAGGCGATCCGGGGGCAACTATCCACCGCGAACAATGTTATTTCAGCTACTTTTGGACGGCTGACCGCGTGATCAATGACATTTGTATGCCATCCATCATATGCGACGTGCATGCGTTTGGTACTTACAAAGGAGGGTGGATCTTTTGCTCGTGTGGAGGTAATTGCAACAACTTCATTATCAATGTTTATTTCGGCTTATCATTACAGCTGCCAGAAACAACAGTATTGTGGTCCCCGATTACCCTGATACAAATGGATATTCGGGAGACGTCATTGTCATGTAGCCCGGACAATAATAGTCGGTGCGTGGCGGATGCCATCGCAAGATTACCGGGCGGGGGGCACTACTCCAACCAAGATATTGTTTCATTTTGGCATCTTGGAGGGTCCATTGGTTCCTGCGTTGTCAACTACCACGCAGATGATATCATCTATTTCAACGGTTGCTTCCGTGTGCTTACAAGGCATGGGAACATCGTTGCATGCATTCCTTACTTCCATGAAGAGCACCCCACACAGTTCTTGCATGTGTTCCATACCTTCATGCAATTTTCAATGGTTGATCAAGCAGCAGATGAGCATGTCCTCGCACGGGACCGTGCATAGCCAGGGTGACTAACAAGTTTCCATGAGGACCCCATGCCTGGTACTAACATCCTGAGGTAATAACTCTGTTCTAGAGCGGCTGCTGATCCAGTGCCCCAAGCTAAAGGTGAAGGACGTGTACGTCGAAGAATGTCTTCATCCTTCACAACACATCTCAATAAAAGCCCATCTTATGACAAGAGAGACATCAGGACCATGATCACCTAGTGAAGAATCGGGAACAGGCTCTACCCAACATTGCCTTGCACATTTACCAGCAACTCACTCTTTCCATGCCTTCCATGCTATCGCTCACTCTTTCCATCCCATGCTAATCAGTATAGATTCTCAAGACAAGGTCTCTTGCAGCTGCTAAGCTTGACTCTAAAGTAGTGATTCTGTTTATAAGAGAGTTCCTCTCATCATCAAGTAAGAAAGAATCTATCTCTGCGAAATTCGAGTTGTCGTCATCAATCAATTTTTCTTTGAATGATTGCAACGCAGTGAAAAGGATTGGGGAAGCTTCTTCTGTGCCCATATGACCATCATCTTCAAAAATGTTTTTTTGTAACTCTAGTCTCTGAATCCTCCTATGATATAAAGATAACTCATATATGTACTATAGGATTTTACATAGCAGAAAACTGTGGCAGATGGCAGGCCAATAGATTAGCATTATAGAGTAATAAATGGACATAGAATTCTAGTAGGAAAATATATTCAAATAATACAAATCAACTTATTTAGCTTTTATACAGAAGCAACGAAACTGAAGTAAAGATACCCTTGAATACAACGCTACCATGTCATATTATTCGCATTATTGAAATATTGAGTAAGCGGACAACAAATTCCAGCCTTAAATATAGTGAATACAACATTCACATCCTTACGGTATCATATAAGATAAGGTACACAATCCCTCATGCTTTGTAAACAACTAGAGTTAAAGTGTATCCATGTTAATTCATTTAAATCTGAAAGCCGATGGTAGATTCCCACAACAATATGATAACCCTATACTCTCAAGTGATGCAAACTGCAGACAACATAGGGACAAAAAATATTTTACCTACATTGTGTGTGTATCAAAGACCTAAGTATAAGCTCACCTTGCCATTTATCAAAGAAGACGGCCAGCTGACCATGATGTACAGATCAAGATCGTAGGGTAAAGCTTTTGTTTCCTTATGGAGCAAATTCATCTCGTTCGTTTCCAAGCAGAAGGAGATGAACCACTCAGGAGTCTGATAACGGTTTGTAAGGCATGCACATAGGTACACAAAGCCATTGACAACTGCCATAAGCCGTATTGCAACATTAGCCTCTTCTGAAAGCTCGATGATGATCTTACTGACATTTGCTTGCAATGAGAATGTCCTATGTACCATGAATCTGTCGACACCATCACCATCAGCTGCCCAAAGCCAAACATAAAGCATGCATTGAAGTATGCTGATGACACAGAACTTCCCATCATTGGTGTGACCAAACTTAAACATTTGGAATTTCATTTTCAAGGGCGACGATAGATCCATCCGAGAGAACTGAAATGTCACGGTGTTGAGCGCAAGGATGCATGGCTCCCCCGGGCCTACCCAACAGATGAAGCCATTCACAACCATGCTAGAGGCATATTTGCCATACTCAAACTCCAGCCCCCCGGTCTCCATCTCCAGCAAGACAACTTCCCACTCCATGGTGTGAGCCTAGAAGAGGGCCACGCGCGCCCATGCCTAGGCGCTCTCCCGGTGGACGCAGACAACGCGGGACGTTGCTGCTCCTCGCCATCGAGGGATAGCATATGGAACTCAAGCACGGCCTTGTTGCCCTTGCGGATGTTCTTGGGGATGATCTTTAGAGCCTGTGAGTGCGGGCTGTACCAGGCGCATTGGTCGGTGGACCGATTTAAGAAGATTGCGCACCCCTCGTAGTAGCTGATGCCTTGGGGATGGCGGTCGATCTGCCATTCGGAGGCGTCGGAGTCTTGCAGTTGGCCATCGAAAGCGGCGGCGATGTTACTGAACTTGCCTGTAGCTGTAAGGACGACGGCTTGCATGTTGGGCCACAGGAAGACGACGAGAAGCGATGGTGCGTGGAGCGGATGGCGTGGAGAAATGCGCGACAGGTGAAAGACGCACGGGCGAGGATCGAGACGGAGGGGAGGTGCAGGAAGTGTTCGTGGAGATTGTCATCACAAAGGCCGCCAACTCTCAGATCCGGAAAAATATTGTCGGCTGTAGCACTGACACCGATGTCGTCGTTGTTGTTCCACCGCAGCAGCAATGAGGTGAGAACCTCGCCACCCTCTGCCCCAGGGGTCTAGGATTTAGCCGTAAGGCCAGACCTGGTGCCCCATGCCGATGCCTCCATCTTCATGGACATCGCTGCGGAGGCTCTAGCCAGGGCCGACCATCAGGGCTCTGGACCTGGGTGCCGAATCACCGCTGAGCCCTGATACAGCAGCCCAGGCCACTGCTCCGCCGCCGCCGCCCAGATTCTGGAGGCCGCACCTGCCCTCCTCGTCGTCATGCCACACGGATTCGCCCACGCCACCGGCCATCCCTTCAGTGGGCGTGCCCGCGAGGCTCGCATCCTCCCCCACCGTCGGCCGCCACACCCGCACGAACGCACCCGCGAGGCTTGCTTGGGAGGATCCTCACCGCCACCATCATGGGGAGCCACGCAGGCCTCCCGACGATGCCCTCTGGTGGCGCCGAGGGGAGGGAAAGGGTTGAAGACGCCGGGCGGCGGCTAAGGTTTGGTGCCACCCGAGCCGTCCGTGCGGGAGGACGACGTGGGGGCCAAAAGTCCGTGCGGGACTCTATCATTGGCTACCCACATTCGTCGTCCACCACTCACTCCCAGCTGCCTAGGTTTATACTGCCCGTGGGCTACCTCCACATCCCTCGCTCCGGCCACCTCCACATCCCATGTGGTCAAGTCCAGCGGGATGGGAAAGAAGGGGCAGTGCGCCGACGATGACGAGGAAGGAGCAGCGGGCGTCGACAGACTCGAAGGCCCCCATCGCCGGCTGTCGCGGTGGTGCCAACGGGCACTCGACTGACAGATATAGCTGGCTGCCCTCCGACGTCGGCGTCGTGGGCACCAGCTCCGAATCAACCTCCCCCTAGTGCTACTCTTGCTGCTGATTCTCCGCCGGCAGCGCTGGCGATGACGAGGGCAGCGTTGGGTGGACGTCGCCCGACGAGGAGTAGGCGGAGGGCTGCATCAACGACGGTGAGGTCTTGATCGGTGGCAGCGCCAGGTGGACATCAGCCGCCGTCGAGCTCATCTTGCTCAGCGTGAGGGAGGGAGGAGGTCGAAGTGAAAGTTTTAGCGCACTAGCGCCAAGCCAAGGAGGCTATTATACTAGCGCACTGTGGGCCTGGCTTTATTACTACTACCATCCACTCTGGCTATGCCAGGCAACATATACGGAGATGCCGGCAGCGTGGAGGATGCAGTCAGCAGGGTGATGGATACGGACCAGACCTTCGCCATGGATCTCCTAGCAGCACATATTGATCCCACTAGTGTGTCACAGAGATGGAAACTGTGGTCGGTGAAGGAAGCCATGATTCACGTAGAATATAACCACCATGGTGTGGACGCTGGAGGGGTGACATGGTCAAGATTGGCATACCATATTTCCTCAGAATCGCACATTATCCGAACGGTGTTTAATACGAGAGAGTAAGATCTTAGATAACGGAGGGCTCATATTGCACGTCTGTAGATCCAACAACTATTACATAGGAAGAGTAAGATCTCTCTCTTACTCTTCCCATGTAATAACCGTTGGATCTACAGACGTGCAATATGAGCCCTCTTGTATCCACGCCATAAGAGTAAGATCTTATGCTGATGGCTCCTATCTCGGCATCACCCACACAACCCGCATAGGCTATTATTACTGAGGATGGAGTTGGTGGGCCTACCCATACCGGTGAGACTCCGTACCTCAAGTCCGATGCCGTCAAGTGAGGGAAGGACTCATCCTCATTGCCTTGTTACGAAATATTGTAATCTTCATTTATTCCCTTGTTACAAAACATTGTTTAAGTCAAGGGGATTTGCACTCTTTGCCACACTAGGGAAACCTTCTCGAAGATGCGAGGTTTTTTGATGAGGCAATCCTTTCTAACCCCAAATTTATGTGCAAAGAGGGACATATGGTGGTGCGTTGCTTCAAGAAATTCAACACTTCCTTCACCGGCCCTCCTCAAAAGACTTCATCATCAGCCACCATGTCCTCTTATGGCATGGATACAAACTGGTATATGGACTCTGGTGCTACACATCATATAACCATCAATCTAGAGAAGGACTTCGTCCACGACAAGTACTAGGGTGATGATCAAGTACACATGGCTAGTGGGTCAGGTAAAAAAATTATCATGTTGGTCATAGTGTTTTGCATTCCCTGATTTGCAATCTTCTTCATGTTCCACATGCTAACAAAAATCTTTTGTCCATCAATCGCCTTGCACAAGATAATGATGCTTTTCTTGAATTCCATCCTAACCATTTTCTTATCAAGGAATGAGAACTCACTATGGTACCTTTGCTTCAACAAGTGAATGAAAAGGCATGATCACGTGGTGGCAGATGCTATGGGCTAGCTAGTCATAATCAGAATGGTGGTGTGTAAACAATGTGCTCATGGTCCAAAAAATAGGCAATATTTATAGAATAGATGGGTATCCATATTCGTTGTCATGTTCGCACGGTGTTGACGGTCGTTAAGTATCAATTTTTACCGTCAACTAAACATGAGAAAGGACTAAAATATGTTCACCAACTAGATATAGGGGTTATACTTGTAATTCCACGAGTTTTGGTGAATGTCCGTTTCGTGGGTGTCGGCTGAAAATACCCAAGGAAGGCCCACATGTCGGGTTTACATAGAGATAATCGGGAACCGGTGAAAATTTCCGTAACTGGAAGGTTCGAGAAGGCTCGGACCAAACAGGAGCCCGAACGGGCTCGATGGAGAGTCGGCCGACTCCCCCCCTTGGGCGGCCGACTGGGCACCTTAGCCAATCAGCGTCAGCCTCGCGGATCCCTGTTCCACCGCCTTTGAGGATGAATAATAATCGTCCGTTTAGGTCGGTTTGATCCGAGGGCTGCGTGCATCCTAGGGGGCTATATAAGCAGGGCCCCTGGCCCCTGGAGGAGGCATCCCTTAAAACCCTAATTTATTATCTCCCAGCGGGATCAGAGTTGTAGAGGCGTCCCTTGAATGGATGACTTCTCTTCTCTAGAGAATTAGAGCTAGATATTCCAATGTAATAGATTAGATCTAGATGAGAGTTAGGGAGAGCGGAGCTGCGCTCTGGTTCTGGAGAAGTCTTCAGAGATTTGGTATGTCTTTGTATCTACTCTTTGTAAGACTTATGCTTTAATATATTTATCTTCTCTATTTACTTTTATGCCTATCTTGTGATTGTTAGTATAGTTGTTATGCTTTAGTATGGGATCTTCGCTCGCATCGAGTGCTCTAGTTATCTATAGTGATTAGAGTAGTAATCGATAGTGTAGGCATGGTGTCTAGACTATAGGTTACCTGAGGTTGCGCCCTATTCTCTGGTTGTGTGGTAGTTACGGGAGGTGACAGCCCCGTCCACACCGAATTGAGTAGGTTCTTAAATTAGTAGGACCGTAGTCACGTCGGTAGAGTTATCCTTTGTGGTGCTTTCCCGTCTAGTGATGTCCCGAAGTGCTATTGTGTGATCGCTATATCTAACCATTCCCTGTTATCATAGAACCCAGAGTATTAGAGAAGTATTTAAGAACCTTAATCTCTCCCGTTGTCCTCTCACTCTAGCTAGCTACTCATTTATTATAGAATTCTCATGTGTGCTTTATTATATTACCTTATAGATATCATTTACCCTTGCTTTAGTCTAGTTGGTTTACTACATTAATGCAAAGCTCACCGACTGGACTTGGTTATAAAGCACCACACAAGCATCCGAGCAATCATACACGAAACAAATATAACTAATTAAAACAAGTATATCAATCACAATGAAACAAAATAAAAAGTTTATAAATCAACTCTACTCGTTGCTAGGATCACATAGACGTCAAATTCATCGAAAACGGAGCTATAACGATGAAGACATGAATTTTGCAAGTTTTTCCTATAGACCAATAATGCATTAAAATATGAGCTCAAAATCGAAAGCTACAAAATAAACTAACAGTACAACTAACACGAACATAGATGCTGCACCACTCACAGATTTCATCATGTGAGTCATGGTAAGTATGATCGAAAGGTGAGATAGTCTTGCTCACGGACTCTAAAATTGATGAGCAGTTATCTTTTAAATTTTTTCACCCCACCGCATGTTTACTTTTAACAAGCCATGCATTCACTCCGTTTAGCCTATTTATGTTTGCTCTTCCATTGCATGTTTAGTTCCTTGCATTCATCCATGCCATTTGCATCTAAAAAAAAAACAAATCCTCACCATGACCATACGCTTTCATCTTCACTTGAGTAAATCTTTACAGTGCTTTTTATGCTACCACTATTTACTATAGTATGTTCTGGTTTGGAAGTATTTCCAAGGGTATTTCCAAAGGCTTTTTAAATTAAGCGTGGTGCTTAGGTTAAATTGTCTTCCTTAACCCAATTAAGACATGGAGTCTAGTTTGGTTATTGAGCTAAAATATGTTTTAGTAGATACTTGGTTATTTTGTTGGACTAACCCCCGTGCAAACACTCACAAATCCAATTCGGGTAAGTCAAGAGATGAACTCACTTCGAGATGAAGCAAGGCATATGATGAACTCCAACAACTTTGCACAAAAGACACAGTTCATTCATCATCTAAGGAAGAATTGTAAGTATTAAATATCATTCACATTGTCTTTTGTTGCAAGTTACCTTTGCCTTGAACCATGTTAGAGTGCCATAAAAAAGTTGCTAGAAAACATGATAAATAAATACTATGCTAAGGTAACTCAAAAACCATCTCGTTGTTAGCATAAATGAAATTAAAATAGGTAGTGGATAATACCCCTAGTTTGAATCTATTGCAATCCTTCGGATATGTGTCCACTAACATTTTGTAGGAAAGAATCTACGACGTGCCTATCCATGGTTTGTCA